>CM043120.1:39835622-40307162 GCA_023701765.1 Hylyphantes graminicola | reverse complement strand
GAATAGATGGACACTGCAACTGTAACAACGATGTAGCGTTACAAGCGCATGCGCTTATCTGAAACTGTTGGGAGTTATTCTTTCTTCGTCACCTTCAACCACAACTGTCGGCCGATTACAGCTGATACTATCACAATTTGAAACTCGGATATTCTTTTACGGACACCCTGTATAGTAGTTTAATTGAATAAGTAAAAACTATATCAATGTGTAATAAGAAAACTCGTAATGGCTCGCATTTCACAGAAACAGTACTTAAAACTGATAGTAATATCATATTAAATAATGAAGTGTGATATAAACTTCATATTACATATAGAAACAGCTGGGTTGATCCTAAATATAAAATTAGAATTTTCTCTAACGGCTTATGTTTTGAACTATTGTTTTTTGCCTCAAAATGCGCTTGAAATAAAAAAAAAGTTTTGGATGATTTTAAATAATATATGTGATTATTTTACAGTGATTAAAACAGAACACGAAACGGTTTTTGTTTCTTTCTAGCTCTAAAGGTTATGTTATAATCGGTTGTTTTTATTTGATCTGAATCAAGTTTAAGTCTTCCCACTTTTAAATAAAATGATTTATTAAGAAACAAGTAGGTTTACAATCGAATCTGTTACTTAGACCACCTCCACACAATATTTATTTTCAAAAAGAAAAAGGTAACAAACGCAGCATAAATTCTAAATTAAGCATTATTTTCACACTAAATTTGGCTAGCTTCCGCTATTTTCTTTCGAAAATTCAATAATTATTTTGTCTCGTTTTCTAAATTAATTTATATTCAAAGAATAAATATACAATAATAAAAACAATAAAAATAAGTTTAAAACAAACAAACATTTTATATCAAGAAACAATCGAAGAACATCTTTGTGAAACATGTTTGATGTCATTTTAAACTGATTTTGTCACAAAAATTAATTTGTTTAAATTTATAATAAAAAAAATAAAGTTTCTCAAACGATTGTTCTGAATGTCAATGGTGATTTAATTCTAAAAAGAGTCCTTTTATGCTTTTTAGGTCACCATTAATTTTTATTGAGCATCAACTTCGAATTCAATTTTTTTCAGAGATTTGCAATGTATTCCAATTTCGATTCGTTGAATTTTTTGACGTATCAGACTTCCCTGTAGTATTAGTACTTTGGCAATGATAGTTCTTGACGAATAGACAGACAGAAGAATTGAAACTATAATTATACCTTCTACTTTTTAAGGTATATAAACGTAGTGTGGAAACTAAAAAACTTTTAAAGTACAGAAAAACTTAAACCATATTCCTGATTAGCATAAAAAAAATCTACGAAAGAAACACATATTTTAAAATACTTGTATAAATAATTTCGAACCACAGTCAAATATTCCTTGGGAGTCCTTCTAAACATGCCTGCTGTGATTTTATTGGTTGCTTCAGTTTCTCTCACAAAATAACTGATATAGATGAAAAAAAAATTTGCAAGCTTTCTTTAACAAATTTTTTGAACAAACAGCAGCAGTGCAAGAAGTTGACATTTCCAAAATTTAATAAGTAAACTATTCTTGGAAAACTCATTTTCGAAAGCCGAAACATAATAACTAATTCCCGAAAACAAATGAAAACAAAGCGATGAAGCTGTTACTATCAACGACGTAAAACTACCCCATTTCAACTGAAAATCAATTAAATTGAAACATTTAAACAACATTAGCATTATAAGCAGCAGTAAATGAATACAAACGTTTATTACCAAAGCATTTTAAACTATTAGACATTTAAATAATAAACTGATATCTGCAGTTAAATGAAATAAATATTAAATTTACTGCAAAACGTAACAACACAGCCATCAACATTTAGAACCAAGCATTCAGATAATTAACAGCGAATAACCTGGAACAATAAAACTATTCTAAAGACTATTCATTCAAGAAAGGAGTGGAGGCATTTAAAAATTTTGTCGCCAGTTCAAACGCCATATTCGCCGAGGAAACTAATTCAAGAATCATTGAAGCAAGGCTCAACAAGCGCCTAATTGTTTCAAGAAGGTCTCTCCCGAAATCCCTACTAGTTGAGAACAGAGGAAAATTAATTACACAGCTTGTAGGGCGGGCATCGATTTTTAATTCTGTTAATTTGAAAAGTGGGGTGGTAGCTTAATTTACTCCCTCTATCCATTTATCATGAGACTTTATGAAATTTTATTTTCGTTGCGTTAGTGAAAACCACTTAGTTGAATCGAGTGTTTAACAATTAGGGTAGTTAGTGTAATGTGTTACTAAAGACTACCATTGGTGTAGAGTTCTGGATGTGTTATTGTATTAAAAAGAAATGTGAGTTGACAAGGTCTTTTGTAAATGTGTTCATTTACATGTTTTATATCATAGAATATAATCTGGATAAAACTAATCTACGTCCCACTGTTTAAAAAAATAATAACAAAACTAAGGATTTTTTATAATTCTTAATGTTGTTGCCGTGTGCTTCCAGGCCGTAGCCTGGAAGGCAAGAGGGTTGCAGTAGCATCCGTTGGCACAAGGCTTGGAGTACCCATGAGAGGGTGGATGTCTGACTTCTACTCCGAGATGGCGCCACCTCCTCTATTTAGGCATGTCGCTGGAAGGGAAGGGCAATTTCATCCAGACGACCTGCACCCATGGTAAACTGCGCAATAACCGACCACAGGACTTTCGGCCCCACAGATTTAACGAGCTCGTTCTCCGCATGTACTCAGGACAACGCAAATATCCATGCCTTACCCGGGATTCGAACCCGGGCCCACTCGCTTGTCGTAGCCACTACACCAGCTTGGCGGCATTATTCTTAATTGACTTACTTTATGGAGATATTAGACGAAAATAAAATAATATGTTTTTAAAACTTTAGCTTACATTGACTGGAAAAGATTATTTCACAATGGATAACATTAGACAATTGCTGGAAATTGTTATAAAATCTATCGCATACTATTTAAATACTTTTACCATCTTTAACCTTAATTTTTTGCAAGCTTCCGTTTAAATCTAATTGTCCAGCTATATCATGTGCGTCATTGGTTTTACCACAAAAATTATTGTTTTCTCTGACAATCAGGCATCGATGTCACACGAAACTTCAACGTACCTTTCCCTCTGTGATGTGGGATGTACATATATATTCCAGCTTGTGTGCTTGCTCAGAGAACCGCTTATAAGCTTTCGTGGGACAGACACAAAAAGAATATTAACAGTCACAAAGAACGGAATAACACATAGACAAATAACAGCATTTATTGACGGTGACAAACATCCATGCCTGATCGGGATTCGAACCCGATCCCAGCAGCTCCAAAGGCTAACATCAAAACGATTGCGCCACCGGGACGGCTCCCTCCCCTCTTTTGCCCTTATCTGCTCTTCAAACTATAAGTTTATCTTTTTATAGTCCCTCGATATTTTTCAATTGATTCCATTACATCAAATTTTCATAAGGTTATTTTGCACATTTAGTTTATTCTTTTACATAAAAGATTGATCCTTACTCCTCAATCCATTTTCTCGTCCAAAAATTCAGTTATATTATTTTTAAGAAATGCTCGTAGATTTCATAATTTGGCTAAATAAAGATTTTATTTTGCATGTAAAAATTAGCTCTTTAAATTTTATTGAACCTGAAAGGGGATTCGTAACCCCAAGCATTATTTATATTTTTAGTTTCACAACGCTAATTTTTAAGTACTAACTCCTATGCCATTTTAATTTACTGCATGTTATGTATATATTTTTTTTAGTTTGTGGAATTAATGTTCTTTTTTTAATGAAACTAACACACCCATTCAGCCAATCTTACATTACCACAGTATATAATAACATTGTCTTATCTTACGAAAATAATTTATATACATCATATTACATTGCCACAATATTCTAGAAATATTCACTTGATTTGTGACATAAACATTTAATGTTTAGTTATTTTAACTATGTTTCATTATTTTAAGCTACTTATACTTAATTGCGAGCCATTTATTAGTGTTCATTTAGAAAAATTGAATTTACAAAAAAAAAATTATTTCGCTGATGAAAAAATTAACCACCCAAATCGATTTCCAAAAAATATTTCAAATAGTTGCTAGCCTTAGACTCCAATAAATAAAAATTCTAAATGAAATATACTGATATTGGCTTGTGTATTTGAAAGTATCAGCAATAAAACTTCTCTAAATTAAAAGCTTAATATAAAGTCTTGGTTTAATTTTAAATAGCTTCGGAGTCCCGCATCAATCTTTCGGTGCAATTTTAATTGAAAAGTGATCTTTGGGAACATTCCACTGTAAAACTACATGCCGAAAGAATATTTAATTGAATTTATTTGTAAGGATTTAGACTGACATTAATTTAACAACGAAGATATTCGTAGAATTTGTAATTTGGAAGAAGTACTTTTAAGAATTTTTATACAATCTAATATATGATTTATATACTTTTACTACGTCATTAGGCATATAATTGAAGTTCTAGGGCATATAAATGTAACTCAATTGATTAAGTAATACCTTGTAAATTAATAGGTTTGTAACAAAAATTATTACTTAGAATTGTTTCCATACAGAATTGGTTCTGAAATTTTAAGTGTTCCTCTTCTCTAACGCATTTGTAGTTTGGGCTGTGAAGTGGGTGACGAACGGACATGGCATTTACAAAAACTTCCATTTTGCACCTTTAATATGTAGAGTGGAAGCTAAAACTGTAAAAATTTATGGTCAACAAGCTAAATTTCGCAAGAATCTCATTGTGCGTTGTTTATGACGTCACTCCAAACTGATTTATGGCAAAAAATTGCCTCAATGCAAATTTTCTTTTGTTAATTCTATAGAAAGGATTGTTTCACGGCATGGATGGCAACAGCTCCTATGGTTTGTTTTCATTTTTTACTGGAATTTTTTTGTTTTGGTATTCGAAAATTAGTTTTCTAAGGATATTTTAATTATTAATTTTTTTTAAATGCCAACTTCTTGTTGTGCTGTTTGTTGCTCGAAACATTTGTTAAATGCTATGTCCAGTATACGGTCAATAAAAACAAAAAACGACACAATTTTTTTTTCAGTTTTTGTGTGTTTGTTGCTCGAAACATTTGTTAAATGCTATGTCCAGACTACGACAATAAAAACAAAAACGGACAACATTTTTTGTCAGTTTTTGTTTTTATTGTCGTAGTATGGACATAGCAAACGAAAGCTTGCATCGGGAAAAAATTCTTTTCGTCGATATCGTTTATTTTGAGAGCGAAACCAAAGCAACCAATGAAATCCCGTACGATTACAAAAGGAAACCAGAGCGATGCTTCATCTGAGTCATTCCCGTTTTTAAAAAAAGCGAATTCAAACAAATATTCCATTGCACCGAATCCGTTAACATAATGAGACAACTTCTAGTTAAAGCTATGGCAATCCAACCCAACTTTATATCCGTACAAAAAATCCAACCCCGAGATACACATAATTCCGAGGTATCTCGCCATTTTGTTTAGATGGCCCCTTGATCCCTAGACAAAGTTATGACTACGATATACTTGCAGGAACTGTATATAGATCATCAGTGATATAGCCCTAGTTAATTCATACACTAGAAAAATGCCGGTAATTCCCCTGGGTCGTCTCAACAGAATAGTCTTAGTGGATTATTAGGGAAGATCTTGCCTTGTTCTTTATACAGGGTGCAGATAAAAGGTGGTCCAGCCATGGAGGTAGGAATAAGACAGAAAATCGTCTCTTATGTTCCCACATGTGCTATCTAACTTCACAAAACAGTAGAAATCTGTTGAAAGGTAACCCTTGGCGAACTTTCCAAAATCGCACCAAAAGTCGGCCGAAAACCCAAACGAAATTATAGGATGGTTAGGATAGGTTTGAATTATCGTTGCTTTAGAGCTACTCGAGGAAGAGCGGAAAAACGTGTTTATTTAACACCGTCTTTCACACCGTCACAACTTTCTTGTTGCATATCTCAGCATTACATTATGTGGACCAATATTATGTACAAGAAAGTCCGAACAGCCGGTGTTAAATGAACAAACATGTTTTTCGGTTCTCCCTCGTGTAGCTCTAATGCGACGATAATTCAAACCTATCCTATCATTTCGGTTGGGTTATCAGCCGACTTTTGGCTCGATTTTGGAAAGTTCGCCAAGGGTTACCTTTCAATAAATGTCTACTGTTTTGCAAAGTTAGATAGCACATGTGGGAACTTAAGCTACGAAATGCTGCAGAGCCAAAAACCAATGCATAGGCAGGTTTGCTATTTAAAGCCATTGGTATCTCGAATGTTAGGCCCAAACAGGCTCTTGGCGAGTTATTTGCCGGTAACTATGTCATCTTAACCTAGTCACTGATCTGATCAACGCACACTTACACAACCCGCACTAAGATCTAAAGTCACTAATAATCTATATGTAGCTTTAGTCTATAACCAACAAAAAAAACAAAGCAACCCATGATTTCAGGCGTCTTCAATAGTTTTTCTCGCCAAATATCTCAATGCATTCCTAACTCCTTGCCGGCCACTTTTCTTTGCGCCACAATGTATATAAGAGATCGCAGATAGTTGTATATAATTTTTGTATTCTACGTTATCCTCAGTGATTTTGCTTTTTTTACTTTCATGCATATGCGTATAAATTAGGTGATATTTCGGAAGTTGATTGAACAAGCATATTAAAAGTTTCTGAGCTGATTCAACAGTGTATCACGTAAATGTCCACCATATTTGGCCCAAACTCTTCGATCAGGACAAGCAGCAAAAGTTTTTTTTCCACCAATCTATAAAACTAGTTTGTTGAAATGAATTCGAAAGCATTAAGTATTTATATTTTATTTTTACGAACAATGTATTTATAACTCCACATCCTTTCCCAAAAAAGCGGTTCTCTGAAAACAAGCACACAAGCTGGAATATAATGTATCATACCATACCATACCTTTCCAAAAAAAGATACAAGCAAACCTAATCCAATGTAATAAAATGAAATATTTACTATTATTTACATTACTAGCGTACAAACATATTACCAGAAACGTTGGTATTTGGTTTATAGAGACACTTGTGGGCGGAGAACTAAGTTATGGCGGCAATCTATTTACGGATCGTATGGTACGGATAGTTTATTGTTAACTTGGACTAAATAATTTCTTAGGTTAATATATTGTATCTCCTTAATATCGTTGAGTAAGTTAATGCATACAATAGAAAGAGAGCATTTGAATACATTTGTACATAAACTGTGTTCTGATAGTGCATGTTTTCAACCAGAAATTTTTATGGGTATTAATTATTATTGCTGATAAACTTTAAATCAGCTAATACGTTCTGTATTTCCATAGCAATCGTTTCGTAGTAGAATTAGAAATGCAGAGTTAACAAACTTTTTGTTCTAGGAATAGTATAGAAGGTCATCATGGGTAACTTATAAAATTCAAGATACAAGTCTTCCGGTTCCCGAAGAGTTAGTTTCAGCAGTGTCCTAACTAAAATTTTTGAGAACATAAATTTCATCACGATATCGTATATTACATAATCTATAATAATAAAAGAAAGAGTCTGTCTGTGTGTATGTATGTCTGTGGATCGCAAAACACCTACTTAGAATGCTCTAAAAAATTCGAAATTTTTAATATAGATTCCTTTTAATACCTACGTGTGCACCTGAGGCTTAGTTTTTTCATATTTGTTCTATTTTTAGAGAAAATTCGAAATAACTGGAAAAAAATACACCACTTTCGCTCAAATCCGATAGCTTTTTTTTCTTTCGCGTTGTCATTGGCTTAAGAAATTAAATTAAGCTCAAAATAATTCAAATTTGAAATGTTTATTTTATTCTTTTGCCATTATATTTAGAAAACTACATTATTTATTTAAAAATAATTTATTCAAGGATGTCGCGGTAGGTCTGTTTATGATTATTTAATGTCTTCATTTTTTCGCCAAATGCAAGTGCCCAAACTTGCTAAAATGATACTAAAAACAGGCGCATATAATGGGGTAAAAATTTATTGTTGTCGCGGTTAGGTTGTTTGATGATTATTTAATTGTCTTCATTTTTTTCGCAAAATGCATTGCCAAACTTGCTAAAATGTTACCTAAAAAAGCGCCAAATGGGTAAAATTTATTTTGTTTAAATAATTAATCTGGTTGGTTTCTCCAAGATCATCGTGATTGACCTGAAAATGTCAGGGTTTGTAGCTATATCTATATTTTCTCGCCAAATTATTACCAAAAATGTGCCACTGACCTAAGAGTTTTTTTGGGTTTTTTTTCTGGCTGTTACCAAGTCATCGTGTTCTAGAGCTGTACCAAACTATCAAAGACTGTTGAATCTTCATTTTTGCGCCAAATATGTTATCAGAATGACTGAAGGAGTGCAAGCATTTTGTATCCTCAAGTTCTTCTACATTAATGTTCGAATCTGACAAACCACTGGTTTTGCTAAATTTCAGGTAGTCAATCTTATTGAAGCAGAGAACAACTTTTCAATATTCTTTACGACACCCATTTTCCATTAAGTTAACGGGTTCCCAGCAAGGCGGGACCATACTGCTAGTTCCATATATAATTTAACTAGATGTTAAACAAGTGCAAAAAAATAATATATATTCCAAGAAAAATAGAAAAATCATTATATTCTTAGATATATGAAAGTTAAAAATTTCGCCATATAATATCTTATTCAAGTTTGAACTTCTACTGTCGCAGATACATTATTGTATCCTTCTAGTATTAACGATGTGTTGTTATATTATTCCTTACGAATTGTATACCTTATCCTTTAATGATCGATTACTCGTTGTTGTATAGTGTATAGCCTCAGAAAAGAAATAAACATATTAAGTTTTCAACAGTCATACAGATTTAAAATGTAATTTGTTTGTTAAATATAAATCTCTAGATTAGCGGTCGACTACTACATCGAAAGTGGCTACCTAAAAATCGAACCCCAGTCGCCAAATGTGGCGATCATAATTTTTCCTTTTTGTTCAACAAATAATTAATACTGAAGCTGCATTTCTAAAATAATAAAACGTTCCGATTCGATTCTGTCTGGAAGAAAGACTTGATGACAGTTGTTGCTCATCGGTGAGATTTTCCAACCTCCTCCGTGAGACGTAAATGGAGCTGGGCGATGAAAATCTTAAATGCAAATTTGATTCTTAAATTTTGCTTTACGATTTCAGCAATGTACAGGTGATTTATTAACATCTGATTGAGATCTCAACTATTCATTTGAACAATTTTGATATGAGAAAATTTCATGAACAATCGTGGGTCGTGGGCGACGTCAAGAATTATCCGAAACTAATAATGGTTGAACTGATTGTACATAAAATAATTTTCTCCTAACAATAATGGCAATCACATAATACTACATATTTTGTATGATACTTTTTTTGCTGTCAATCTTATCATATCAAAAATGTCATTAATAAAATTTTCTTTTGTGTAAAATCGCACTTTCTTTTTGTCGTATATACTGAAATTTAAAACTGGCTACTAAAAATCGAAATGTGGCTACCATTTTTTTTCACTCTGGTAGCCACTGGCTACTATTAAAAATTCCCAGTCTAGAGCATTATCTACTGTACTTGACAAATGACCAATGAATGCGCCCTCTAGAAGGGGAGAGCATAGGCTTTAAAGCCCTTTACCCCACTCGCCGGAAGCGACGCAGTCACAGGAGACACACAAAGAAAGACACAAACACATAGACAAATAACAACAATTATTGACAAACACAAACATTCATGCCTTACCGGGATTCGAACCCGGATCCAAAAACTCCAAAGGCTAGCTCCCTAACCGTTGTGCTGCCGGGTCGGCTTGTTAAATACTTAGTATATAAATCACAAATGCATTACCATCCTAGGATAATTTTTTTAAAAAATCAATTCAACATTATAGACATAAAAGTAACAATTCCACCATACAATATCTTATTAAATCGAAAATGTATCTCATTAGTGATACAATATTTGCTGTAATACCCTGCAGTATTAATGATGTTGCTATATTATTCCGTAATGATTGGGTTTACCTTATCCATTTAGGATTTATTACTCGTTGTTATATAGGGATCAGATTCAGAGAAAGAAAGAAACCTAACATTAAGTATTTCTTTTGATAAAAATTTTAAAAATGATTTCAAATGTTAAAGAAAATATTTAAAACAAGCTAATATAGAATTTAACGTTTAATATACTTATGCAATTGCTATATTTAATAAAGAAAAATTAAATTAAATTGTATTGGAATAAATTAAAAACTACAAATGTAGGGTCAAGTGGGGTAAGTGTGATAGGTTTTCTGCATTTTCATTAAGAAAATTCGTTCTCTGCTTCAAGTAAATTCTAAATCCTAAAATTGGTAGTGAATTATTATAAGAAACATACGTATGTAGAAAAAAAAGTATATGTTTGAATTCCAATTTTAAGTGTACAAAATTTGCATTTCAAAATCCATTGAGGGGTGTGCAAAAAAGAAGACAGTTGCACTTAAATTCAAAAGCTCAAAACTTTCTTTAAACAAAAAATAAGGTCAATATTTCTTTTTAGTTTAATTACAAGTGGTCTAAGGGTTATATATTGCAAACTTCCAGATTTTTAGAATGATTTCCAAAGTTACAAGAGCTGTTTATCACACTTACCCCCCAATCACACTTACCCCACTTGACCCTACTTGGAACTTAGATTTTTTTTTTCATGTGTGCTGATGTCATGCCGGTTTATGAAAATCGAAGATATTTTGAAAGTACTGGGTTGGAAAATGGAATTTCATATACATCCATCCCCGAGGTGGAGAGGAATTTTGGATTTTCTCTTACGACAATTTCACGAGTGTACCATGAATATCGATAATCCAGTCAAACATTAAAACTACTCTCCACCTCGGAGATGCATGGTTTTATACACCTTTATTCGCAGATGTATGCCTATACCAGTTAAAATGGCCCTTCAGTGTATTCTAATGAAATTAGTCGAAAATTGAAAATAATATGAGTTTATAAGTTTAAAACTAGTTCCAAATAAGTAATAATCATTGATTATTGTTTTTGAAAACATGTTGTAAGATACAGTTTCAACATCCTTAAAGTCACTTGAAAACTGAATAAAAAATACTTCCAATTTCAACACTCCCCCTCGTCAACTTTTCGTTACAAGTTATTTTCTACACCCAAACTATTTCTTTAAAAATCTATAAATGGAATTAAATTGACTTTGAAAGCGTTGAAGGTCATTTTCAAATAAAAAAAATTCTATTCCAAATATATTCAGGATACGTACGGAGAGTATCCTAGCCTTTTCCTTTGGTTACTTCTTAGGCAAAGTTAAAAGTGGTAATCTTCGAAGGGGATTGAATCCAAATACCTTCTGGGCTATATTCTTTGTTGACCATTCTAGATCTGAAGAGCCTAGTGGAAGAACGTGATAAGTGACATTTTTGGAAAATTGATTTGATTTGGTTTGGTTTGAATTATCGTCGCACTAGAGCTACACGAGGGCTATTGGCGACGGGCGTCGTATTTCAGAACCACAGTCAGATGACGAGCCACACCTGCATAGGCACCCAACGCAACCGTTAAGGGCGACATCGTACGCAGCGTTAGGACTTTGAAGGATATTTAACGTGCACTCCCTTACACGGGGTATTATCCGTCGGAATTTTTGGCTGCACGGGCCGTTTATAGGTCGGAAGCTATTTTGGCGATGCCCGGACCCGAACCTGGGACCTTCCGCATGCTAAGCGAGTGCTTAACCGACTGGGCTCCCCAGCCCCCTTGGAAAATTGAGATTTCGGTATCAATGGATTATTATTCCATGCTTTAACCTCTTGCGACCTGGCGTCCCCATTTGGTGACACTTTTAAAATTTCCCCACAAACAATTAACATTAATTAGTTCCGAAATTGAAATGGCCCGATAGAAGATCCAAATATTTGTATTCAGCCTTTGATTACTGGTATCAATCATTTAATTCCATAAAAAATTGAAGTTGAACTATTGTCAATACGATATCAAAGTTCTTAAAAAAAAAATTTAAAAGATATTTTTTTCAAGCAGTTCTTTTAGTAATTAATTTTAAAGGCTCTTTGCATTAAAAACCATGTTAAAATAATCTGTTAACTACAAATAAGTAATACTGCCTTTTTTGTTGCATAAATAGCACACAAAATGTGTATTTTTAGAGTTTACGGTGTGTCCCGAAGTAACTATAAACATTATTTTTTAAAAAATACTATGAAAAGCATTCTTTTTGGCATATATTTGTATGAAAAGTATGTTTAGATTATAAGAATATACGTGTAGGATTTTGCTTGGGTCCTAAGATGTTATAGATATGTAAATATTTTCATAAAATTTAAGTTAAGTATATGTTTTACCTTCTTGAAAGTGCCGTTTTTAACGTATCTAAGTGCAAACGAAAATCTTGAAAGCTGTTTTTCTCGATTTCACCTTTTTGTCACTTAGCACGTTCTTCCACTAAGCTCTTCCATTTAAAGGGACGAATGATTGACGTCAACATACAGCCTTGTTTGAGATCAAATAAGATCAAAATTTCCGTTTCTAAGCCATAGATTGATTTTCTATTAAAAATCTATAATAAAATGCTGACTTTTTGAATTGTTAGTAATTAAAATTTCTTAATAAAACTGTTTTTTTTTTCTGAATTTCGTACCCACTCTCAAGAAGTACATTATTTATATTGAAAGCAAGTTTCCATTTCTAATTAGTAAAAAAATTTAAATTTTTTTGTTTGAATAAAATTTTGAATTGTGAATTGTATTCAGCTAGCTGATGCTTACAACATTTAGGTTTTTCTTTTGCTAAGCTGTTTGTGTGTGTGTGTGTGTTTTTAACATAAACGACTATATGAAGGGTTTTGTTGTAAAATTTATGTTCTCCAAAGTATAACTAAAATAAACCGTCTTACTCGCTCATTGGCTACTTTTGACGATTGTTTATGCTGATGGTTGCATTGCACTGTTAAAAGTAATAGTTCAAGGTTGGACCAAATTACTGTTCAAAGTTGCTGCAACCATGATTTGGTAGACTGTTAAACCATAAAACGGTATTTTCAAATTGCGTTACTATGGTGAGAGGTTGAACCATATACGGGATTTTCCCAACGCGTAACTATAGTAAAAAATTCAACCATAAAAAGGGTCTCATAATTGAGGATTTTTTCTACTATTTCCAGTACAGAGATCAGATTTATAGGATAATTGGCAGTAGATGGTATTCGAACCCCCGCACTCCTGAGAAGGTTACATCTCTAGGCCGATGCCATAACCACTCGGTCACGGACGTACAACAATTCTTATAAGCTGAAACAATACTAGTAATATTGCCTGCGTTTGAGTAAACAATTAAATTATCGATTGTAGTTAGTAGAAGTTGAACCAATTTTTAGTGAAAGCAGGTCTATTACCAGAATGTGATATTTGGTTGAACCATTTTATGGTGTATCTACAAGAAGTTCTTGATTTTCCCCAATATTTGGTTCAACGTTGAACTGAAATTTTTTACAGTTTGGGCCTACTCAGGTGTCGACTCGTCACCTGATTGTGGTTATAAATTAAGACGCCCTGGCCCTCATGTGTAACTCTTGTGTGACGATATTTCAAAGTAACCATACAACTGGATGGGAATAACTACCTTACTACCCTTACTTCGCCAAAAGCCGCCAAGTTCAATCGGCCATTTTATCATAGCTGTACAAAATTGACAGTTTCATAAACATTAAGTTTTTATACTATACATAGGGGGAATTAACATTTATTAGAACTATTTATTAGATCGAGAATAGTTATCGCCAATAATATCATGAGACATGAGACATTGCAGCAATATCTTCATTTCTTATGATTTGTAAAGATCAGTCAAATTAAAGGAATCAAAATAAAGTAAAAGATTTAAATTCAATAAAAAAAATAATGATATTCAAATAACAATCCTGAAAATTAAACTAACATAGTATTACGTGCTTTTACTTAATTTTCGTTCACGTTGTGTGTGAAATTTCTTTTAAATTGAAATAAAAAGTATAAATTCTAATCTTACAATGCCATTCCTATGGAGAAATTGGTTCAAGTTTTGCACTCCTACACCCCTTCGGGTACGAATTTGGAAAAATCGCTTCTTAAATGATGTTTACGATATATAAAAAATATTTTCTTAAAATTTAGTAGCTATACATCCAGTAGTTTGGGCTAGACGTTGATAAGTGAGTCAGTCAGTCAGGACTTTGTCTTTTATATACCAGCGGGTGGACCGAGCTCTGCCCGGAGAAAACAGGTATCGAAGCTAACTCGAAGATTTAAATTTTCAATTCTGATTTATCAAAAGAATACATACCATAAGAAAATTTGTGAAACCATTGGTGAAAAGATAACCGGTTAAAGTTAATGTGACCAGATTTTCAAAATCAAAAAGTGGGACACTCCATCACAACCCCCCCCCCCCCGGTGTATTTTTTAAGTATTTTTTTATGCACATAATAGTCCCTTCACACAATTACACACTTGGTATAACAAAGATAAGGAAGGCGCGTTCAACAACAGCAGTAGTTCCAGGCAACCAGAAACCATACTCCACCAATTTGTTGATGACTTTCACTTCATTTAACAATTTCTAAAGATGTCATAGCGTTTTACAACGATTATTCATAAAAAAAGTGTATTTTATTTACAATTTCCCCGTTTTTCGGGACATTGCGGGACTTTTACAAAAAAACGGGACGTTTTGGCGGGACATTCGACCCGCGGGACAGTAACACAAAAAGCGGGACTGTTCCGCCAAAAGCGGGACGTCTGGTCACATTAGTTAAAGTGCACCATTGTAAACAATGTTAGAGTTTGGAAAGGGAACTATTCTATACAAAGGTAAAGTTTTAAAAGTCATGGGAAATGAAATGTAATTGCTAATTGGCGTTTCGTTGAAAAGCAACAAAAATGTCGAAATGTGGTAAACATTCCATTTCATACTTCATTCAACTCGATAGGTATAGCAACCATACGTTAAATTTTCAAGACCGCCAAAAATCGCCAATGAACAGAATAGAACTAAAATCGTCTGCTGATTGGAACTAAAAAAATATTCATGTTACCATTTCTGTAAAACTCAATAAAGTTTAAAGCAAGGTTGAATTTATTTAAATTTGAAAAATTAAAATCTTAACTAAACATTTATAGCTTAAGCAGAGGCTCATAGCTTTAGCAGATGGCATCAGGAAAGTAGCCATTATGACGAACTAATGAAGTTTGAAAATATCCTATCTGTAACTCCGAACTGCTTGACCGTAGCGCTTCAAAATTTGTGCCAATCGATTCGTCGTGGACAAAAAAACCCCAGACCCCCAAGTTTACCGGAGTTTATTAATTCTGGTTCGATTTTCGACTTGGCACCAATTCCTCGTATTATAGTATAAGATCAGACGATTCCTTACTTAGATTCCTTAGATTACTTTCAATAAAAAAAATTGGTTATTCTAGAATAAAAAACAGCGGAGTAAAAAATTATGGAAATTTTCGAAAATGAAATCTTTCGAGCATGTTTAGTCAAATTTTGACCTAATTTTTGTTCAGACCTACAGCTATTACTAGACCATGAATCTGGAAGCGGTTTTTACAAAAAGATTCAGAATGCTAAAATTAAGCCCCTTTCATAGGTTTGAAGTTTCAAAAAGAACTCGTTCTATTTTTAATTAATCAAAATCTATATGACCTTTGGCGGTATTAATGTGCGAAAAAAAAGCCATCCTAGCTGCCAGGTACCTCCGAAAACGAGCCAAGGTTTACTGTATTTTCATCGAAGAGCGGCATAGCAGCGCTGTTAACTATTAATTTATTATTACAGCTTCTAAAATATATGATTAATCTAATATCTGAATAGACAGATTAGAAAAAAATATCTAATTAATAAACGGAAACTCTTCATTTCAACTTTTTGGCGTTTTTCATTTAAAAAACTAATGAATAACTCGAGTGGATGAATCAATCCAGAAATGTAAACAAATAAATTTGCCAATTTGGTTGCCATATTCAGTTACCAATACCATTAAAAAATAGTTTTGTTGGTTTTTTCTTCATAAAAAGTAAGAAATATATTTTATCCCTAAAAATTATTGAGGAATAATTAATTATGTGAAAGTAATCTTTGCTTATTTTTTTATGAAAAGAAATGATATTTGTTTCTAAAATTTTTTGAGGAATATTTTATTGTGCCAAAGTAATATTTAATTATTAAAGTTACATATTTTAACATGAGCTGTTACTAAATGTTTGTATTATAATACATAACCGTAATCTAAGAATTGTATTTGGTTATTGTTTTTTCTTGAATGGGCTGGATATTTTTTAGTTTAATATAGTCTAGCAGCTGTGAATTTTCTGTATGCATTTCGATGTGCTCGAGATTTCTCTTCTGCATTGTGATAAGACACGTATACATGTTTAAATAAAATTGGTCACATGATCTGACACATGGTCATTATTATGATATGGCCGCCATTTTGTTTTGTTCCATTGTTGGCATATGAAATATTTAAATATCAAAGTATGATAGTGTGATATGTCATTTTATATGTTTTCGAGTATTCTGAATCCAATGGTAGCCTTAAAAAAGGAGTATCTAGCATAGGGAATGATATAAACAGCTGAAATGGCCAAAAATGTGGCAATAAATCGAACCAGATAAGACTCATTGCAATGTATTTTCTTTATGTATACATGAAAGATTGTTATTACATAAAGGTAGTTTTACACAAAGATAAATACTATTAAAGATTGTTATGTTACATTCTGACATAATTTTTTGAGTAACATTTACAAAAAGAACAGTATGGTAAACATCCAAACTGACAAGGGCAAATATTGGCGCGGGCACATTTCTGGAAAGTACATGGCAATACGAGTTCAACTGGACGCACAATTTCAGATGTTATAATATTCAATGTTTCATTGTCATTCATGTAGCCATAGCATAAGGGATCTAGTTTTTCATAACAACTAAGCACATTCATCCACATATGACACTGGAGGTACGAACGTTTTATGTGAAGCAACATACTTGATGACGGAGGGCACAACGATTTAAAATCCATCCGATTAGTAATTAGATGACTAGTAATTTCATCCGATGGTATTGTTCAAAACGTACCAAGTCACAATTGTTTGAGTCTGATCCTAATACAACTGCAATGAACTTTTCTGCATTCTTAATCATTTCTTCATCAAGTGGAAGACTTCCGAAATTGTTTAACAGTTGTGCTGAGGTACACTCTTAAAACAAAAGAGTGAAATCCACTCCAGTTGTTGAAGTGCATTTTCGACACCGTAAAGGCATGCATATTTACTCAGACTGAGTTAAAAATACTCATTTGGAGTGATCCTGTCGGAGGTTTAACACACGAAGGATCCACTCCAAAAGGAGAAGTGCATTTTCCAGTCTGGAGGAGTGAAATCCACTCAGACTGAGTAAAATTAGGAGTGTTTGTTTTAAGAGTGTATTAGTAGCTTTCATTGCCATATGTTTTGTCCCAATTTAGCTGGTTGAGTCACACTCTGTCAAACTGTGCATAGCAGGCAAAATATTTAAAAGCTCGGTACTCATATTTGAACTCATTTGTTGTATGGGTACAAATCTAGGTGATGGACATCTCTGAAAACTCAAAGTTCTTGTATTCCAGCTATGTGGAATGTATTTTTAATATGATAAGTTGCAGAACCAAATACATCAGTATCAACTGATGCTATTATTACTCTCTCAATGTTTTCAAAACTTGCTGCATGGTCAATGTGCTTCATTATACTGTCATCTGCTTCGTCACATGTACAGGGCCGAAACAAGGGTTGAAGCCTTCTGGTAAAGTTTAATACACTTGTTTGGTCCTTCCTTGTGGCATTCTCCTAAGTATACTGTTTTTTGTCCAACACTTTGCTGTTTTAACCAGTTAATTAATGATTGCTGAAACATGGTCTTGTTGCTGCTTGACCCCCAGAATGTATCCATATTTACTGGAACAGGTGTATTTGGGCAATTTAGGACTAGATCAATTGGAACAACCCTTTTCCTTCTAAGTCATTCAAAGTGCTTAATGCTTTTCTGATCATACAAATCAAATACAATATCTATACGTCTACAACTTTCAGACATTCTTAAAAAACTTCTCCACAATACTTCATAGAAATCTCGAAATGTCAGTATTTTCAATAACTTTACAGAAACTTTTCTAGCAAATGTCATAAAATCAATGACTTTTGATGTTTTGAGTTCAGATGGTGGAAGGTTATTCATTACTGCATCATTAGCTAGAAAATTTGTTTCTAATTCTCTACCGTGATGGGCCTTGTCAGGCTTCCTTAAAAAAAAACCATCACCTGTAAGATAATATGATGTTGACGTCAGTTCAGATTTCAACAGTGTTTCGAAGCTGAAATTTCTACAGCGGGCAACTTTCATGTAACGAATTGTGTCGTTTTTGTCTTTCTGTATTGATTGTGAAGTGTGTGTGCTTTTTTTTTTCTTTGGAAACATCTTGTGAACAGGATCCAAAATATCTTTAGTTTTTGTAATGAATCTCTCTTCAATGAAAGTATGGTAAGCACTTTCTCCATTTTGTGTACATGTGAGGAAGCAGATGAGAGAATTATGAAGCACTTTAACTATGCAGCAAGTTTTGAAAACATTGAGAGAGTAATAATAGCATCAGTTGATACTGATGTATTAGTTTCTGCAACTTATCATATTAAAAATACATTTCACATAGCCGGAATACAAGAGCTTTGAGTTTTCAGAGATGTCTGCCCATCACCTAGATTTGTACCCATACAACAAATGAGTTCAAATATGAGTACCAAGCTTATAAATATTTTGTCAGCTATGCGCGGTTTGACAGGGTGTGACTCAACCAGTAAAATTGGGACAAAACATGTGGCAATGAAAGCTACTAATACCTCAGTACAACTGTTAAACAATTTCGGAAGTCTTCCACTTGATAAAGAAATGATTAAGAATGCAGAAAAGTTCATTGCAGTTGTATTAGGATCAGACTCAAACAATTGTGACTTGGTACGTTTTGAACAATACCATCGGATGAAATTACTAGTCATCTAATTACTAATCGGATGGATTTTAAATCGTTGTGCCCTCCGTCATCAAGTATGTTGCTTCACATAAAGCGTTCGTACCTCCAGTGTCATATGTGGATGAATGTGCTTAGTTGTTATGAAAAACTAGATCCCTTATGCTATGGCTACATGAATGACAATGAAACATTGAATATTGTAACATCTGAAATTGTGCGTCCAGTTGAACTTGTATTGCCATGTACTTGCCAGAAATGTGCCCGCGCCAATATTTGCCCTTGTCGAGTTGGATGTTTACCATACTGTTCTTTTTGTAAATTTTCTCTCAAAAAATTATGTCAGAATGTAACATAACAATCTTTAATAGTATTTATCTTTGTGTAAATCTACCTTTATGTTATAACAATCTTTCATGTATACATAAAGAAAATACATTGCAATGAGTCTTATCTGGTTCGATTTATTGCCACATTTTTGGCCATTTCAGCTGTTCATATCATTCCCTATGCTAGATACTCCTTTTTTAAGGCCACCATTGGATTCAGAATACTCGAAAACATATAAAATGACGTATCACACTATCATACTTTGATATTTAAATATTTCATATGTCAACAATGGAACAAAACAAAATGACGGCCATATCATAATAATGACCATGAGTCAGATCATGTGACCAATTTTTTTTAAACATGTATATGTGTCTTATCACAATGCAGAAGAGAAATCTCGAGCACATCGAAATGCATACAGAAAATTCACAGCTGCCACATTAATAAAAGTAAATTGAAATTAAATATGCCTACAAAAGTGAAAAAAAACTACGCATAAAAGACGGATGTGGTACACTAAAAATAACAGCTGCGATGTAATCTCGAAATGTGGCGAAAACAATACATCTGGAATAAAACTAGAAACTGTTCCTGAAAATAACAAACGGGAACATTACGATAATGAAGATTCGGTTATTAAAACTGTTCCTATTTTTCAGTTACAGATGTGACAGGGGAGATTTCTTCCCTTAAGCTGTTTCTACTAAACGATTGAGAATGCCCCAATTCAGGCCCTTTCGTAGGTTTGAAGTTTCAAAAACATTTTTTTCTATTTTTAATTAATTAAAATCGATATTATCTTTGGCGGTACGGTTGCGCGGATAACTAGCCATCTTAGCGGCCGTATTACCTCCCGAGACTGCGCCAACCGAGGCCTGCTATATTTTCATCAAAGAACGTCAGAGTTCAAAAACACAACGAACAAGCAGATATTACAGTTTCTAAAATAAATGATTTATCAAATATATGAATCAGCAGACTGAAAAAACTTTGGAATTCTAATTAATAAACGGAACGCTACATTAAAAAGTTTTGACGTTTATTTCAAAAATATATATCAACAGCGATAATGGAATGGTTGATCTTGATCTATAAATGTAAACAGTCATATTTAGTTGTCAGATTCAGTTCATATTAGCTCAAACTTTTTAAACACTTTGCTTTTTTTATGAAGAGTAAGAAATAATATTTCTTTGGTTCTCAGAAGTTATATAACTCTCTATAAACATTGAAATCATGTCGTCAATTTTGTAGTCGTATTGTGTCTGTATCTTTTGTTATTAAAAAAAAAAAACTACTGATATCCCCCCCAAAAAACTTCGTAAAAGTAAACAAACGCCAATCTAAAAAAACCTATTTTATCAAAAAGCAAGTTCATTATGAAAGTTGTGGCTAAAAAGCCGTGATATAAAATGAATGCCAATCTCTTGTGTAAAACTTCCTGGTCATAATAAATAGTATAATTTAAGTTTTTCTGCCATAAAAATATTGCACTGTTTGAGGTTGGTGCACAACTTAATCCCCCTAAAAATTTAAATCACGCAAATGAACTTGAATTACTAAATCAGAATAAGGAAGGATACTTTAAAAAAAACTTTAACAAATGTATGATCTCAATACATTTATATAAAGGTATAGAGGGTGGTTAAGATGGGGGGGGGGGGGCACCAACCTCAAACAGTGCAATATTTTTATGGCAGCAAAACTTAAATTATACTACTTATTATGACCAGGAAGTTTAACACAAGAGATTGGCATTCATTTTATATCACGGCTTTTTTGGCCACAACTTTCATAATGAACTTGCTTTTTGATAAAATAGGTTTTTTTTAGATTGGCGTTTGTTTACTTTTACGAAGTTTTTTAGGGGGATATAGATATACAGACCCTACCAGCGAGTGAAGAGGGAGTGTTTTATTCAGCTAGGCTGATAATAGCTGGGCCACGAAGCTTAAAATACATTTACACGATTATTATTATTTTTGCATAATTACTTATGTGTATAATTGGAAAGGTTTGAGTACCTAGTCCCATTTTATTTTTTCAATTTTCAACTCCTTCATGTGCTTTATATTGAATTACAAATGAGTTGGCTTATTATTCATGAACCTCTAACGTGTCAAAGTCATAAACAAAGAGATTAACAGCAGAGCTGACATGCTATAACCAAACTATATCTCTTTTAAACTTTACCCTGCGGAAACTAACTGACGCGTCAAGCTGAGTTCCATTAAACAAACTTAATTCGGCCTCTTCGATTCTTATGCAATCAATCCCATTCAGAAATGAGGACATTTTTCTGCAATTTGACAAAACTGTAACTAAAAGTTTACTCATTCAGATTGAAACCAGTTAAAAATTGAAATTAATGTATTTAGGCACATAAAGTCATAGAGTTAGGAAGGAAGGGTAGAGGGGTCCACGAGTTCATGAGATTTATAGCCGGGCTGTCAGGTTTTTCGAGGTACTGCCCATAACATACAGACACCGAGGTATCCAAAGATCCAAAACTTATTCATGCTTTGCAGAGCTTTTTTCTATAATGCAGTACATTTAAGTTTTTCTGAAACAAAAATTTCTTTAAACCTAAGTTACATAATGAGGGCAACTACGTACGACTTGCTAGCAATTTTTCTTAAAAAATCAAATGTTTATGGCAAACAGTGTCGATTTAAATACAAGTATCTAACTTAGATGGCCGACCCGACGGTGCAATGGTTAGGAAGCTATAGCCTTGGAGCCTCTGTGTTCGGGTTCGAATCGCGATAAAACATGGATGTTTGTGTTTGTCGAGTATATGCGGAGTACGTGCTCGTTAAATCTGTTGGGTCCGAGAGCCTTGTGGTGGGTCATTGCATTGTTTCCCACGGGTACAGGTCCCTGAAGACTATTTCCCTCGCTTTCAGGGACATGTCTAAATTGTGGAGGTGGCGCAAGTAGATGACAGTATCTGTCACGTATATGTGTGTGTTATGTCTGTCTTACTTGACGAAGGTTTATAAGCGGATCTCTGACCAAGCACACAAGCCTGAAAATATATGTCTACCAACCAACCAATTTAGTTGAAAATATCGGTTACAAGATTGTTAAAGAAACGGAGCAAAATGACTTCAAAGCTGATTAAAGTCACCCCGAAGGCAATTCAAAAGCGCCGAATAGACTGTTTTGACAATGCAAATACTTCATTATCAGAATATTCCACACATTCATAGAAATCATCTTTGCAATTTGTGATCTCAAAGATAGACTTTCCGTAAAGTTTCCATATTTGTTTGGATAAAGTGGCGTCGCTCTTTTATGTCGTCGAAATTTTAAATTGGAGAGTTTCATTTATCTACTTCTGAGTCAAAGAGGTACAGTTCCTAATCTGACGACTTTCTTACTCTTTGCATTTCTGCAATTAAAATTGAAATCAGCATCAAACGTTAAAACTAAATTTTTATTTAAAAAAAGTTAACTTAAGCTGACTAAATGTACAAACATTGATATTGTGTAAAAGTTTTAAATTAGAACGTTTCATTTATCTACTTTTGAGTCAAAAAGGTACAGTTCCTAATCTGACGACTTTCCTACTCTTTGCATTTCTGCAGTTAAATCTGAAATCAGCATTAAAAGTTAAACTAAATTTTTATCAAACAAAAGTTAACTTAAGCTGACTAAATATACAAACATTGGTACTGTGCAAATTTGTAAGGTCATTAAGACAGAACTTGATAGTTCCATAGCAATAAGATAATTTAACAATTGTTAAAAATATATGCATCATCCACTTAGGAACATTCATTTTATTATCTAAAGTAAGATTGACTTCTACTTAGTGACAATTTTACATTTGCCTCCTTTTAGTAGGAATATATCAGATAATTTGGAGGTGAGAAACTAAACATGTTACTCTTTCAAAGAATCTTTTTAAAAAATGAAATTTTATCAAAAGTGTTTACTTAGAAGAAGATGGATTCATAGTTTTTTACTAGTCTAAGGAATGGAATTATCTTAAGAGCTTTTACTTGCATACAAATAACGTTTAGTCTGCAATGATGACAGTGGATGTGACGTTTCGAATTCTTTCCACTGATAAGTTTTGAATATATCTGTCTTTCTCTGAAATGAATATATATTTGCGTTACAGTATTAAGTTCATCATCGTTGTGAATGTCCTCTAACTCGATCAAATCGCAGACGTTCGAAACTTTCATTCTAGACTATAAATTAAAGAGGCACCAGCATCGCAAAGCCCCTAAGTTTTTTTATGATTATTCTTTTGTATGATTTTTTAGAAATCTGTCTTTTTTATGATTCCATTTTCTTTCTCCTTTCTTGATTAGTAAGTGTCTCAATTTTTGATGCATTTGGATTATTCATTCAAGCTACAGACCACTCCGAATAGCGAGCGTTATTTTATAACCACCCAGTATATTCAACCAGATATACATGGCTATTTTGCAGCAGTTTATTCTTTGTAATAAATAAGGGGAATAGCCAGTATTTTTTGCATGAGCTGTATTCGAGTCAATGTTTTGTACTCGGAGGAAGCAATGGGATTATTTTTATGACCCATGATTGATAACTTATAGAAATTTAAAGCCATTCTGCGAGATTCTTCTAGAATTATCTCAGTACAAATACTCACAACCCGAATTATCCAAAAAGAACGAAAATGTCAAAGGTGGTATATGTGTTCTAAAACTTTCAATGCAGATCTCAGTTCTTTCCGTATAGTGTCGACTTCCTTTATGACAAACATAAAATACCTCAATTCTAATCCCATCAAAGAACGTCCGATCTGGGAATAGAATTTACCTGGCGTTCCACTTTTGTCCCACATATGACATTGTACGCTCAAAAAGTTATTTGGCAAATACTCATTTCTGAACAAACCAAGTATTAGATCCGGTTTGAGAAAATCGCTACAATTCCAAAAACTTTTCATGCGAAAGACTCTATGGTTAATTTTTCGCTCCTCAATAGCAACAACCTCTCGAATCCAGAAATGGAAGAGTGCAGTCTACTTCGATGCTGTCTCTTGATCAGAATCCTCAAGATATCTTATACCAACTCGAGAGCAGTGGAAGTGTCGCCAGTCATTACTTTTCGGGTACAGACATAGACGCCATTTTGTTTTGTCCAAAGTTCTTGATGTGAAAATAGAACTTCCAAGAAATTTGCCAGTCTGTTGTATGCTGTGAGTGTAATTTTCGATTTTCCATATGAAGATATCCCCCGATTTTTCATTCTCAGTCAACATGGTAATTGCACCTTTTCGTACACAACTTTCAGTCCAAATGAATGGATTTCAGTTTAATATGAATTTTTTATGAATTGTTGCATGAAATAGATAAGGCTTTTTGTGATAGTTTTTATTGTTAAAATACACTTTTTACGATCTTATCAAGCATTCATAAACTCATAAATGTTTCGAATTGATTAATATAAATTTGGGTTTATACGTCGTATCTCAACTAGTAATCGAAAAAAAGGTTGATGCAAAAAGATATATAGTTTAACACTTACAGTCTCAATAATAATTTGGCATCATCATTTTAGAAATAAATTTTTTTCTGATTGTCGTAACCATTTATGATATCAAAAAGCACATCATTCGATTCTTCTAACTTTTGAAAATATTAGAAAATTTATGATATTAGAAAATGATTTTATTTGAAAATATTTTCTATTAATCCCAATAGATATCAGACCTATTCATTTTTTATTTTATGTTCAAAAAACATGATGATGCCAGATGGCATCACTGGGACTGAAAGGGTTAAAATAAGAATGTTATATTTCAAACATTGGTTCAAAAAAATTTATGGAACTAAAAAAAAAATATTAAAATAACCGATTAAACCTTTCCGGGGAGGTAAACGCTGCTGGGTGGAAACTGGAGAAGAAAGTCTATCAGGGGTTGGCCTTGTATTGTTGATTTGAATTTATCTCAAGTACAGGGTGGTTATAAAATAACGCTCCCTATTCGGAATGGTCTGTAGCTTGAATGAATAATCCGAATGCATCAAAAATTGAGACACTTGCTATTCAAGAAGGGGGGAAAAGAATGGAATCATAAAAAAGATAGAATCATAAAAAAATAATCATAAAAAAGAATAATCATAAAAAACAAACTCGTATTTTGACCAGAATCTAAATTACGAGGCGTCGTCAATTATGGACAATTACTGCCATCACAGCTAATTACGCCTTGTAATTTAGAACCCTGGTCAAGAGACGAGTTCCTTTATTACGAAAAAGAATGGAATTATAACACAGAAACTCGTCTCTTGACCAAGGTTATAATTACGAGGAGTAGCCAATTACGGCTAATTACGGCCAACACATCCAATTACGCCTCGTAATTTAGAACCCTGGTGAAGTGACGAGTTTGTTTTTTATGATTCCATTCTTTTCCCCCCTTCTTGATTAGTAAGTGTCTCAAAGTTTTTTGCATTTGGATTATTCATTCAAGCTACAGACCACTCCTAATAGGGAGCGTTATTTTATAACCACCCTGTATAACTTCAATTAAGAGTAAGCAATAAAGCCCTATGTCGCTCATTATATACTATTGTACTCATTAGTTAATAAATAGTACATTTATATACACCCTTTAAAACTACTCGTAGTCAAAATAAATGCATTATGAGGGGATATTATAGATAATTATATCTCACAAAATGACTTCCGCCGTCAAAACAATGACTAAACAACCAACTTGTGGACAGGACTTTCAAAGCACTTTGCAGTAGTGCATCACTTTAACAAAGATGTATGGAACAGCATATAGTATTTTTTGTTAAAATATCTATAGGCTAATCTCATGCAAAATTACTCTTTCTGCAGTGTAAGTCACGTGTGCAAAAAGTGATTATAACTACAACTTGTAACATTAAATGGATCCGGGATAGCCTGGTCGGTAAGGCCTTGGACTGGCATCCCTAAGGGTGCGAGTTCGAGACCCGCTGCCTTCCGAAGACTCCCGTGTACTCTAATGGTAACTAGTGCACGTTAAATACGTTGTGGTCACAAAGTCCACCATTTTCCCATACCAAATCAATAACTCTGGGGGTGACAAGTCAATTCAAGTTCAATTTTTTTTCTCTCATTTGAATAATTCCAATAACAAGTTTTTTGATAGTTTGATTATATATTGACATGTTCCTTAGCAATGGGGGGAAGAGTATATAACATCGTATTAATCAAATCGTACATAAAATTGATGTAGTTCTATTGAAAATTTTTATATTTATGAATGTGCCTTTTAAGTAGCAGACAGATTATTTATATTAAATACTTACACTTACTGGTACCGGTCCACTGGCGCAATGGTTAGTGTACTAGCCTTTGGAGCTGCTGGGCTTGGGTTCGAATCCCGGTAAAGGAATGGATGTTTGTGTTTGTAAATAAATGTTGTTATTTGTCTATGTGTTTGTGGCGTCCTTCTTTGTGTGTCTCTTGTGACTGTCTCTTCTGGCGAGCGGGGTAATGGGCTATATAGCCTACGCCCTTCCCTTCTAGAAGGCGCAATCACTGTCATTTGTCATACACTTACTGGTAAGGTGGAATTACCTACTAGTTCGCAGTCTTTCTAGGAAATTTTAAACAAGATTTCTACTCTCTGTGAGAAAAAATTCAGTAAAATTTCAGATATTTTGAAAATGTGCAGATTAGCTGCTTTCCGTATTTCAACGAAAGCATCGATACAAATATAAAAACTATTTTTAAATTTTAAAAATAGCAGTTGCAATTTTTACAAAATGAACTGTGGATGGAACTGTCAAAATATATTGTAACACTGCAGAACACAACAATGCTCCGGTCCGCGGTTTTAGAAAACTCGGATATTCCGTCATAATAAAGCGGGAAAATAATTGTTCGTCGGATTGCGAGAATAACAACCATTGCTACATTCCGAGCTGAGTGCCATGAAGTTCAAGTTTTACCAAATGTTATTTTACCTGTTGTTTTAGATTGCATGAAACAGGCTGTTTTAGAGTTGGTACAAGAAAGTGTGGTGAAATTGAATATTTTTGGCAGTTTTTTTTTTTAGTATTTTTTTTTTATATGTTTTTTTTTTTCGATTTAAAAATTACACACTATATAATTATTGTATTAAAAATATATCAAAAAATATTTTTATATTATAATTAAAAAAAAAATTATTTTTTTGATATTTTTTTTTTTATTTAGGAATATGAATTGATTTTTTTACTTTTACATCAATAATTAATAAATAATTACTTTTTTTTTTTTTTTTCGTTATTGCCTTTTTTTTTTTTTTCATCATACAACACAACAGTTTTTGGTTGTTTTAAAATTTTAAGTTTTTCTTATTAAGTTCTTTTATTCAACTCCATTACACACCATACTTGACACATACTCTATTTTGAGTAAATTTCATAATACCCATTCTTCTCAATTATTATTTGGGTTTTTAGTGGCTATATTTGGGTTATGAATATCTTAAAATAACATTTTGTACGTTAAACAAATTACCAAATTTTTTTTGAAATGTGCATAAATGCATTCATTAACATAAAAAAATTTTACAAAAAAACTTTTTTTGAAAAAAAAAAAAGGAATTTTTTTTTTTTTTTTAAACTGCCATAAATATTATGTTTGTTGTCAGCCTTTAGAAAAAAAAACTTGTTTCTTCAATCATAAAATATATCGTTGCAACCTTCCCAAACTTCCACCACTAACATTTTCCGCCCGAGAGAGAGATCGGATCTTTATCTTCAGATTTCACAAAACAGTTTAACCAATTGAATTTTTCCATCCAAAATTTTTTTTTTTTTTTTCAACTTCTCTTTTTTTTTTCCCATTTCTCTCATACACCCCCACCCCATCCATTTTTTCAGTTTTATGACCATTTTTTAATAGCCTGTTTTTTGAAGAGCAGCTTTGAGCTTTGCTTCCAGCATTTTTTTTTTCGGTTCATTCTGACGATAACAATATTTATCTATTTCTCCTCTCAGGGGGTGATAGATAAGTGATAGTTCATTCGTCCTGTAAATGCTGTAATGCACAAACAAATGGTTTTTTTTTTTTTTTGCAAGTCCATAAATATAATCGTGTGCTTTCCCACGAGGGTTACACCTTTTTACACCTTTTTTTTTTTTTTTTTTCCCAGTCAGATTGAATTATTATTTATATATTATATATATTATATATATTATATATATAAATAAGCTGATTAGATTTGTAGATTTTTTTATATAAGGGTCATTTTTTTTTTTTACCTTTTTGGGCAGTCCCTCAAGCTTTCCTTTTTAGTAAAATGGAATAAAAAATATAAATTTTCAACAACACAGGCCTGGCCTTAATATTTATAAGCAATGTAGTTAGTAACCGTGAAGTTCAAATAAGAAACTAGTTAAAATAATTTGGTGGTTGGTTCAAAAAAAATTTGAGTTGATATCAAAAATCCACCATCACCATTTGACATAAAAAAAAACTATAGATATTTTTTTTTTTTAATTTCATTTTTTGAAAAAAAATTATGTGTGAAAAATCCTTTATTATACTGAAATAACAACACACAAAGTTTCGAATTGTGAGCACTTAATACAAAGCGATATCTGGTGAAAAGATTGTTAGTTCATAAATCAATTTCCACCACTGTATGAAGGGTGGCCCAAAAGTAGGCTCACTTTTCAAGTCGGTTATATGTACCATTGGTAAGAACTTTGGGTTATTTAGAACAGGTATTTGACATGGTTTCGGTAATTCTAACATATTTTTATTAAATGTTGGTTGTATGTGTTGTTGGTTGGTTGGTTGATATACACATATATTTTCAGGCTTGTGTGCTTGCTCAGAGAGCAGCTTATAAACCTTCGTCAAGTGAGACAGTCACGACACACACATGCACACATATACGTTACAGATGCTGCCATCTATCACGCGCCACCCCCACAATTTAGACATGTCCCTGAAGGGGAGGGAAATAGTCTCCAGGAACCTGTACCTGTGGGAAACTGCGCAATGACCGCCCACAGGACTTTCGGACCCAACAGATTTAACGAGCACGTACTCCGCATATACTCGGTGAGTTTTCAGCGACCAGGTTTCGATCGCGGGACCTTCCGATCCGTAGATCGCTACACTGACCACAGGGCGCCTCACAGCCCATGTGTCTTGAATAAACTTCTAAACTATGCAAATATTAAAATCATAAATTCCCTGCAAGTGTGTCCAAACATTCTAAAAAAATTATATGTTAAGACTGCTTAACAATAACAAGCATTACTTGACGTGTTTCAAACAGAACTGGGACAGAACAGATATTCTGATACCATTCACAAAAAATGCTTACTCGTGGAAATATAACTTTGAAAAAGCCTAGAGAGATTATCTTGAACACTTTTAATGAAAATGTATTTGCAAACTACAATAAAAACTAACTACTGTTCTCTTAATTTTGGTACAGCTATGATATAAGGGCCGATTTGTTCATTAGTGAATTTTGGCGAGCTTGAAATTTTATCGTAGGGTTGCTATATACCAATTGAATACCATGAAATATGAAGTGCACGTTTTTCCATTTGGACATTTTCATGGCTTGTAACGTAAAGCAAATCACCGAATTGAGACCGGATATTAATATCATAATTGTTTTTAAAAAAATTAACAATGATTTAGAAACTTCATTAATTTCTTCCTCTTTACTTATGAGAAATTGTCCTTTAATGGTATTTAAAAAGAAAAAATAAGTTATTATCAATATGATGAATAGAGAATACATCCCTGTAGGGGAGAGTGTTGTACCTTGGGAAAATTTTTACGATTTAATTTTTTTCTTCGATAATTATAGTCAAAATAAAAATTTAAAAGCATTTCAACACACCAATATATTCCTCTATAATATATATTTTTTTAATTCTGGCAGCTTGAAATTAAAAAAATTGCCACTCATTTAAAGTAGAGAGGATAAACTGTCCCAAGGTACAATATGATGTTGTACCTTGGGACATACTTTATAATTCATTCAATAGTCATACACTTGAACCAATTTGTGTCAGGAAACAAACTTTATTGTTTTTTCAATAAAATACACAAATAAAACTTCATAATTCAAGAATAATTTAAATTATGCAGCAAAATTGCAAGTCCAAATTATTTAACATTATATGATGATACAATATGCTTTGCTGTCCCAAGGTACAATACGCTACATGGTTTAAATAAAAGCAAGATAGTGGCCAATCTAAATGCATTATCATTATTTTCTCATAACCAAAATATTTTAAATTTTTCTCTTTTATGAAGAAAATAAAATGCAGTTGACTTTTTGTAAAAGTACAAAGGCAAAAAATTATATTAGAATGAGAAAAATATTTACTTTGGGGCAATGAAATATTATTTTTTTTTGTCACCAATTCATCAATTCAATGATGCTAGTGTTAAATTTTATTTTGATGATGTCTGTTGGTTAAGGCTACTATTAGAAATAACAATGTATGAATATTGCCAATAGATTCTTAGAAATTGTCAGTGTCCCAAGGTACAACACTCTCCCATATTATTTATCAGATAAAAATCTGTGTATGTAATTACTTTCAGACAAATAGGTTTGTTTCTGCAATTTAAAACTGTTTCTCTCCCTCTATGGCCTTTTTTCTTACCCTTTAAAAAAACTAGTTTAATTCTTATTAAGAGTAATTGAATACACATCAATTTGCTATTTCAATTTATTTTATCCTGTATATATTCTTTTATAAACTTGATCAATTTTTCAAATTTGTTTATCGAAGCATTGCATGTTAGACTTACTATTTGCAGCTTACACTTTTTATACCAATAACGACGATTGAAAAATGCGTCTCGAAACTGTTATTTATGCTTAAGTTTTTCTAAATAAATAAAATATAAGACAATGAACAAAGAACATAACCCTGAACAATGCATGTGAAAAAATTTAATTTTTAAGAAAAAATATTTTTAAAAACAAATTATCGTCTAAAAGAGAAAATGAAAGTGGTATCGGTATTCACAAAGTAACCTTTACTGGTTTGATTTTTTTTTAAATTTCTAATTCATTAAAGGTTCATTTGTCTTTACGGAAAATTACAAAAATTTGTAATGAATAAAACCGAGGCGATGCAAATAATTATTAGGTCAATTGCCAAGTTTTATAAAATAAATTCAAAATGCAAATACTAATGTAAGAAAAAGTAGGGTATGCGTTCCCAAAGACTTACAAAATTACATATTTTATTCAAAAATGTAATATTTTTTTCTTTTTAAATCAAAATAATTTAATGAAAAAAATTAGCTTACTTTTATACTTAGTTGAAATTAATCTTGTATAAAAATAATAGCACGACAAATGCACATCGTGGTTAAACATTATTCGTTTGTTATGAAAAGTGGTAAAATTTATGACTTATTTTTTAAAATTATATTATAAGTCTTAAAATTCCTTTTGAAGTTCTTTAACAATGTAATTCTGTGCTCCTTTAAAAAATAAGTTTTGGGGTGTCAGTAGAATGTAATAAAAATGAATAAATATTAATGAAATTAAATTAATATCAAAAAATGTGAACACGTGTTCTCAATTTAGTACCTATTATTTCGATTGCCCCTTTAGAGGTTGGACGGGAACCGTAATAAATCATTTCACTAGTCTGAGGAGGTGTTTTAGCGCCCTCTAGGGGACGTTTTCCGCACTTCATTCATCAATTGGTAGAACGTGTTTGGCTGTGTTAAATTATTTTACCTGTCTCGAGCCGCATGGAAAATGTGGATAAAGATAGATAGTTGAGATGAAAATTTAACTCTTTTCCCCTCACAAAAAAATGGTTTTTTGGAAAATAATGCACATTAAATGTTATTTTAATAGATTATCTGTATCAACTCAAAACACTGTTTTATTTTATTATTTAAAGACATAATTATTCAAAATGTTTTGGAATACATCAAAAGTAAAATATCTCGTTCCTTTCTTAAATTATGGCTGAAGATGACCTTAGGTTATATGGTCCAATACGAAATAGCCATAAATTAATTAAATGTTGATCAGATTTAAGGTGCATCAACCACATTGACTCGGAACTCTGAGCCTGGTATTTGTTCAATACGCTTTGTACTTTTAAATGGTGGAACGCAAGGACAAATGATGTTACTTTAATTTTTTTTATTTATGTTACTAAAAATAATCAACTATAATCATACTTTAAAAAATAATGTATAATACTTCAAAACTACTAAGAGTAAAACACACTTTCAGAAATATTTTATACATTCAAATTCAATAAAAACAAATATACTACATAATTTTCTTAAGAATAAAACAAATATATTTTACCGAGGTATTAATAAAAATTTTATCTAAAGAACATACTTAATCTTTAAGCAAATATACTTATAATTTCATTAGTTCTAGAGGCTTTTTTTCTGTTTTAAACTAAAAAAAATTCTTTCCAAACTTTCAATTAATTTGAAATTCCAAACCTACTCAAAAGTAGTATTTATCATGTTTGATTAATCATTATAATTACTCTTAATGTATTTTTAAATCTCTAAATTACAAAGTTTTTTTCCTTATTCTTCTTAAAGTAGTGTGTTTGATAATATCTTTTAAAATACTTCAAAAGAGCAGTTTTTCTAATATTTTTAACTTAATTGTACTGTATTTATTAAGTGGGAATTATATGCATTAAGTGGGATCTAAGCAGGAAAATACATAAGCTGTTTATGGTACATGTTCAAAACTATTTCACATAAGGGGTTAACTACAATTTTAAAATATTTCTGGAATAACAAACTATATTTCTACACAACTTTAATTATAATATAATTACAGTTAATCTTATAATAATGCTGAAATGTTAAGTTATACAGATTAAAATATAATAGGAAATATTTCTTGATATAATTATGTTTACTTAAAGGAATTGGTATATAAATCTAACAAGGTGTTTTGGAAGGCACTTTGGATAATTGATAATCTATTTTTTTTTCTCTAATGGGGCTGCTTATTGGCTTCAAGCCTTTTGCAGACTCGGCATATTCCCTGGAACTGAGAGCCATTTCTTTGTGGCACCGGTGACTCTCGCTTCCAATTTTGACGCCTAGATTACAATGAATCTTGAGCTCTCTGTCGATGTTAAAGTATGCCGAGATTTAATTTTGCCGAAAGAATCCCAAGCTAAATGGGCCCTCCAGGGATCTTTTCCACGCCGCATAATCGTAAGACATGCTTGCCCAAGATTTCCCCATCCAGAAAATCCGACGACTCAGCCGGGGCTCGAACCCGCGATCTTTGACTTACTTTGCGGACACGCTTAACCTATCAGCCCCTTTGCCTAATTGATGTTCTTATATATTAAGTTATCCACTTGCATTACATTCAAACTTATTCCTTGTTGTTAAGGCTGCTCATCACCTCCTTCGGTCGGGCTTGCTAATGGTAAGTCTATGGGGAAAAATGGTTTTTGTTCCGAAAAAAAGCAATGAAGTTATCGGAATATTTTGATGCGTTTTTTTTTAATTCATAAAACTCCAATAAGGTTGTGCTTTTAGAGGTTATTTTTTTAAAAAACGTTATTTACCTTTTTTTTAATAGAAAAAAAATTTAGATTAAAAAAAATTGAATAACTTTTTTTAAAATATAACCTCTATAAGCACAACCTTATTGGAGTTTTATGAATTTAAAAAAAACGCATCAAAATATTCCTATAATTTCATTGCTTTTTTTCGGAACAAAAACCATTTTCCCCCATAGACTTACCATTAGCAAGCTCGACCGAAGGAGGAATGGGTATGGGGGTGATGAGCAGCCTTAAGACGATCAAACTTTAAACAAACAAATGGCATCAAACTCTAACTTTTAGCTACATCATACGAAACTTTAGGAAGTTACTTTTCAATATGGAACCATTTTAAAATAAAATCTCATTCAAACTTATAGACGCTTCGAAACGTGTCTTTAAATTGCGTGAACCACTTCAAAAAAAAATCTCTAATCGAAATATTCTATGAATAGAAACTTTAGTAGGGTTTCTTTAAATAGGAAAAACAGCTATGGTAGCCAGAATAACAGTCAAAGACGTATCCATCTGAAATTTATATGTATTCCTATAGAAAAGAGGTAATAATATTTCTAGATGAAAATTTGACAAAATGTATTTCAGATTTTCTTTTTTTTTTATTTTAACTAAAAAATGAGTACGAAAACTTATTTTTTGATGATTTTCTTTTTAACCCTTTGAGTCCCAAAAATTTACTACACTACAGAAACATCTGATATCCACAAAATAAGCTTATTTTAGGTCAAAAATAAGAGTTCCATAAGAAAAAAAATCATTTTAATTTTTTATATGGTTTTTGAAATAATGCCAAATTTTTTTAATTGTGTAAAACAACAAAATAAAAATATCTATATTACCTAAAAACACATCGAGTTACATATTTTAAGGTATCTGACCATATTATTAAAAAAAACTTTAGTAATTATTTTAACCGAAATAGTTTAAATTGCGTTTTAAATATGTGGAACTGAAGTGAACTTTTCAAAAATCAGGGGAAACGCTTGTTAGCTATTTTCTGAATAAAAAAATAGTAGTTCTGATTTCTATTGCAATTAATGTAAAATAATACTAATAGAACAAAGTGTGAAGAATCGAATTATGTGTGTTTGGATGTCTTAACGGGACATAAACATTTAGAAAAAAATATTGAAAGTGATGATTCAGAATGGCATCATTGGGACCGAAAGGGTTAACGGTTCCAACGGCCTGCAGTTGTCTGTAAAAGCGTTAGTTTTTGGTTTGCTTCAGAAGATAGTTTTACAATCACAAAATCTTTAAACTCAATTAAAATCTTTGGTAATCCTAATCAAATATTGTAACACCTAAAATTTACAGGCAAAAAAAAAACATTTTTGTCAACAAATTCGATTTTGTTGTTTCTCATGCCACTCGGCAACCGTTCCCGGAGTGGAGAACTATCCAATTTTAAGACGAAGTGGGGCGGCTTCCGTTTTATTATAAAGTGCCACAAGGGAAGGGAGGAAGTCCGACTTTTTGCTCGTCAGCATGACACATCCGTTTTAGAGGGAGGTCCCTTCCACACATCTATTCTCACTCACGTATCCGAGTTTTATCCAGATCAAAGGCCGATAACAATCTGATCTGGTAAGGTACTAATTTAGTATATGAACTTTGGAAGACTTTGTGACCACGACATATTTAACGTGCCCAAGCCACCTGTAGCAATACGGAGGTCTTTAGAAGAATACAAGCGCCGACCCAGCAATCATCAGAATTGCGAGCACCGCCGACGACAGAATCCACAACCCTTTTGATACGAGCACGACACTTCACACGACTGAGTTACTGCGGCTGTTGATTTTCATAAGTATCTAATACAGTTTCCCATGTTTAGGCGTGTAAAATCTTAAACTAGACAATAACTTTTTAACTTGCTCTTATAAGTAATTTAAAAAATAATTCTTAGTATTACTTCATGTTCCGATGTGAGTGCAAATAAACGTTTTTTCCCAAAAAAAGGATATGACAAATTTTGTTTGGATGCAATTTTAGATAATGAAAACAGCTTAATTCCATATTAGCATTTGCAAATAACATTCGTTTAAAAATAAACAAATATTGCAAATTAATATTAATATTTAATAAATTAATAATGCAAGCTCTGTTAAGAATGTTTGGCAACGTATACCTTCGAGACAGTCAACAGAATATTATTAATTTCGATTACTTTCAAACATAGTTCTAGTCTTTTTTCGTAGTTAGAAAAGTAAATTCTGGGATTGCATAGATACTAAGCAATAAAAAAACTTATGCAATCCGTAGAACAAATTCCTTAATTAATTTAAACATCTTTTCATTGATAAAAACTCCCAAAAATAAATAACTCTCTTTAAAATACAAACGAGCACAATTTCGATCTAATCACAGCAATATCTAAAATGGGCAAAAAAAAGTCAAAGCTTTCTCAGAAGACATCTTATTTTGCAATAACGATTATTCAGCTTCAGTAATTATATATATAAGCCCCTTTTCCAGAAAGATTTTGGGATCAAACCGGCTAAAACCTGAATCCCCCACCCTACCTCCACTCCTCCCTTATCTCTTTGCTTCAGAAAATGTCAACAGTTCCCATAGCAACTTCTCGGACCTGTGACGTCATCACGAAGAAAACTTCTGCTTGGTGAAATGAAATACATGATGTTTTTAAAGAGCTGTTGTTGTCTGGTTCTGCTATTTTAATAATGGGGCTTGGTAGTCTAGTTCAGTTTCTATAGCGATTAGAACACGGTGTCAGTCCAGAAAAGGATCGCAACCGATCGACGCTTGTTCGAACCAGTGGCAATAACTATGCTTTCCTGTTGATTGAAATAAGGTGTGTTCGAAAAATTCGGTGATTGGCAAAGAGTTCTATAGTAAGGTAGAGGAACGACTCGTACTGAGCTGCCATCGGCAGCCATGGCTCACTACGGAGCCCGAATCGAGACAGGCAAAAGTGTTAGTTAATTTATAATTTTGATACTGAGAAAGGAAGTACACGCAGGGCAAAGGCGGAAATTGAACCCGCACCCGTAACAGTGCCCGGACTGCTAGCGTTATGACTTATGGCCTGCGATCCAAACCACTCGGCCATCGGGCCCCGTATGCATTCCTATATTGTCTCCGTGTTGGTCCATGGTGTGGTTGGTAGGTTCAGTCTCTACCCTACTATAGAACTGTTTGGTGATTGGTCTAATAATTAATACCGACCAGGCTATCCCGGCCACATGATATCAGTTAAACACTATAGGGTAGACTGGGTACGGTTGGTGCCAGGGTACGGTTGTGACTGTCGCTATATTAGCGAAACCATAAGGAATACCGGGTTGGGGTGTAAGGGGTAAGGAGCAGCTTGCCTGCCCGAACATGTTCCACAGTATACCATCAGTCATCGCACGACATTAACCCTACCAGAGGCCTCGGTTACTTTTTCACCGTCAAAAAACTCAAAAGTAAGTATTTTTATTCCACTTCTTTTCATAACTGTTATTATATGTGTAGAGATAGAGCAATGAATTTTTTCCTCGTTGTAAGTTAGGCTTTAATAATGAAATACCAGTGATTACTTTGAATGTAAATTATTTTGTATTGTCATGGCGATTGTTTTTTTGCAAAAGAGTAGGCTGGGTACGGTTGTGACAACGCAGTAAAATGTATTTATTTTTCTTTTAGATGCCTATAAAACGCCTGAGGAAGGCAGAAAGGGCACAGTGTGACCTAAAGAAAATATGAAGAAGCTTTTATAGAAATGAAACGGTGGGATTTCATAATGAAGAGCGGCAAAAAACCACCAAATTAATCGTGTCTTTGTTACGATACATTTGTATTGATAAAGCTTCAAATGTGCAAGATTTTTATGACAATATGCAAATTGTTATGTACATACACACCTATGAGCCGCAGGATATATACATTGTTGACGAAACAGGTGTAACTCAAAAAGATTTATTTGTGTTATATAAGAACATGTATATTTTTTTATGTAGAAAAGATATTTTGTGCATTTTTTTAAAAAACCCACATTTTTATGTATTTGTTTTGTATTTGACATGGTTACAGCAATGTATAATTATAAATATTTAGTTAACTTTTTTGATGATAGTGATAATATGAAGATTTTTTAATAATAATTATAAACTAATTTATAATTATTAAATTTATTAATTAAATGATAAATTAAATGTTATTATTATAAATATTGAATTTATAGTTTCTAAAGATGATGCAAAAAAGAGTGATTTGAAACCATTTTGGTATCTTTTTTGACTCTGTCACAACCGACCCCAGGCACTGTCACAACCGACCGGGGTCGGTTGCGACACTACTTCCTCTTTTTTCTAATTTGCTCTTACAAGCTAACTATTGTACTTAGGGACGCAATTTTTTATTTATACGTAGACAAGTGTTGCACTTTACTATTAATGCAACTTTCATCCAGCTAATCGGCATACTAACGAATTTATAAGCGATTAACCGAAAACTGTCACAACCGTACCCAGTCTCCCCTATTTAAACAACATAAATGCAAACTCATGTTCCATGACAACAACAAAAAGAATATTAACCCCTAAAATGAAATTTTTATCTAAAAGAACATGTCAAAACAACAATAAATTTTATCTTGTTTAACTCTACGTTTTTCTAGAGTGAGGAAGGGAGATATATTGGGGGGAATAATGTTGGGGTTCCTTTCTGTTCGATACACAAAACGGAATTCCGGTTATTTCCCCTAGAACAACCATAGTACTTAGTCAAAATTGCGAAGAGTATATTTTCTGCATTAAAAATATCTAAAAAGATGGAAAATAATGTGTAATGCTATTCAATTGAAGAACTTGCAAACATTAATTGATAGGGGCTGTGTGGCGCCCTGTGGTCAGTGTCGCGATCTACGGATCGGAAGGTCCCGCGATCGAGTCCTGGTCGCTGAAAACTCACAGAGTATATGCTGAGTACGTGCTCGTTAAATCTGTTGGGTTCCGAAAGTCCTGTGGGCGGTCATTGCGCAGTCTCCCACGGGTTCAGGTTCCTGGAGACTATTTCCCTCCCCTTCAGGGACATGTCTAAATTGTGGAGGTGGTACGTGATAGATGGCAGCATCTGTCATGCATATGTGTGCATGTGAGTGTGTGTGTGTGTTGTGACTGTCTTACTTGACGAAGGTTTATAAGCGGCTCTCTGAGCAAGCACACAAGCCTGAAAATATATGTATATCAACCAACCATTAATTGACAGGTTATGGGGAGCCCTGTGGTTTCTGTCTTGGTCTCGGAATCGGAAGGTCCCGCGATCGAGTCACGATACCACCCGGCATTACATGAAGTCAAAATAAGCCATCTTATAATTGTATCCCGACTGTTATATAGTATCCAATTTTATATTTTTTCTTTATATTTCAAATACCGAAGCATTTTTAAATCAAAAAGTCAGATTCGTTTTTAACGGCACAACGACTGGTGCACACACTAAAATAACCCTCGACGTTGGTTTCACTGCTTTAAGCTTCTACTTGTTAAAAAACAGGATTTACAGTGCAATAGTTGCCAAGCGGTAAAGAAACGATTTAGGAAAAACTTTCAAAAAAATTTAAAATACTATTTTGCTGTTCTTTTTCTAGTTTTGCCATGGATAAAACTAGTGAGTTATCTATATTTAATTTTTTTCACGAAAAAATGAGCAAAAGTTTGCTTAAAAACATACCTCCTTCTTTTTGTCTAGTAATATGTAGCTTTTATAATATAGTATAGTATTTGTTCATACATCTATGTAAAAAAAGTATAGGTAACATTTACAATATTATATTTAAAATCTGTTTAAAATTTTCAATTTCCAGGGAATAGGATAAATAACTGTAAAAATTTCGTAATATTCCTTTCCACAGTTATGATTATCAATACAAATTTTTTTAAACATTTATATACAAAGAAAAAGTTAAAACATTTAATTTTCTTTAAATATTCAAACGATCAGAGTTTTGCTACGAGGTAGAAATTTCTTTCCAAATTTTACAGGAAATTTTGAACATTTGGAACTGAATTGCAATTTTATCGCAGTCGCTTTCAGAGAGAGAATTAATTCTTTGAGACAAAATTCAAAAATATTTACATGCTAAATTTGTTTATTTTTAAAACTAACCATTTAGTATTCACACCATTTCATTTTCTCCTCTAAATTATAGAAACATTTATAATCTATCGAACTATACGTTCAATACACATTAAGTAACTCGATTACTTATTAAAGTAAATAACTTTTATACGTTTCAACAGTAACATATTAGACTCCCAGACATCTATTTTTTTACAACGACGTAAACAAAATAAAGGAAAGTCGGCTTTTTGCGATTTTTATGAACCTTAACTTTCCTAATGCATAACATGTTTCAACATATTATGACATATTTTTCTTTCAGAAAAAAATGTTTCGAAATTCTTTACGCTTCACGTAACTTATAACTATATAATCTAAAATATAGTTAATGTTATCGCAACATATAAAATGCTTTGGAACGTTGGGAATTCTTAATATTAAGATATGGAAAAAAAGGTTTCGTCGAATTTCGTTTCTCATATATAGGATTTTTTTCTAACACCCACACTTTAAAATGTTTGGTACAAATAAATTTCATTCGAAATGCAATAAAATTTATCATTTGTTAATAATACGTACTGCAGAATGCAGTGAAAATTTTCACACCAGAAGCCATATTTTAAAAGGATTTTTAAGGGGACACTATCACATTTTTAAAAAATCTTTAATTTTGACATATTCACAGTAAAAATTATGTTTTATTCATTCAATCAATATTTTAAAACAATGTATGACAAAGTTATTAAAAAAAAATTAAAAATTAAGTTGTTTTTTTTTAAATAATATGGCTTTTTTAAATGCAAATATTTTAACCCAATTTCTTTTATCGTGTACTTTAAACTGTTTTACATAATAAGTGGTAACCTAATATGATTTATCTTTAGTAGTTGTTATATAAAAAAAATATTTATATAAAAAATCCCAAATTATTTTTGCATATTTAAAAATTTTCGACATTAATATTTTTTTGTAAAAAAATATTACTTTTGAAAAAAATTTTCATACCAATTCTTAATGTTTACATATTTAACAGACTGTATACAAAATTCCTCAAACTTTTATAAGTAATTAAAAAAGCCTTAGCGTTTTGAAGAACTTATCATCAATTAAAAATAAACGCCGAGAAAAATGCTTTTAAATTTTTCATTCCTTTGCGTTTTTATCATACCTTTCGCATAAAAAGTGGAATAACTTTTTGAAAAATATAGATACACTTTTAAAACTTGGTAGACTTATTTAGATTCATAATTTAATTTTAGCAAATAAAAAAATCGCAATCTTTGTCATTTTTGTGGTACTGTGTTAAAGTAATAGAGATACGACCGCAAAATACATCTTTTAATAAGTCAGTAACAAAATTCTTGTTTTAGGAATATTAAAGCACCATTTTCAAATTAGAACTATTTTAAAACACAAAAATTTGTAAACCATTTGCACTGTGCAACCTATTAAAAATACTTTGAACTCAAATTAAGTTTTAAGTACACTTTAGGACTAAATTGTTTCATTAAAGTAGCAAGAGTTTAAATGGTATGGTACATATATATTCCAGCTTGTGTGCTTGTTCAGAGAACCGCTTGTAAGCTTCCGTCAAGTGGGGCAGACACAGAAAGAGTTTTTACAAGCACAAGAGACACACAACGAAAGGGCAACACAAACACATAGACAAATAACAACATTTATTACGGTCACAAACATCCATGCCTGACCGGGATTCGAACCCGACCCCAGCAGCTCCAAAGGCTGACATTCTAACAATTGCGCCACCGGGGCGGTCAGTTTAAATGTTAGTTAATTTAACAAAGGTTTAGTTTAAGTCTTCATAAACAGAAAAACGTGCTTTAGAGTTAAGAAATATATAATATAATTTGAAAAATCTTATTTTATTGCCTTATTAATAAAAACATACGTGAATTCCAATATTAATTTATCCAAAACAATTCTCCTAAAAGAACATTACACACATAAAAAAAGTGAAGGACCGTTTTCCATACCATTTTATTTTGTGAAAAACATATTCTTATTATTGCACTTTCATTTCCAAAGAAGTCCAAATACCCATTATTAAAAGATTTTTTCAACCGACTTTTATAGGCATTTTTTGCTACGCAAAAAAAAGCTTATAAAAGAAGAGCGTGCGATCAAATCAAAACATTTTCATGATCAATCTGAAGCGAAATAATTACTCACTTTTTCATCAATCCACTATTATTTATTTCGAAGTTGGGCAGAAAACTCATTAAAGAAAATGTGGTTCTAAGAAAATCAAACTTTTTCCTAGAAAAAAGCATTTAAAAAACAATACTGATATTTAATATGCGTCAAGACCTCCAAAGAGTAAGATTTTTTTTCTTTAAAAAGGCAAATCAATTACTTTCTTGGGTACTTTTTTTAAACCAAGAAAGTTCATTAATTGTCAGTGCAAAACAGGAAAGTTATTTTCAAGGGTTTAAGCAACTTTCGTTTGTTTATTATTTAAAAATAAACATTTATATGAAAATTTATTGGATATTCTAAATTGGGATATGCCAGTTCGAAATAAGCATTGTAAAGTTTTCAATATACCAAGTTGAATTAATCGCTTTATATATAATTTGATTTGATATACTTTTGTTTGAATATAATAAATTTACGAGAAGGGGGGACGTGTAGTTAGCAGATGCTAAGTACATATAAATTTCATTATTAAAAGTAAGCTTCCTATTTCTAAATTAGTTTAGTACACAACCAGTTAGTACTAGTAGTCAATTTCCCTAGTAAGTATTAATAATTATGCCCTTAAACAATAGCGTGGTTATTTTTGAAGTTACTATGCAAAAACTTTGCAATATAAAAGTTAATGGTCAAACTCCTGTGGTTTTGTTTGATTGAATTACTAGAGTCACACTAGAGCTACACACTTATAAGGGTTTTTTACACTAGGGGTATGAAACACCACGCAACTTTCAATTAACACTCAATAAGAGATATTTTACACTCTATAATTCGGTTAAAAGTTTGCACTGGTAAATTTTCGTTTTTCAGCAAAACCCTTAAAACCAGAACCTCTAAGTCATCTCCCATTCGCGTGTGCGTGATTTTCTCTCTCTCACTCTCTCTCACTCTCTCTCTCTCTCTCACTCTCTCTCACTCTCTATCTCTCACTCTCTATCTCACTCTCTCTCTCTCTCTCTCTAAGTCATCTCCCATTTGCGTGTGCGTGATTTTCTCTCTCTCACTCTCTCTCTCTCACTCTCTCTCTCTCTCTCCCTCTCTCTCTCTCTCTCTCAATATAAAAAAATCTTCTTTTCTCGTAACCCTTTAACGACATTCTACAGGTAATAAGATCTCAAGTACTACATATAAATTCCATAGCTCTTTTTTTTTCAACAATACAATTTAAACCTAAAACTTTTGATTCCAGGTACACTTTGCGCATGCGCTATTTCCTCAAAACCTTGTTTTGACGTCCGAGTGGTATAGAAACTCGTGATACCAGATTTTTGCTATCTTTAGTTATTTTATAAAGAGCTGTAGAGTTGTTTCAGACAGACAGAACAATAGACGAACAATGTTATTTTTTTAACACTTTTTCAGAATCATCATCCTGCAAGAAGTGTAGATAACACAAAATCTCCTTTTCATATTTTCGAACCCATCGCAATACTTCAATTTTCTTATATGAATAGTACAGGGGAAGAACCCCTTACTTTTGTAGGAAAATTTCCTCATCAGACCTCTTTGGTGATGATTGCGAGTAATCGCCTAACCTGGTGTAAAGAGACCAGTTTCTCAATTTCTTGAGCTTCTTCTCTCACTGCAACCCTGAAATTCAGTCCCGCGTCTTATTCAAAAGACTGTGTTCATCATCAGCTTTAAAAATAATGTACGATTGATTGAAAATCATGCATTTTTCTAAAACAATTAACTTACGAATCTTAAAATTTTTGTTAATTGAAAAGTCCTAAACCACGACTTTTCTACCTACCTAGATTCTTGCGATGCACGATTCCGACGATTGGACCAAGCGAAGAAGAAAGGGAGAAACCGGTTTCCTGTCGCCAATGTCCGCCAAGCAGATACAATTACGGAACGACTCCTAATGAATCATGCGGTTCTTCCCCTGTTCTCTTCATATTTCACAATAGGTAATTGAAAGTAAAAACTTAAGGTAAAAGAAGCTCGTTTTTTTAAAATGCACGTAACTTCAAACTAGCAAACCACAAAATGAATGATTTCTTATTAATTTATCGATAACTAAATTGTACCTTATTAATTGTAAAAATTTAAAGCTTTTCACTCTCCGGATATTTGTGTAACTTTTATATAGATTTTAGTTTAGAGAACAAAAAACTGCATTTCTTATTTTGTGAAGCGTCATTAATCCCAATTTATTTAGTTAGTTTCTTAATTTTCCCTTAAAAACATTGAGTTATAAAAAAAATTAAACACTTTTGAAAGACACGTCCTTGATAAAAATAATCCGTTTTCAAGGCATATTTTGTCATTAAAAAAAGTTACAAACTAAGTGTCGACACAATATGACAATTAAACACCATTAAAATCTCAGAACATAACATTCAAAGTACATTAAAAACGATTTCAAGGTATGTGTACAGGAAATATTTTATTTCTTATACCATTTTTTCTTTGTGATACCTTTATCATTCTTTGCATTTGTTTATCGGGATTGTTACTGACCGAGCTATTTTATGTCCAAACTATATAACCCTCTATTGCATACTGTTGACATATGGCAACAAGTTACATAATCTACTTTAATCTATTAAAGTTGAGCTCCCTTTCGACAATTCTGTGATTTTTTATCTTTTACATTTCATTTTGAAGTTTTAGGTACCAATAAGCCTCATAGATGACAGTAGTAAAAGTGTATTCAAAATTAAAGAGTTAAGTTATTAACTGTTGTGAAATTGCATCTTCGGCAGTATTCAGAGTATAATAATATTAGTACCAAATTACAAATAAAAAATTTTGAAAAAAATAATTATAGTTCAATAAGTTTATTTTAAAATATATTCAGTAGCTTTCTAGTCATTCTTATCAAAATTGGAATTTTGTAGTTGGTTTCTGCCGCATGGCAAAAATTTAAAAAATTGAAATCATTTAAATTCCATTGCATTTATTTTTTTTTTCATTATTTTTCCTATAATGTATGAGTATTGAAGATACAACTATATTTTTTGGGATGAAAAAAAATTCATGCATTACAGGGTTAAAGTCATTGCCTCTTATGCATCTCGAGTCTCAAAAGCAACATTACACTCTTAAAACAAAAGAGTGAAATCCACTCATATAGGAGAAGTGCATTTTCGACACTGGAAAGGAGTAAAAATTAACTCAGACTGAGTTAAAATCACTCGTTTGGAGTGATCTTGTCGGAGTTTTAACTAAACAAGAGAGTGAAATCCACTCCATTAGCATAAGTGCATTTTCGACACTGAAAAAAGTAAAAATTAACTCAGACTGAGTTAAATTCACTCGTTTATTTTAAGAGTGTAGTTTGTAATAGAGCCCTGTTTACTCTTACCTGCTCTGTTTCACTGAATTAAATTGAATTGTTCATTTTGGATGGTACTTGCAGTTGGAAGTCATCTTACCTATTTCCTAGAATTGAAATTTCTGCGAAAATGAAATAGGGACAGCAAAAGGACGCACGCAGATCTGAACACACACAAATATGGCTTCTTATTTATTCAAATTCAATCTTTCAAGGGGCGTACGTGTGTCAAATCTAGAGGTATGTTACTTAACTACCAAACAGAGTCACTGAATATCGACTTAAACTAATGCGCACAGAAGAATCCTGACAACTTGTGACAGTTTAGTGACATCTAGGCAAAAGTAATGCATCCCTAAAATAGTTTACTCGAGAGTTCATTAGAATAATGACCTTAATGAACGTGGCTTGCCATAACGCCAAGGCTATATCAAGACTACTGTAAAAAAAGATATAGCTAGTCTCTTTTATTTGTAAAATGTCGGTATACAATGACATCACTCGTGTGCCCTGATCGGAGGCCTCCATGCACTGAAAATATAAGAAAACTATCTTCTTTTTTTCCTTAACTAAAATTCTGAAAATATGAGTCAGAAATATCTTCTATTAATGATATGTTTTCGATCAGTTGAGAAATGTTTAATTTATTTTCTAAGTAGAGAAACTGAATGTCTCCGGCGCTTGCGTAAAACTTCTATTCCACCTCTATTAAAACACTTGGCTGCTTTTATTAAAAAATTAATGACATCGTTTAAGACATATTTTATTGGACAACTATTTTTTTTGACATTTTAATTTACCCATGGGTGCAACCAGGGACTGTTCTTCCATAAGGCCCTTGCCTAAGGCCCCTAAATTTCAGTATCTATTACGCTAAATGCTGTAAATAACCAAAATATCAGTAAACTAAAATTTAAAAAAATTGATACTCCACTTTGTTTTTCCCTCAATTTTGACTGAGAAATTGACCTAACGTGATTGTTTTGATTGATGTTTACAAGGATGCCAATAAAATTGTAGCAAACATTTGATAATTAGGTCCTATAACACCATCATTTCCTGAAATCTTATAAAATTTTACGTAAAGGGACCCCAAAAATAAGTTGTGCCTATAGTCTGTTATTTCCTAGAACAGGCCCTGGGTGCCAACATCTACATTTATTCTAATTGGCCTTCATAGTTTTACGTAAATTGGAATAGCCTCTATTGTTAGGTTGGATTATTACTTGACTATTTTTTTAACTTTCTCACTATTTGCGTTGTAATACAAGAAAACTTAACATAGAATTATTTAAATAATTATGTATGTATAGTATACCATTTTAATTGTAAGTGACGTATATTTAATTTAAAATCAAGTCAAGCGTTAATACAACTTTTCCAAATCTAAAGAGCTTGTTGTAATAACATCATTACAAAAACCTATTTTTTGTGGATTATATAAGATTAACTTCTTTATAACAACAGAGAAGCTAAAATTAGAATCGGAAAATCCTACCTAATGAGCATTGTGTCTAGAATTGAAAGTTTGGGGACATCGATCCCGAAGTTTGACAAAGTATTTACTCGAATATTTGTAAATATGTGTGTTTTGTTTTTATTTAAAGTATTGCTTTGAAAGAGACTGTTACAGTTATTTGTAGCAGACAATTGCAACTACACCTGTCGCTTACACACACTTTGAAAATAAATTTTAGACGTCAAACGGGTTATTTCAGTAAAACTTCTTCCTCAAATGCATCTAATATTTCGCGTTTGTTAATTTTAAGGTAATTTAGAAGATCAAAAACTATATAATTTTACTAAAATAGCTTAATTTAATTTTACTTTCAAAGAAGCAACTTATGTTTTTTTAAAAAAACCTTTTTAAAATATATTATTTCAATATTAAAACTAAAAATGAAAAGAAGAGGGTCAACATTTTAATTATCGTAGCAATATCAAATAAAAAATGCGATGAGTTTATATTGCTTTTGAACACAGATATTATCTATGTATTCTTTGTTATAGATACCAATGATAATATAGAAATCTGATATTAAAAAAAAATTTAAGAATAAAAAGTGCCTCCTCTCATATTTTCATTTTTTACAATTTTAAGCACCGTATTTGTTACTGATATTAAATAAACGTATCATGCGAGTTGCCGATCCGGTAGCACAACGGTTAGGGAGCTAGCCTTTGGAGCTTAAGGGTTCGGGCTCGAATCCCGATAAAGGCATGGATGTTTGTGTCTGTCAATAAATTTTGGTATTTGTCTATGTGTTTGGGTCGTCTCTTTCTATGCGTGTCTGCTGTGCCTGTGTCATTTCTGGGGTTGAGAACAATAGTCTTTAGGTCGCAATGCTTGGCGAACTTGCCCTCCGCCAAGAAAGTCATAAGTCATCATATTAATTTGTAGCATATGTACTTTGAGCTGTAAAATATGGTTAACTGACAGTGAAAGTGTTTGTATTTGCTCCAGTTTTGCACTTTACAATCTTAATGTGGAACATATAAATAGCGTCTCTTAATGCTTCGATAATTATCCTAATTTCGAATTTTTAAACAACACTTTAAAAACGACATTTTCGAAACTGAGTTTTATGTATGAAAAAATGAATGTACTCGAGAATGAAACACCTTGTGATACTTTTTGAGAATCTTTATGCCTCAAAAATGAGTTGAAATTGAACTTATGCTCTCATTCTTGTGTATGTCCTTGTTTTAAAATTGGGCATATCCTCATTTTAAAGTTTGATGTGCCCTTGTTTTAACGATTGAGTATCGTGATTACAAGTGGATTTTTTGTAATATTTTAAAGTCGATATATGTGTAATTTATAAGATGATCTCCTTGTTAAGAAAATCCGGTAACTCATCAAATACGATAACCATTCGACCAACAAACTACCCTTATGAACTACGCTATATGAATGAAAGTAACTTTGTTCAAAATTGAGTGTGTTTGGTATTTCCAAAATGAAAGCAAGCAGTATTATATTAAAATAGTATACTACTGAAACTAAACTCCTCGGCGCAACAGCCCATTGCTGGGCCAAGGCATGTCGTGCCCATTTCAGCTATCGTGACCTAGAGCTCTGGGGTGCTAGGTATATGTCCCGGTAAGGTGGTCAGCTTCATGCGGAACCCCCCTGTGTTTAGTTCCCAAACATGGTTGGTACGAGCATGCCATTTTATCAACCCACTCATGGGATGAAAGAATGGGTCAACCTCGCCCAATCCGGGATTCGATCCCCGGACCTGTGGCGCGGACTCAATGCGAAGCGCTTACCACTAAGCCACTGGGACATAGTACACTCTTAAAACAAACACTCCTAATTTACTCAGTCTGAGTGGATTTCACTAATCCAGACTGGAAAATGCACTTCTCCTTTTGGAGTGGATCCTTTGTGTGTTAAACCTCCGACAGGATCACTCCAAACGAGTGATTTTAACTCAGTCTGAGTAAATATGCATGCCTTTACGGTGTCGAAAATGCACTTCTCCAACTGGAGTGGATTTCACTCTTTTGTTTTAAGAGTGTATACTACTGCTTGTAGTTATTTTAAACTAAACATTTGATTACAAAATGAAACAAAGATTAATTCTTATTTGGAAAAAAAAATCAGAGTAACTCCAAATAACTTACATTTTGTATTAGAAGGTTTTAAAACCAAAAAAAAAAAAAATCGAAAGATTATTGTTAGACAGAGACTTCGTTTCTTTAAATAATATTTCGTTACCTTTACAAAAAATCTCTAGGGAGCCGACCACAATTATATTTTAGTGAAACTACAATGAAACAATTCTACCTCTTCTTTGAAATTGATTTTGGACAGGGCTCAGAACTAAAACTTTATATTTAATTAGCTTCTTAACTTTTTAAACCAAAATTATTTTTAAATGGATTTTTGAGTGACTCTTTTGAATTTTTACGTCCAAACACACTCATTAAAACAACTAAGTCTTTTAATTAGAATATTTTGCCCACTTTATTCTTGTTTTATGAATTTAAATTTATTTCTAAAAAAAACTTTTGCTCCAGACTTTGCCTGTTTATGTTCATGGAAATATTTTTTAGCTTTCAGATATTTCAATAAACTTAAAGAAGACAAAATAATTAAAGAAAGTTTTTATAATTTTCAGGCAGGAATAAGTTTCTTAGTTTTTCTCTCCAAAATTTTCATGAAATGAAATTTGTTGTTTCTAAGTTTTGCCCTTTATATTTTGAATACAAATTATTTTTGTACTTAAAATCCTTATGGAATGAGCTATAATGCAAATGGGTTACCAAAAAATATTATATTCTACAAAAATATTTTAAACTTAACTATGATTATTTTTTAATATCTTATTGGATGGTTAAATTGATAAAAATTTAATAGGAAAATATCTAAGGACGAGTGAATATAATTTAAGCTATTCTTTAAAAAAATAATAAAGGTTCTATAAATAATTTAAGATTATTAATTTATCTTTTTGAAGGGCCATTGGATAACTAAAGCGCTTAATTTTAAAAAATCATTTTATGTATAATAGGAACAAATAATTTTAAAACAAATACATAATTTATAAAGCATATTTTTTCAACAGTGAGACCTCAGAAATTTCTTATTAGCAAAATATTATTGTTTGAAAACTCTATTTTACTATTGCAAATGACACAAAAGTTTTTATGCATGTTGTAAATATAGCTCTTTAACAGTCTACAATAAAATCTCTAAATACACTGCTCAAAAAAATTAGGGGAGCACTTTGCGTACTTTTGTTAACCCTTTTAGTGTCAGCGCTTTGTTTTTCATTCTAAAAATTTAAAATTTGTGAATTCATTATGCATCCAGAATGAAATGGTAGAAAACAGGCCGAAAAATATTAATTTTTTTAACTAAAATTTAAGGGGGTAAAATTGGAATAAAAAAATTAAGAATAAATTATAACAATAATTTTTTTCAAATTTTTATTTTCGAAAAAGAGGTAAAATCAATTTTTAAACATCTGAGAATGCAAGAGTGAAGAATTTAGGGTCAATTTATTTCATAAAAATTTTTTGGGAGTTAATTTTATTTCACCATGCTCTCATATTTTCATTTGATTAAAACAAACATTATTTACATCCTCAAACGACATGATTCTTCCATCTAACGATAAATTAGTGCAAGCTCAACTTAGCGAGAGAAAAAAAGCAAGCTCTTGATTCCAAATGGAAACTTTGGGTACATATTTATTTGTACATTTTGTACATTTATTCTCTGCTGCAAAGCTTATCCTCTGGCGACCTGGCATCCCCATTTGGGGACATTTTTTAAAACCTCCCTACAAACAATTAACAAGTTAAATAGTTCTGAAATTGATCTGGTCCGATATAAGAAAATCAAAACATCAGTTTTCATCCTTTGATTACAGGTATCAGTCATTTATTTCTGTAAAAAAAATGAAGTTGAACGATGGTCAATACGATATTAGAGTTCTTAAAAAAATTTATTTTTGTTTCAAGCTTTTCCAAAAGTTATTTTAGTAGTTAATTTTAATTGTATTTTGCGTTCAAAACAATGTTAAAATAATCTGTTAAGGAGACCGGGGAGGCAAATTAATTTTTTTTAAAGTTACAGACCGAAATAGATGATAGATGAAAAAAAATTTATAGCTCAGGGACATAAAATTTAATGAAAATACAAAATAATAAAAGAAAAATATGCAATAGTTTTTTAATTAAAAAAATATTAAATTTTTTAAACTTTTTTTAAAAATGCTCCTTGCGATTCAATTTTTTTCTAAAATGTCTAATTTTTTTATATAAGATATTTAAATATATGTTACCATAACTGTGTATGGATTTTTTATTTGTCGTATTGGTTAATTAATTAAAATTAAAAATTTATGTTACTTGGAAATTTTTGATTTTTTTCGTGATATGCTAAAAGGTAAAACTGGGTAAAATATTAAAAAATGTTATCAGATTTCAAAATCCATGCACAATTATGTTTGAAAGATTATCAATAACAATTTTCCACAATTTCAAAGCAATACACAAATTTTTGAATCGCAAGGAACAATTCGAATGTACGACAAACCACTAAAAACACTTATGTAGAAAAAGGCAAGTAAAGAAAATAATTACTTCCACTTAACGTACGATTTTCGGATTTCGGTGTTTACGAAAACTCCAACTGTATTTCGAATTCCTTTCGGATCGTTAAAAGTAAGATATGTTCTTAAAGATAAAAGTTCAAGCTATAACTTTTTATTAAAATACCAAAATCGATATTTTTGACATTTTTTGCCTCCCCGGTCCCCTTAACTACAAATAAGTTACACTGCCTTTTTTGTATCTTATGTATGCATCCCCAGTCTGGGCAACTGCCAAAAAATGCCAACGCAAAAAGCTTCAAACATTCCAGAATAAAACGCTTAGGAACATGACCAATGCCCCTTGGTACGTAAGGAATACTATCCTACACAAGGACTTGGGCATAGAACCCATCGACTCAGCCATCCTGTCAGCCTCCCACAAATACTTCAAGGCGATGGAAGCCACAGAGCATGAAAACATTGCTCAGATTATCTATTACGATCAATTCGTTGAGCAGGATTTTAAACGCCCCAGGACTATCCATCACGACCCGTCGTGGTAGTGGTTGGATTGAAGGCATGGTCCTAGGACCTCCCCCCCCCCCTTTTTTTTTTTATTTATACCGGTCAGCTGACCACTTTAGAACCCTTGAACGTTTCGCCCCTTCTAGGGATGTTTTCGATGCGTAGTAAAGACGCTCCGCGTCGAGGCTACAAAGAGTTATTACGATCTCCGATCTCCGCCTTTTTTGTTGCACTTATAGGAAAAAATATGTATTTTTAGAGTTAAAGGCGTGTCCCCAAGTAACTATTAAACACATTTTATAAATGTCTTTCAAAAACATACTTTTTACCATATATTTGTATGAAAAGTATGTGTTTAATAAGAATATTCGTGAAGGATTTTGCTCGGGTTTTAAGAGGTTCTGGTCATAAAAAGATTAACGATTCAACAGCATAAAGATAAACTAAATATTATAATTTTTTGCTTCGTAAAACTAAATGTCACGATAAAGTCAGAACAATTTAGAGATAGCGTTTTCAGAGATGCTAAAATTCTACTTCGAAATACGTGTTTCATGAAATGAGGTGCAATAAAATACCACCACAAAAGCCGCTGTTTAATTCTATGCTTTAGAACAATGGCATTCTTTCTGCGCCTCTGAAAATAGCTTTTAAATTGTTATGCAGCTATGTGAGTGTTATTTCCGAGAATGTTTCACTTAATTAACTTATGTACTCTGGCAACCTGTATTATAACGGTGACGGAATAAAACTGGGAGACTAGAAAGTGAATTCTTAGCATTGTATGTAAAAATGTAGCTTTTATTTTAATTGCAATTAAATTTGAGCGACTATAACGTGGAGTAAAAAATCTTTTTATGTTTTAATGTAATTTACACTAAGCTACTTGAAATTTTATAAACAGTTCGCATTAACACTGAAGTTAAAACTTGGAAGTGCTTAATTATTTTTTAAGTGATGTGTAAACATCACAACTTTAAGAGTGAGTAGGTTAACTAATTTATATGAAATTCTTATTCCATTAAAAATAATAAAAATAGGAATTTCTTATTGCGTCTGGCGGTTGCATTATTTGATTTAAACATTTAATAAAAAAATATATGACGTTAAATTATGTTAAATTTTCATTTATTTTTTTAAAAGAAAATCTATGTATAACTGGCAAAAGTACTTTAAAAATATCTAAATACTGGAATTATGACACTTTACGGACTAATATACGTGCATATTCCAAAAAATCATATTCAATTAATTTCATCAGAAATAATAAAGGTAAAAATATTTTTTTTAAATTATTTAAACTTTAATTATATCGGATTCCATCATAGTACGTTTCATATTTCAATTAGCATCTTTATGCAGTATTTATTAAACTTTACACGTTAAGGGGGTTCAGTATGTTGTATATCGGTTATGTTAAATTGGCCAATTGCAATGTACCTTTTCACAATAACTACTGATCAGGTCATCTTAAAATTTTCTGTGTGTGTTATACCAACCTGATGACTTTATGACTTCTTTGGTGGGGGGCAAGTTCGCCGAGCACTGCGACCTTAGGTCTATTGTATTCAACCCCAAGAAATGATACAGTCACAAGAGACACACAAAGAAAGAGACGACACAAACACATACACTGCGATCCAAAAGTTTAGACAATGACGTTTTTTAGCTGTAAAAATTAGAATTGGGATAGTAGAATTTCAAAACATCCCTATATATATTAAAAAAGTATCTTGAAATGCTACAATTGAAACATAATAGCTTGATTTGCTATAACAATTTTTTTTTCATAAAATAAAATTTTGTATGGTCCCAAAAGTTTAGACACAAATACGAGATTATGCTAATTTAAAGTACATAATGACCTAATTTCTCATTTTTATTGATGAATCATAGATTTCTTATATGATAAATTAAAGAAAAATTATATCCGATGAACTAAACAAATTTAATAACGATATTAGTACAATTTTACACCAAAAAGACAATCTAGTCACTTTAAATCTTTATTCAAATCATATTTGCTTCAAATTTACAATTTAACATATCTAAATACAAACCGAATGAATACCAGCCCATCACCTTAAAGTTTTGCGACGAATTCGTGGATTTAGAGACATGCATTGACCAATCTTCTTGATGAAAAGGGCAGTATTTCCCATATAAAATCACAAAATAGCATCAGATTATTCTTTTTTGCACTTTAGTACAATGCAGAGATAGTCACCTCTTCAAAAACGCCAAAAAAATTCGGTTATTTCAAAGTAAATTCACTCTACACCATTACAAACTACCACTTCGATGCTAGAGTTTTTGAGGGGAAAAACCGGTGCTTTCAAAAGCATATTTTTCAATATTCGGTTAAACTGAACGTGTTTAAATAGCACTAAAGAGACCGGTTAAATTGTAACCGGTTCAAAGAAACCGGTTTTTCTCACGAAACTTCAAATTTTAGTATGAAGAAGGAACTTTCTCGTAAATGCGTGGAGTGAACTTGCGTTAAAATTTCCTACTTTTTTGTCGTTTTTGAAGAGGAGACTATCTCTGCATTGTACCAAAGTGCAAAATAGAATGATATGTCGCTATTTTGTGATTTTATATGGGAAAGACTGCCCTTTTCATCAAGAAAATTGGTCAATGCATGTCTCTAAATCCACGAATTCGTTTCAAAACTTTAAGGTGATGGACTGGTATTCATTCGGTTCGTATGTAGAGATGTTAAATTGCAAATTTGAAGCAAATGGGATTTGAATAAAGATTTAATATGGCTTAATTGTCTGTTTGGTGTAAAATTGAACCAATATCGTTATAAAATCTGCTTAGTTCACCGGATATCGTTTTTTTTTTTTTTGAATTTATCACATAAAAAATATATAATTTAACAATAAAAATGCGAAATTAAGCAATTATGAACTTTAAATTAGCATAATCTCGTATTTGTGTCTAAACTTTTGGGACCATACAAAATTTTATTTTATGAAACAAAAAATTGTTATTGCAAATCAAGCTATTATGTTTCATTTATAGCATTTCAAAATACGTAATTGATATATAGGGATGTTTTGAAATTCTAATATCACAAATCTAAATTTTACAGCTAAAAAACGTCATTGTCTAAACTTTTGGATCGCAGTGTAGACAAATAACAACATTTATTGACGGTCACAAACATCCATGCCTGACCGGGATTCGACCCGACCTCAGCAGCTCCAAAGGCTAGAATCCTAACGAGTGTGCCACTGAGGCGGCTACCAACCTGATATATTAATCTGAAGTTAAAAGTTTTTTTAAAATAACTGTTAGACTTTTTTGAAACAAAATAAGTTTTAAAGTACCCAAAAAATCATGAAATTTTTCACTTTTTTGCCCCATAATTTTTTTTTCACTTTAGTTTAATTAAAATTTATAACCTCAGATTAATCTATACTATGTATTACTTCATTAAAAAAAAGTTTACGAGAAAACATAGCATAGTTTTTGAGAAAAGGTACATTGAAGTTCAAAAAGTCAAATTCTGCGAAAAACGCATTTAAAGTTTTTATACGGGCCGTTTCAGTAAGGAAAGGGTTGAAGTAAGGAAAGGGAAATGACTTTTAATGTCAAAAATATTTTTCCAATCGTCTTGATACTTAGTGACATTGTTAATAAAGGCTGTAATAGTATTTTAAGCCAATAATTTTGTAAATTTTTTTTCACCGATTTTGGGGTACTGACCCTCCTTAAGTATCTCATCCCCCCCCCCCCCCCCCTGGCCCCAAAATAAGCAATACTACCTTATTCGCACCAGAGGATACACATACATGGAGCTTTGTAGAATTCACTTCCAAACTTCTTTTTTCAACTTTTTAACTTTTATATTATAAAGTTGTTCAGGATATCCAAAATTAGCGATACCGAGGTTGCTTAACATCTTGTACATGCACAATTATCAGAAAACCTTATTTTGACTGACAGGTACGTACAAGGAATACACGTTCACCAAATTTGAAGTCCGTAACTCTTTTAGTTCGAGCTGTAGTGTGGTTTCAGACAGACAAACGGCCGGACAAACTTACACGAATTCCATTTCTGCGCCAATACGCATTAGATTTTGTTTTGAGTATTTTAATAAAGTAAGCTTAAGTACGCCTCTTAAAAATAAAAATAAAAAAAAACCGTTCGCATGAAACTAAAAGAAGAAAATGGAAGAATATTCACAATGTAGAATAAGACAACAAGAAACAACAACAGATGATGAAGGAAGACGTCGTCTAGATAGAATGTCGAGTGCACTGTCCAAGGCTTTAGAAAAAACTTAGCGAAAGTTTAAAGTGGAAGGGTAAAACACCAGATATGTACTACAGTGGTGGGAAGAGCGGCTTCCACCAATAAATGATCCGCTTGAAACACTGCAATAATTACTTACTGATGATACATATTATGAATTACATTTTTGAAACAATATTCACAATTTTAATTGTGCTTTTAAATTACTTTATTTAAATGCACAATTAAAATTGGACTATTGTTTCAAAAATGCAAGGAGTTATAATTTTAAATGACTTCATTATTAAACACCGATAGGGTAACTGCGACCACCCTAACTAGATTAAGGGCAGCCCACTACAAAGGGATAGAAATCCAAAAAGATGGTTCTACAAAATATTCTGCAGAAACTTCTCCGAATCGGAACTGGACCCAAAACATCGATTCTCTTGTCCAGCTGTCCTGGCAAAATTGCAGCAAATCCCCAACTCGCCCAATGAAGACTTATGAGGACTACTGTCTACAGATGGCTGAAGCAGTCTATGAGACCTTCGGTCCCTTATAATCTATATTCATGATGGACAAGACATCATCATCAATGACTTCATTTGGCGTGGCGCATCAAAAAAAGTACGAGAGAGCCAGTGTATGTGCCAAACCACCTGATCAGCAGTCTGCAACCCCTACCAAATAATGAGCGGAAATGTTTGCAAACATATTTTGTTAGTGATGATGTACACTAAGCTAACCTACGATGCAAAAAAGATGTGTTAAGAGTGAAACAAGACATCGTCACTTAAGGGGTCATAGGAGTCTTAAAAATGTGCAAAGAAGGTACTACAAAACATAGTTTGATCTTTCATGTCATTTTTGAACTACTCAATGTATAAGTATAATTTTTTTATATGTAATTCTACAAGATTTATTTATTATAAAACAAGTTTTAAAATTTATGAAACTTTAGCCAAAACTAAAATAAATGATATTAAACATGAAGCTATTTGAACACATTGTGATTAGGCTTGCGCGGCAAACTGTGAGGTCAAAATTAAAAAAATGACCAAGAAAATGACTTTATATTGTACAAATATGTACAAACAAAGACTTATACCTAAATTCTCAGCTCAATTTTAATTAGAAATTATTTTTAAAAAAAATTTAAATCAAAATTTTAAAATTTTTATTAATTTTTTTAGAAAAAAGTTCTTAAAATAATTTCTAATTAAAATTGAGCTGAAAAATTTTGGTATAAGTCTTTGTTTGTACATATTTGTACAATATAAAGTCATTTTCTTGGTCATTTTTTAATTTTGACCTCACAATTTTCCGCGCAAGCCTAATCACAATGTGTTCAAATAGCTTCATGTTTAATATCATTTATTTTAGTTTTGGCTAAAGTTTTATAAATTTTAAAACTTGTTTTATAATAAATAAATCTTTTAGAATTAAATATAAAAAAATTATACTCATTTATTGAGTAGTTGAAAAATGACATGAAAGATCAAACTATGCTTTGTAGTATCTTCTTTGCACATTTTTAAGACTCCTGTGACCCCTTAAGTTCCCACATGTGCTATCTAACTTTCCCAAACAGTAGAAATTTATTGAAAGGTAACCCTTGGCGAACTTTCCAAAATCACGCCAAAAGTCGGCCGATAACCCAACCGAAATGATAGGATAGGCTTGAAATATCGTCGCATTAGAGCTACACGGGAGAGAATCGAAAAACATGTTTGTTCATTTAACACCGGCTGTTCGGGCTTTCTTGTTACATAATATGGGTCTACATAATGTAATGTGTGATATGTAACAAGAAAGTTCGAACAGCCGGTGTTAAAAAAACGCGTTTTTCGGCTCTCCCTCGTGTAGCTCTAATGCAACGATAATTCAAACCTATTATCCTAACCTATCCTATAATTTCGTTTGGGTTTTCGGCCGACTTTTGGCGCAATTTTGGAAAGTTCGCCAAGGGTTACCTTTCAATGAATTTCTACTGTTTTACATAGTTAGATAGCACATGTGGGAACTTAAGAGACGATATACTATTTTTGCTGCTGGAAAGGCTTCACTATGAAAACATCTCTATGAACAGTTTCAAATTAACAATGGAAATTTGCTAAACTAAACTTGGTTATCTTAGCCGATGAAAACGAAAGTAACCCATGTTTCTCCATTGGTCAGCTATGTTGGATGTTCTAGAATTGGTAAATCTGTAAATCTTCATATTTGTATAGCTTTATAGCTCCAAACGGAAGGACTGAAAACACTTCTACATTAATGTTCGAATTGTTTTTAGAATGTTAACACTGTTTTAGGTAAATCTTAGGTAATGAATCTAATTGAAGAGAGAACCCCATTAAGATATTCTTAATGACCAATTTTCTATTAATGGGTTCCCAGCAAGGAGGGACCATTAAGCTAGTATTTAATATTAGGTAACTCAAAGTAATGTATTTATATACATAGAATGTATGCGTAGGATATTTTTTCGGGAGTCTAGTGTAAGGGGAAAGGTCTAGTGTAAGGAGTCAAGTAAAGGGTAAATGTTAAATAATGTTATAATGTTAAAGGGTTGTATGGTAACAGATCTCTAAACAATTCCAATGGGGAAACTTTAGACCCTGTTTTTTAAAAAAATAAATACGACAGGTACTCGCGAAAACTTACCAAAAAATACAGAAGAAAGTTATTTTGCCATTGAAATAATTAACAAGTTAACTTTTAAAGATATTAATTTGTTATCATTAAACAAAATTTTAGTAATTATTCACAAACTACAGATGACAGCACTAACAGGATGTAAATATCTAAACAAAAAAATTTAATTATAACTAATTAAAATCTTCAACATTATACTTATTAATTATGTTAATCCCAAAATAACTTTCTTCTGTATTTTTTTTTGGGGGGGGGGGTAAGTTTTCGTGAGTACCTGTCGTATTCTTTTTTTTTTTAACAGGGTCAAAAGTTTCCCCATTGGAATTGTATAGAGCAGGACATGAATATTGTAGGACATGCGTATTGTATCAGGACACTGTATAGAGATAGAACAAGACCCAGGGCCGTGTGGTGCTATGATGCAGAGAGGCGGCAGCATCAGGCGGCAATTGAGTAGGGGGCGGCAAAATTCGAGATTCTAACTTCCTTTTTTTAAAATAATGCTTCAAAAAATTAACTTAGTATTTACTAAAACTGTGTAAAATAAATACTACTTCTAAATCTTCAAATATAGGAAGAGAAAGAGCGGCAATTCTAATGAATATCCGAAATAGGAGGAAAATACAGGCCCGAGCTGGCCAGCGGGAATTGGGGTATTAATCCTCATGCGCTCTTTCTGCCGGTTCTTATCTTCAGTAGAGAGATGATGGCGGTCTACAAAAAAGCCACTGCTAGGATACTGCATGTTTTTAGCCTACTTTTCTTTTTTTTTTTTTAATTCGAAGAATTAAAAAAAATTAAAAAAAAGTAGGTATTGACATGCGGTCGATGTCCGTCCGTCCGTCCGTCTGTCTGTCCGTCCGTCTGTCCGTCTGTCCGTACCCCCCTTCCGAAAATCGGTTTATCCATCCGATCTTAAAAATTCTTTTTTTGTTAGAAAGCTATGACCTCAGAGACCCGACTTTCATACTTTTTGTCCGTCTGTCTGTACGAACGGACGGACATAAATCTACTATTTGTCGACGAATTTCCCATTGAATTAGCATTGAAATTCAATTTCGAGTCATTGAAATCGCTGAATTTAACTACAAATGCTACGGAAAAGTGATATACGTCAAAAAATTCAGCGTATCCAAATGAGAATATATTGAAAATTTCAGAAAATGAATTCGAATTCTAAGTACTTCAACTACTTAAAAAACTTTAACATTTAATGCTCATTTAAAAAGCATAGGAAGCCATTTTATTAGAAATAAATCTCACCATTGCCATGGCAACAATTTGAGATTGAGAAAACTTTAATTCTTTTAGACAATGAATTAAAATAAATTTATTTTTGCGATCATCGATCAGTTTGAAATGACGTCAAATATATTTCACTTCAAGATTCTGTATGTAGGTAAGCAGGTTAAGTGACAGATTCTGTTTACAAACCTACTTGTTTATTTACTTTTATTATTTTAAGTGCATTTTGGAATAGTTTTATGGGTTTTTTTCTACGAAAAATTAAATATTTATTTATAACTGCAAATAAATCATGCGGACGATAAGTAATATTTATTTTATTGGTGATAGAAAATAAATGAAAGTAATGGCTTTACGAAGTTGAAATTATAGCTAGATGCTGTGGTTAGTGAAATTTATTCTTTTGTATATAAATTTAATGTAGAAACGGTTTGTTGATGTCACTTACTGTAACGATCCTAGTTTTTTCAAGATAAGAATTTTAGTAAGTATTTAAGTAACAGGAAAGTAGGCTATTTTAGTTCTTTTAGAACTTCTTGTTTTTATTTGGTTTTAAAAGGGGAAGAGGGTGAGTTTATTTACATAAAGATATAACAAAATTTACAAGAGTGCGATATGTACTTTGATTTCTTCTGCAAAAGTAAGTGTTACTACATTTTACTTTTTTTTTTTTTAAATTTTTTAATTGAGTTTAAACTTGGTCCCTGAGCAACAATTTTGACTTGTGTTACAAATATATTCTCAAAGCAGTTGCAAAAGATCTAAAGCATTTATATTATAAAAAACAATCAGTTAAATGTTGTATATAACAGCTGTTTTAGAAAGTAGAGTTCGATTATTTTACTTCCATTTAATTAAATTCAGTAATTTTGCAACATATATATATGAATGTATTTTTCTTAAAGAATATTTTAAAATTAAGATATAGCCATCTAACGAATGAGTAATGTGTAATAAGAAAATTAAATACTTGGCAAATCTAATTTTTAATTGAAACTGATTTATTCCTAACGTTATAATTTTGCCTCTTAGTTTTGTAATTAAGCAATGTATTGCAATATCAATCTAGAGCTGCGCAGCAAAATTAAATACTTTCAACTAGATTTTGCTAACTGTCCACGTTTATAGCATAGCATAACGCCCTACGTGATTAAACCAAGGAATCACAAAATAGTATCTCAATTTTGCAGTGAAAAATTGTAAATATCAAAAATTTTCATTAAAATATCAATTTTAACTTTATGCTTATAAAAAATACATATTTTCTGTCATCATACAAACCCAAATACAAATCTACAAAATATTCATTTTAAATTGGGGATTCTCTGTAAACTTGAATATTTAAGTCCTCGTATAATTTTTGCTTTTATGTGCCGATTGCAACTGTAAAATTAATAATATTTAATATAATGTAATTTATAAATTAACTTTAAAAAAAAATAAACGAAATATGTGTTTTATCCAACAGTGGTTAATAATGTGTTGATTAAAAATAGCATTCATATGGGTGATCGATCGAATTTTTTTCCGGTTTTGAGTTAAAATATAATTAGTATGAAAACTTTTTTAAAAAAAAAATCAAGAGCGGCATTTTAATAATTTGCATCATATGAAATAAACCTACCACACGGCCCTGACAAGACCCTTTAAACACAACTTGGTTCACTAGTCCACGGAATCGCCAAAATGTAGATGCTGCAACCCACATCGTTCGTCTATATGCGGAATATGATTTGGAATAACTCATTTGTCACTGAGGCAAAAATAAGAGCATTTTTATCGTCTGACAGCCATCGCTGCCACGCGAGAGACATTAAAACCGCATCAAAATGCGATTTCGCAGCCGCGTAATCGAATCAAAAAGAGCTGCCTGTTCGAAAGGGTAGGCTCGGGCGCTTTCTGATGGTGGGGACTTGTGAAAACGATTTTTTACAGTCGGCGCCCTCTTACTAAAATGTATTTGTGCCCTTAGGCAAATTTGAATTTTCACTCCGAGTGATACTTCAAAAGTTCTTCGGATATTGAAAAAAAAAGCTAGATTTTTTTTGCGAACTATAATTTTTGTTTGAATTTTTTAGCCACATTGATAGAAATAGAAATTTTGTCTTGTAAAACAACGATTCAGTGCCGACCTGGCGACGCAACGGTTGGGGAGCTAGTCTTTGTAGCCTGGGTTCGGGCTCGGATTCCGATCATAAGGATTTGGATGTTTGTGTTTGTCGAAATATAGCAATGAAGTCAACAAAAAAGCTCAATTTAACACGTGATTAAGGCGTGCTGTGCAACAATTTTTTTAAACGATAAAAGGTAATTTTAATGTAAACAATTAATTCACTTCTTAACATAAAAACTCTCTTACTGTTTCGTTACCATCACACAACTTTTTAAAATTACCAGTTTATTTAACATCATTCTAATAAGTGGTTTTAAGCAGAAAGGAGCAAATTAGGACAAGGTGACGCTTGTAATGGGAATGTTCAGATGATGTATAACGCTCTTGTTTTAACTTTTACGCACTGGGTTTCATTGGTTGCTTCGATTTGACAATTCGGAATTTCATTGGTTGCTTCGGTTTCTCTCTCAAAATGGTCGATATAGATGAAAGTATTTTTTTTCTTTCTATGCAAGCCTTCGCTAAAAAAAGTTTTTGAACAACCAACAGCACAGCAGGAAGTTGGCTTTAAAGAAATTATAATTAAAATATTTTTAAAAATCGTGGAAAAACTCATTTTCGAATACCAAAACATCAGTAATTCCAGGCAACAAATCCCGTTGGAGCCGTTGTATGGTATGGTATGGTATGGTATGGTATGGTATGGTATGGAACGGTATGGTATGATATGGTATGGTATGGTACATATATATTCCAGCTTGTGTGCTTGTTCAGAGAGCCGCTTATAAGCCTTCGTCAAGTGGGACAGACACAGAAAGAATTTTTACACTCACAAAGAAATGAATAACACATAGACAAATAACAACATTTATTGACGGTCACAAACATCCATGCCTGACCGGGATTCGAACCCGACCCCAGCAGCTCCAAAGGCTAGAGTTCTAACGATTGAGCCACCGGGGCGGCTAGCCGTTGTTATCCAGGACGTTGGTTGGTTGATATACATATATTTTTGGCCTGTGTGCTTATGGTCAGAGACCCGCTTATAAACCTTCGTCAAGTAAGACAGACACTACACACACACTTACACGCAGACACACACATACGTGACAGATGCTGCCATCTATCGCGTGCCACCTCCACAATTCAGACATGTCCCTGAAGGGGAGGAAAATAGTCTCCAGGAACCTGTACCCGTGGGAAACTGCGTAATGACCGTCCACAGGACTTTCGGACAAAACAGATTTAACGAGCACGAACTCCGCATATACTCGGTGGGTTTTCAGCCACCAGGACTCGATTTATCCAGGACGTGAAACAACCTCGTTATAAGTTTTTATGTGCCATTTTGAAATTGATTAGGTTATATTCAGTACTACTGTATTAGCTGGGAGTATTTGTAAAGCGCAATTAGGTTCAAACAATATGGACTAGTATCGCTAAATTACATTTCAATATTATTTAAACTTAATATAGAAATAATGGAAGGTGGTTTTGCAAAAGCGGATAGCTCAAATTTTCCTAAAGTAGATTCCCTTAATGAGTTTGAAAGTTTGTTTATACTTACTAGTGACGTCCGTATACCATTGACAGCTAAAAAACATTTTACAGCACAATGGGCTTGTTTCAACACTTTATCAAAGAAAACGAAACAACCAATGAAATAACAGTCGGGGCGCGTGACATTATAAAAAATCCAATGAACTTGTTTTAACGCAAAGTCAAAAAAAAAAAAAAAACAGCCAAAGATATCGCAATGTGAAGAGCATGTCATTATAAGAAATATTCCCATTTTTCGTTCGAATTTTCAAATTAATTTTTTGACTTAAGTTTTTTTACTAAGTAATGAAACAAGAAAAATTTGTATTTTTATATTGTACATACGTTTAAATTACTAAAAAAAATGTCAAATACCGTATTCTAAGCATTTTGTTAAACATATACTTCTGCGATTCTGCGAAGCTATATTAAGTGGTTCGGACTACGTTTATTATTGCCTCAAAAGTAATATATATGTCTTCTTTATTTTTATAACAACTTAGCAGTATGGTCCCGCCTTACTTGGAACCCATTAACTTCGCATTGCTTTCTTTTAGAGGCATACTTACCCCCCCCCCCCCCCTTGTGAAAATACACTCAAAATTAAAACAAAATTAAATTCGTGTTGGCGCATGCGCACCTAAAAGAGCAAACACTAATAGAGGATGAAGCAGCCCTAGGGCGAGCGCATATCTCAATCAAACTAATAGAGGATGGCGTCAAGCCCCCGTTTCGGCCCGGACCATGTATTTTCAAGCCCTGTTATGGTCCCGCAATCCCACGTGGATGACGTTTTTTTAAACTAATTATATTAATTAAAAATTTCAATCAAATATGAAAAATCTAAGCCTCAGGTGCACACGTAGGTATTAAAAGGAATCTATACTAAAAATTTCGAATTTTTTAGAGCAGTTTAAGTAGGTCTTTTGCGATCCACAGACATACACACAGACAGACAGTCACACAGACAGACTCTTCCTTTTATTATTATAGATTTCAGAACATTATTCAAATGGCTTATTTTAACACTTTGTCAAATAAAACAAAACAACCCATGAAATCAAAGTATATGGACGGTGTGACATGACAAGGAATTTCCCATTACGTTTTGGTGCTTTTTTACCATTTTTTGTCCTTGTGATATAGTATCACTCCTGATTTGATCTCAGGATTTCTTTGTTTTTTTCTATAATTGGTGGTATAACTAAACAAAACAAAAAAAAATCTTTTATATGCTTCTTCAATAGTTCTTTTATTTTTACTTAGTCCAACTTGCAATTTATCTTATCCAATCATAAAATACATTACCAAGATTGTAAATGCCATGATTCGAAGGGCATGACAATGAAAAAATAGGCGCGTTTGCATGAGCCATTGAATCCATGGATTAAAGAGCAAACTCAGCTATTTTCTTCTCTTTGGGATTTTCTCTTCTCCTAGACAGAACCGGAATTGCAGTGTTCATTGGTGGGTTTCACAAACCCTCCAATGAGGGAGGGTTTGATGTTTCATACCATGGATTCGGCCACTGACTATCATTTGGGTTAGAAATCCTGCTCGACCTCTTTTACCCCTAATGGGGATTTTGGCTTTCAATGGATTCAATGTCTCATGCAAACACGCCTATTATGTAACTTAAACTGTTAAAGCAGTGCTTAAAAAGGAAAACAAAATAAAGGATAAAGAAAAAAAATGAGGAATTACGATAAACAAAACAAAAAACATTTTAAGAAGTGGGTCATAAATAGGGCGTCAGTATCATAATTACGGTAGCCTAGTTTCTGACTTTGTTTGGCAACAGAGTCTTTGTTTACAAAAAATTAAAATTCTGGAAGTGAAAAATTTCGGTTCTAGTTTTTATTATTCTGTAAGTATTTAAAGAATTTGTAAATTTTTAAACACTTGTTTATGAATTGATAACCAAAAATATTAGATTCCATGCCACCCTAATGATTGATTTTAGTTTCTTTTTTTTTGTATAATCAAAAATCAGTATATGTGTAAGCACCGGCATTATAGTTCTCCATTACAGGCATATTATATTTTTACTTAAAATGCATTCACTTCTGCTTTTTTTAACGAACGTGTTTTTTTCTTTTGCACATAAATGTATCCATCTTATTTTTTTTTCAACTGACAATGTTAGGTGTACAAGTTTTAGGCTAGAAACACAAGTTGTGCATAATCGCCTTTTAGTGTATAGTTATTTGTTTCTTAAAAACTTGTTAGTATCGTGCCTATTACTTTAAAGGGACTATCGTAGTTGTATTTTGTGTTCCTTTTGCGTGTCTAACAAACATCTGTCATGTCATCATTATGTTAAATTACACATTGATTATAATAATTTGCTTTTTTTTTTTTTTGTTAGGCTGACAGTTACTTTTTCTTTTAGATGTTAAACGAATTCAGAAATAAAGATTCACTAAAATGGTAAGTATCTTAATATCGCTGATTGTCTTTTTCAAAGAATTGGTGAAGGTTTGTTTATTTCATTTTGTTAAATAATTGCCAAACACCAAATTTTGTTTGCATTCAACTAACGTTGCTGCCATTTTGCTTTGCTTATTTCTGGTATAACTGTATGCGCACCTCGAAATTGCAGGTACATTTTCACATAATAATCTGCTAACAATCGTGTATTAAACTCTATGAAAGATCATGGAAAACATCAATAAAATGTCATCAACAACTACATCATCTGCAATTTTTTTTCAATATGCCTAGCTTTATAATGTGAACGTCATTATAGCAACCAATTTCAATTATTTATATCTCTTTTTAGCTTTAAAATCGTATCTCTTCCAGTTAGTTCCTTTCATATCATCCATGTAAAGCTTGTAATACAACGTTTGTATAAGTATTTATAGTCCTTAAAAAAGTGATGCCAGGAGTACTCTGCCGTGGGTAGGTAAACTGCAGTAACTTCCATAATGACTGGGACCATTGTTTTAAGCACTCAATTACTCTAACTATTTTTAAAACATACTGCATTTTTTTCCAATCAAAAATGGTACAACTCATTGTTGCGATTACTGCAGTTTACCTGCCTAGGCAGTACTATGCTTAGTTTGTTTTGGTTTACATGCCATCAGCTTTATTTTAATATTGTATTTTTCTCTTGTTTTTCAGTACTCGGTGATATTTAAACAAGAGCAAGGTGAGAGTCATTTTATTAATGCTTCATGTAAAGATACTTTAAAAAAAGTTGAGTTATTAATGAAATATGTGGGTGCTCTGTAATGCATTATCAGGGTGTCTACCACCCAAGAAAGTCAGAAAAGTCAAGAAAAAGTCATGAAATCAAAAAACGGTCGAGAAAGTCCCCAAAAAGTCTTGAAATAGAGCCCAAAGGTCACGAAAATTTAAAAAAAATTGTCAAAAAAGTTTAATTTTCCCCAAAATTAGTCCAAATATTTATGAACAATAAAAAGTTAATTTTCTCAAATCCTTAAAATTTCTATTTAAACTTTTGTTCTATTTCTTGCAACATCGTATAAATATAAAAAATTCTCATCATGATTGTCAAAACAAGTGATCCTAAACAAATTTCTAAAAAAGGTCAAGAAATTAGATTTGACAAATTTGGTAGACATCCTGATTATATACAACTGCATCAAAGTTTGCCTTTTTTATCTTTTAAATTTTTGAAAGGAACTACAGTATTTCTCATATCTCTAAGGCAGTGGTTCTCAACCGGTGGGTCGCGACCCCCTGGGGGGTCGCGAAGGGATCCTAGGGGGGTCGCAAAAAGTTTTTTAAAAATGCGTTTATACAACGTTTTATATAAAGTAACGTTTTATACAAAAATTTTGCAACTAGAATGGAAGAAAAAAATCGCCACGTATTATTTTTCTTTATATCTTGGTTAATTTACATTTCAAGTTTTTTTTATGTTATTACTACATAATTTTAATTCTAGTACGGTTAAGTTTCAAAAAGCTAATGAGAAACTTGTGCTTGTCGGAACTTTTAAATTCGTAACATAAATGAAAGCTTTCAAAATTAGATTTCTTAACTTCAGCAGCATAAGCATTCAGTTTCTTTAAGAATCCATTAATTTTGCCTTGGGTTTTGATTATTGTTATATTTCAACCTTGTAGCTCGGTATTTAGCTCATTTAGGTGCATAAATATGTCTGCTAAGTATGAAAGTTGAAAAAACCAAGTTGGGGAGGTAAAAAAATCCGGCCAATTCTGGTTTAGCATCTTGTAAAAGTATCAGCATTTCAGATCGCAGCTCAAATAACTTGTTCAAAACCTTCCCATGGGACAGCCATCGTAAAATAAAAAAAAATACCCAAATATAATAGTTTATAAAGAGTACAGCATGTGTAGGACAGGGGGGTCGCGAAGTTATTTTGTGGCATTAGAGGGTCGTCACCTACAAAAGGTTGAGAACCACTGCTCTAAGGTATACTATCTCTTGTATACTTTCAAACTGATAATTCCTCATTTGGTGGTAAAATATGATAATTCCTCAATGGTTTGCTTTAATTTTAATTATTTTTGTTTTCAGCCCATGACGACAGTATTTGGTGCTGTGCCTGGAGGAAAGGATCCCAAGATTTAATAAACCACATTGTAACCGGTGGTGTTGACGATCTAGTGAAATGCTGGAAATGGTATTAAATATAACCTCATTTATACAGTACATAGATTCAGTAATGAACTGGTCTGATATATTTTTTTAAATTTTGTGCCGCTTTGCTATAAAGGTTATGCTTGGAAAAAATTCCTTTAATAATGGATGTACGGGATTATTGCACATTGAATATGTCATGGTAGATTGTACAATGCCTGTTTAAGGTTGTTTTTGAAAATTAGCTCAATTATCAACCTCGTTAATTAAGTCAAAACTATGAGGCATGTCCTGAATATCGGAAAAACATCAAGAAAATAAACTTAACGCATTTCGTACTAAATTTTTAAGAAAGATCTAAAATATATATTGGCCAGAAAAATTTCAAACCATAATCTATATATCAAAGCAGCAGACAAACCTTTGACAAATGACCTAATGATAAAGAGACAGCATTGGGTCGGCCATGTACTAAGAGGGAGCCCCGATTCTAATGAACAGATCGCTTTAACTTGGTCGCCTCACGGTAAAAGGAAGAGGGGACGACCAAGGCTGGTGTGAAGAAGAAACATCTTGAAGAAGCGAGGCCATCTTAGTTGGCCAAGCTGGGCAGTTGCCATGGAGGCCGCACTGAGCCGGAGGAACTGGAATTCAACAATTGCGGCCTCAGGTGCCTATAAGGCGTGACGAGTCACAAGCATGTCCTGGATAGGTTGCATCTCTTGTGTGACTTTATTTCAACGAAACAAAATATTTGGATTGTGGATGGAACATCAGTTATTTTGTTTATACAGCTGCAATAAATAACTCTTACAATCTGAAGGAAATAGTTGAAGAGTTATTCCATCAATAAAAATATCTAGTGAAAAAAAAATTTCGCCGTTCTGGAGATTTTCTTGATGAAAGGCTTTTAAATAACAGTTGGTTTTATATAACAGTTGTCATACAACTAAATACTTTGAGAAAAACCACATTGGTTTAACTGGCATCACTAAAATTCCAGAAAATGCAATGTTTTTTTATATAACCAAATATTTTCGTGTATTTTAATCTGAATTTAAATTGCTTTTTTTTAGGAAAAGAAATTTAAAAGCTAAAAATTTATCATTAAATCATTTAACAGTTTTACAAAGTTCCCCATCAATTATACTTATTTATCTTTTTTTCATTGCAGGGATGACGAAAAGTTAGACCTTCGCCATTCCTTGGAAGGACATGCTTTAGGCGTGGTCTCCGTAGATATAAATGAAGAAGGAACAAGTAAAAAGCTCACTTAACATTTTATATGCAATATAAGCATTGTTTCATGCTTATAAAATTATATTGTAAAACTGTATTTTTAATAACCGGGTAGTCTGTGATATTGCAAGCATTGAGGAAAATTCAATTGGGTTACTCATATTTTGCATGATAATTGAACAGCTTAGTGTAAAACGTGCTAAGGGACGTTTTTGAAAAACAAATTATATTTTTGTGCCAATGAATATGTTCCCTTCTTTAAGATACCCTTTTTTATGAGCTTTTATCTTAGTATATTTTAAACCTTTTGTAAGTGTCATTTTTAACATATCTAAGTGCAAACAAAAGACTTTAAAGCTCATTTTCTTGTTTTCACCTTTGTGTCACTTAGCACATTCTTCCACTAAAGCTCTTCAATAGTATTATTCGGATGACAAACCAGAATATGGTTTGCCATAACAGGTGCTGGAGTTGATTAGCCCATGTGTACCTCTGAAACAAAGTCAATGCAAACATTTTGATTAAGTTATTTGTTTTTCTTATTTATTTTATTTTAACGAAAAAAACTTTTACCTTTTCAGTGGCTGCCTCGAGCTCCTTAGATAGTCACATTCGAATATGGGATTTGCATTCAGGTCAACAATTAAAGAGCATTGATGCTGGTCCTGGTATGAATTGTTTTTATATAACTCTTTAACCCTGATCAACATGAATAATAAATTGTATGCTTGGTTCACAATTTAATTAACCCTTTCAGTCACAATGACAATTTGGCATCATTTAAGAATTTTTTTTTCTTGATCATCTATAGTGATTTATGATATCAAAAAGCACATCATTTGATTCTTCAAACTCTTTCTCTATTAAAAAATATCTTTTAATAATCCCAATAGGGGACATTCACTGCCAAATTCACCTGAGCTTCAATTCCAAATCGCTGTGGAAAACAAGCGGTTAGACAGGTTAGAGCAGTAGGATAACATTAGCGCACGTTTTGAGAGGTGTAGAATAAAAAACCGTGTGACATCACATGAATGTTCCCCATAGATGTCAGCCCTATTATTTTTTTAAATTATGATCAGAAACATGATGTTGCCAAATGGCATCACTGTGACTAAAAGAGCTATCAGTGTGTTTGTGGCATTGTTAGATAAATCTATATTGAGCAAATAATTTCAAATAAGTTAACTTGACATGCATCTTACTCAAATCCTAATTGATAACTATTGAAGTCAAATAGAGGTATGAAACGTAATATATAATTTCTGCAAAATCCTTTTGTTTTATTAACAGATCAGTTATTTTGTTGACACATATTTTTAATCTATTTTATCACATATAATTTATCCATCAATATATTTATGTAATAGAATAACAGCTATTACACAAGAAAGTATAATTCTTAATTAGTTCATTTAGAAAGCAACAAATATTGGACGTCCAAAGGTGATTTATTGTAGAAGAAAGCATTTGTAACATTTATAAAGAACGGGGCCGGAGCCGAAGCTCGGCCCGCCGGAAAGCACACAACCTTACATCTTGAAATCTAATTTGAAAGTGCGTCACATCTATTAGATTATTATTTCTCATTCTTCGATGACCAATCAGATCTGAAATTTGTTATGGGAAAGTGTGAAAAGGTTAAGTTTCAAATGTGATGACTAAACAGTTTCTGTGGGAACGGTTACGTTTGCTATTCATTCGATGACGCTGTTGTTGGGATGTTAAAGTTAGTTGGGGTGTTAAAGTACTAAGTGATATTAAGGATACTTGAAAAGGTAATTAAGTTTGAAGTTTAATTGAGGATAAAAATAAGAGTTTTTAAGGGGGTAAAGTTAGGAGTTTTTAAGGGGGTAAAGTTAGGATATGTCATTTATATAATATTTTTTAAACATGTTTAAAATTCCTTACTCACTTAAAAAAAAAAATTTGTGTGGATTTCATTGTTTATTAATCAATGGTTCTTTGAGTGTATGTACTACTTGTTGAAGTTTTTTTTTAAAGAATTCGCATTAAAATAAACATTTAATGCACCGAAATGCACTTATAATTATTGTTGCATAAATCTTGTTTATTTTTATCATAGTGGATGCTTGGACTGTTACATTCTCTCCAGACTCCAAATACATAGCTACAGGTAGTCACGGAGGAAAGATTAATTTGTTTAGCGTAGAAAAGGGGAGTCGGGAAAATTTTTTGGAAACCAAAAAATTCACACTAAGTATAGCATTTGTAAGTATTTTTCAATGGCTCAGGAGTTTTGACTTAAAAGAGTTCATTTCTTTGACACTTACACATTTTTTGTTACTTTTATTAGCAACTTCTGCAACTGAAGACATTCTGAAGTTTTTATTTTTGCCATTGTATGGGTAAAACTGAGGACATTTATGCAGTGCATTACAGCCTTCTCCTTTAATTATCATTTAAATAGCAACTGTAATGTATAATTAGTTATCGAAATCTATTGAAATAATTATGTTAGAAAAACTCAATTTTTTTTAATTTAAAAATGTGACTTCAGTCTCAATTATTCAACACTGTTCCTTTCATAACAGACTTTGTTTCTCGTTAGACAATTTTTATTATTTACCATTAAGCCTGTTTTAAACAAACTGTAAATAACATCAAAGGAGTTTGTAAACTCTGATTTGCCAAGGTTAATTAAGTAATCTAACTGTTGAAAATTCAGGTTTTGCCACAGTCCTTGAAAACCTTGAAAAGTGTTTGAAAAAAACTTTGATTTTCAAGTGCTTAAAAGTCTGAAAAAACATTATCAACCTTGAAAAGTCTTTAGTTTTACTTTAACACTTTCAAGGTAAATTAGTTCCTATTTCACTTTTTGATTCATTGTTTATGTATAATTCAAGAAGGCAAAGTATGTGATTTTGATGGTATTTTTAACTGAAATGTTATTTTATAACACATAATTATATTATATAACATATTTTTATTATGGCATTGATGTGTTTGAAGAACAAATATTCCATACAAATTAATGTTGTTGTTTTTTTTCAAAAATATTCGTACCACAATAGGAAGAAAAAAATTATAAACATCCAAGAACAACACTTGTCCAATTATACACACATGTGTATCGACATATAATTAAATAAGTGTAACTTCTATACAGATTGTGAAATATTTGTTTTCAATATAGGAAGTAAAATGGTTTTTCCCGGTAAAAACCTGGTTTTTACCGGTAAATACCAAGTTTTTACCATGTCTTGGTAAAAACTAATTTTTACCGGTAAAAACCCAACCCTGATTTAGATGCTGCATGTTCGAATATACAGTCCTTGAAAATGGAAATGTATCTTTGAAAAGTCCTTGATTTTTTTTTACTAAAGAGTGTGGCAACCCCGAAATTGAAAAACTCCCTATTGTGGTTTGAGTTGGATCTCTCAGATCTCATTACTCATTGGTTCAACTTTATAATTTAAGTATTGACATTTTAACCAAACGAAGGGTTCTGTTGTCTCCTATGATGCCTATTTTAAATAAAAGTATCTTTGCTAAGTTGTGTTACCCCAGCCAACAAAAAAAAGTTGGGAATGAATAAAAAGCTGACAATCAACTAAGTGTTTATGCCATTGTAGAGAGCTATCTGTTCTGGACGAGTTTGAAACGATTTCTTTGACATCCTTCTGTAGCTGTAATCGAACATTTTGAATGCCTATGACTGGGCCCTTTATTATATTTCACTGTTACAGAGTCCCAATGGAAAGTACCTTGCTAGTGGAGCTATAGATGGTATCATTAAAGTATTTGATATTGCTGCAGGAAAACTAGTACATACTTTAGAAGGTAAGTCACATTAGTTTTTAAGCATGGCTTTATGCCATTTGATTATAAATTATTAACGTTAAACAATACAGTAAACTCTCGATTGGCCACGGTCCCCCCTCCCCTTTGCCCTGCAAAAATAATAATTAAAGCACAAAGAAATGAAATTTAGATTTTTAATACCTATTGGAAAAATGCATTCTAAGAAAAGAGAATTCCTTTTAAAAATGAACACATTTGAGGAACCACAAATGCATTTAAAAAGCGAAGAATACATTAAAAGAACAATGAAGTTATTAAAATAAGGATATACATAGGAAACCTGGTGTGTGCCAAAATGTGTTCGGCCAGGTGCACATCGCGAGCAAATTTTTGTCAAAATTCATCACTTGTAAAATAAACTGCTCGTGATTTTATTGAACTGCTTTTTGTGATTTTGATAGCGAAATGAGTGAGAAGCGAAAAAAAGTTGTCTTGCCAAATCAAGACAAACTTCAATCGCAAAGAAGAATAAGAAGTTGCACGGCTAAATAACAAAAACAATTGACTGATTTTTTTTTTTTTTGTAAAATCCTAAATCTTTATAATATTTCATTCCTGTTACGCTTTTTTTTATCTTATAATACTACGGTAACTGTACTCTGCTTTTATAAAACCAGAAGCAAGTTTGTTTATATTTTCTTTAATTTTGCTTATTATCCGCGAATGCCGCACCACAAAATTCTGCGGATAATCGGGAGTTTACTGTATTACTTTTCTACATATAATGTGGACACGTGCTACTTTACTGTAAATAAATTTTAGGTTCAAATTGTAATTTTGTTTTTAATCTTTTCTAATATTTTGATTGTTCTGTTGTTCATTTCGCTTAATATAAACCCAATGTTTATAAACAATGTTTTAAAATTGTGATTGAATAATTATTGAATGTACTTTTTTTGGTTGTATCTAATATTTTCAACCTTTTCTATGTGCTACATAGCATTTTTGTTTGCTTAAGATAACGTCTCTAAATTTTTTATTGCTTCAAAAGTAGTTCGTTTATTAGACTTGGAATGCATAAATTTTTTACTAATGAAAATGTAAGTGTAAACTAGTCACTAAGTTACCAATATTTCTTACTCTCCTTTGCTAACTTTACTATTAAAGGGAATTACTATATAAAGGGAAATGTTATCCAAATTGTTGCCAATTATCCAATGTTGTATCCCAAATTTTTATCTGTTTCTAAACTAACATTGTATGGTCTGATATTTCAACTTTATTTTCAATAAATGTTCAAAAATCACTTTAGTTTTACCAAGTTTTATTCTTTATTTTATACAATTATTAAGCATCCCTTATGTGTTTGGTAAAATGTTTGAATAATTTAAATTTTTAATAGGGTATTTGACTAAATCGAGAAACTGCCCAAAAAAGTTATATAAACATAGTATAGGACCTAGAAAACGCATATTCATTGGTTTTTCTTCAAAAAATTGCTCAAATATTATTTTAATTAAGTTTTAAAATCGCGATTTTCCAAAGCTCCGTCACGTGATTGCAAACGCTACGCTGATTGGTCTGATGTCACCCGGCATTAAACCGCCCCTCATGCTATTCGAATTTAGTCATCCGAAACTTTTTAACGCTCTTTTAAGTCTAAAATAATGTTTTTTTTATAAGTATTTCTTTCATTGCGATTTTAGTGCTTAAAAAATATTTAAATAAATAAAATTAAAGGATTCACAAAAACGGCTAGCTCAAATTTGCCGATAATCGATGCTTATGAATATGATTGTAGGGCATTTGTTTTTTAAATCTTGTTCGGATTTCTGTTCTGATAAGTTCCAAATATTACAACTTCCAGCAAAATAATAACAAATTTTAAACGGAATATAAGGAAGCTATTAATATTTTTAATGAAAAGGTCCTAAAAGTGTAAATAATATTATACTCAACAAGGGAAAGTGTTATAATGCTAATGTTAATGTTGTAATGGTAACTAGTTTCATATCTTTATCCTTGCACATAGATGGCCCACCGAACTTTTTTTCTTGTACTAATCTAGAAAATTAGAAATTTATCTAAGCAATTTTGTTTACAAAAAGTTGTTTCTGCGTTCTAGTTAAAAGAAAAACATTATAAAAAATTTATTTTTTTAAAGCTACATCAGTTTTCCCCTAATTTTGATTTCATTGAACTTCAAGTATCTTTTTTTCTATCTACATTAAAATATATTGTAAATATATAGTAAAACTTCGTATTAAACGCGATTGAATAAATTATCTCAAAACTCAACTTGAATAAATTATCTATTAAAAAATTATGAATTAATTAGAAAGTTACACAAATCCGCAAATGAACGACTTATAATAAAAAGTTAATGACGTTTAAAATTATAATAACAAAAATTACATATGCCTGCCACAAAGTAATCATTTTTAAATTGGTTTTATTTAACTTTAAGGCTAGATATTTTGGCAAATAGAGAGATTGTTTAAATAAAATTGCATGAAAAAAAACCCTTAAGTATTATAAAATTAGGTCACTTCATATGAACTGAAAAAAAACTATTTAACTGCGGCCCTATAATTTTTTTATGTACACTTTTCTTAGGATGTGTATTAGTTCAGATTGCGTTTGTTTATGAATATATCTCTTATTTTATAAGCTATTATTTTTTGGTTTACAAGCGCTCTGGTGCCATTTTTCTTGAAAGTCAACCGAATTCTTTAAGGGAATTAACAGATGTAAAAGTAGCGGATTATGAAATTAAAAAGTCCGAACCAACTAATTAGTAGCTAAGTGCTAAATGTTAAAAACAAAAAAAAAAGCCCATTAAAGCACCTCTACTCACTCTTTTAATAATAAATCAAAGGAAAATGGAGTTTACAAATACAGCAACAGTGTTCACTACGGACTCTCCCGGATTCTCCCGCATGTCGAAAACGTTTCACGCCAGGTGACGTCACTCCCTTCAAATTCTGCCGGGGATCGTTTTGGGGGCGTGGCTTATAATCAAATTTCAATTGCGTTTTTCTCCGTTTCAAGGCGGTATTTGGAAAAAAGAAAAAATACGGGTCTAATATTTTTTGCCTAGGAATATTTTAAACCAATAAAAAAATTTTAGTCAAATACCCTATTGCAGTTTTCTCATGTAAAATCAATTATTTTTAATAGCTAACATACTAATGAATTTTAATATACTTTGTTACTACAGTCGCACTCAATGTTAATGCCAAATTGTTTATTTAGCGTCTTTTAGGTCATGTGTGAGTTCTGTCCGAAGCTTTTAAAATAAACTGTAGTGACTTGAAAGACCCTATAACCTAACTACTTGTTATGTTTCCTTGTATTTTAATTAAAATACTCAATCCATTGACTTTTGCATTCATCTGCGTTTTGTTTATTTGTGGTTTTTAAATTCTTAAATACTTGCTAGTATAATAGGGGTTGTTCATAAACGTTGCAATAAATTATTGTATATTTCTTCTATTAAAATTACACTTTTTTAAGTTGTTGTGTAAACAATTTTCTCGTTAATCAATGGTTCTTTCTTTTACAGGTCATGCAATGCCTGTCCGTGGATTAACTTTCTCAAAGGATTCCAAGTTGCTGATAACAGCGTCAGATGATTGTCATATAAAGATTTATGATGTGTAATTATATCTTTTTACAAACATGCTTTTAATTATTATAGCATTTATTTTACTTGACTAGGTTTGATAAACTAGTTATTTATCCTTAGCCTTTTTTTTAAGTGAAGAGCTTAATGGGAAATGTTAAGTGACAAAAGACACTGGAAAATGAGCTTTTGATATTTTAGTTTGCTTTTAAATGTGATAATACTGTACTTGCAAACCTTGAAAAATATACTTTACTTTAAATTTATGGAAAAAAAAAAAAAAAACAAAAAAAAAAAAAAAAAAAAATAAAAAAAAAAAAAAACAAAAAACAAAAAAAAAAAAAAAAAAAAAAAAAAAAAAAAAAAACACAAAAAAAAAAAAAAATAAAAAAAAAAAAAAAAAAAAAAAAAAAAAAAAAAAAAAAAAAAAATAAAAAAAAAAAAAAAAAAAAAAAAAAAAAAAAAAAAAAAAAAAAAAAAAAAAAAAACAAAAAAAAAAAAAAAAAAAAAAAAAAAAAAAAAAAAAAAAAAAAAACAAAAAAAAAAAAAAAAAAACAACCCCCCCCCCTAAACAAAAAAAAAAAAAAAAAAAAAAAAAAAGCATAAACTTGTTATCTTTTAGGGATTAGAATAATATGTTCATTGACAAAAACTTCAATTTTTATCAAAAATGTCTTTTTGCACGTTTTACCAATTACATTTGATGTTTTACTTATTTAATATAAAAATTGATCCAGTCAAACTTGATTTAAAATGTGTTTTAAAAAATTATATATTTCTTTGCTGCCAACTTGAAATAGGCTGTGTCTGTTGAAACTTTTTATTGTCTTTTTTCCAAAGGGGTTGTAAAGTCCAGTGCAAAATGTAGCTTGAAGATATTGAAATTACAGAGATAACTTTTTATTTGACTAAGCACTTCAGTAATCAGTTTCATTTAAAACAATATGTTACTTTAAAAATTAAACTACTGTAAGAATCGCAAGTATAGATAATATGGTTAAATTCAAGTAAGAAATTTTTTTTTACTGAACCAAAGCTGTAGAATTGTTTCAAATCCTCTGAAAATTCCTTAAATATTCCAAGAATCTTTTAAAGAGGCTGCAGTTTAAAACAAAAGTCTTAAAAAATAAAAATGTTGAAGGCTGTGGTGATTTGGAGAAATAAATTGACGCAAGTTTTGATGTAAACAAAACAAATACCATTATTGTAAAAAGAACATTATATATATTTTTGATTTATTACCCGACCCGAATCTCGAGGTTCATCCGGGTTGCATCTAAATTTCAATCAGTACAAATCATTAAATCCCAAAATATTACAAATTGTAAAGTATCACAGAGAACAGTGTCACAATCCCAAGATTAAAATATGTAAGACAAATTATAAAATACATAGTAAAGGTATAAAATCACAAGTTTAAAAAGTTAATCGAATATACAAATTAATAAAATACAACAAACAAGTGAAATCTAAAATGAGCGAAAATGAACAGGAGGAAATCGGGATTATGATGACGGAACATTATATATATATTAAAATTAAAACTGTAGCGACACCTGGCTCAGATAAAATGAAACAATAAATTTGCATGTTACCAGTCTTTGGTGATGCCAGCAAATGTCATGTTTAACCTTTTTTTAAAGTATCCCTAATGAAAGTGAAGTTTATGAAACTAATATTTAATTAAATTGAAATAATCTCTTACTTACTTGTAACCTCTTTCACTCCAACATGGAGCATACGGCCTCCGTCATGGTCCACCACCTCACCCTGTTGGCTGCAATGGTCTTAATCTCTCCCCATGACTTGTTAAGTTAATGATTTCTTGCTATGTAACTTTTTTGTTAATGGTTATGGAAATGACAGCAATATTTTCTTTTAGACAACATGCTGAGCATGCAGACTTAAGATGCACACTGTCTGGGCATGGATCGTGGGTGTTGTGTGTAGATTGCTCCCCGGATAATAAGCATTTTGTGTCATGGTAAGTTTGGGTGTTTTTAAAAAATACAATCATACCCCGCTATAGTGAACCTGGGATATAGTGAACCCTCGCTTATAATGAACCTTTTTAATGGTCCTTCTGAACTCCTATATTCCTCCTATACTATTTTTAACTAAACTATGAACTCCTATATTTAACTAATGTTATTTTTTATGGATATCGTGAACTACTTTGAAAATGGGTGTTTGCTTATAGTGAACTTGAATTTCCTTTCCTTAATTTTGAATAATTATTTTGGGAAAAATTCATAATTAATTAATAATTATTTTTAGTTTATTAAATAATTAAATTTTAATTCAATTATTTATTAAATTAATTCAAGATATGTTAAAGCATTATTATTCTTGTAAAAGCTTTATATCGTACACAACTTTATTCCAGAAAAATTGTCAGTAATGAACCATCGGATATAGTGAACCAATTGTTGGTTCTGTAGAGTGTTCCCTTAGTGGGGTTCGACTGTATTATGTTTTCTTTTTTAATGTTTTGAAATCAAACACTTAGTCAGATAGTCTTGGTAAATATTTTTTTTGCAAAGCAATATTTATTCTATGAGTAAACTAATTAAAAATGATATTTAGATATACTAGTACAGTTTATTATTATAATAAACCTTTTTTGATAGGATCCAGACATTGGAATTAGTTTGATAGTCAAAAAATTATGGAAAAAAGCAGCTTAATATTGAAACGATCAATAGCTTCAGTTAGCAAACCTGTTTTTGTATTGGTTTTAGACTTGGCAACATTTCTGCCGTATTCTTATCTCTAGACCGGCAACCGGGGCCACTATTGTTTGCCTCACCCTGTATTATTGAATCCTTTTCCTTTAACTATGCTTGCATATCACTAAATTTTAAATTCTTTCTAGTTCCTCCGATAAAACTGTCAAGATTTGGGATATGGAATCCAAAGAATGTATCCAAACGTTTGCTGAACATACAGATCAGGTGTGGTGTGTCAAGTATAATCATGATGGCAGTAAAATAGTGTCTGTGTCAGATGACCGATCTATAAATATTTATGACTGTCCACTGGAATAGACGTGAAACTGATGTTTATGAGCTTGTATAAATAAAATGTTTATTTTAACTTTTAATCGTAATGTATTTTTTTAGTAAGATGGTCATTTTTAAGTTTTGTTTTATGCAAAAGCATTTAAACTTAAGTTTGTATTGTTATTGTTTCAAAAGCAAATTATGTAGCTCTTGTTTAAACTTTGTTTAAAATCTAAAAGGATATAAGTCTATCCCACAAATGTTACACAGGATTCAAATTATCAAAATCTGGCCCAAAAATTTAAAATCATGAACGTTGACGATAACATTGAATTAATATATTCTGATTATTATACTATATTGATTTAATTAATATATAATTATTTTATCTTTGTTTATTTTTATCAAATACATTAAGATTATACCTCGTTCTTTTTATAATTAAATAAGCATTTTTGATTAATTTTACAGGGTTGTAATACGTTTGGAAGAAATATTTATTACTGTGAAGAAAACAAAAAAGTAGAAAATATGTAATTTTACTCGATATAAGGATAAAATGACCAATAACCAATAAGTTGAAAAAATGGTTGAAGTAAAAGGTGATGACATATTTTATAACTATGTGAGAAAGATAATCAGAAAATTTGAAAAAACAACTATAATTGATTATCAAAAAATAGTTTATTTTTGTTAGGAAAACAACAAGAAAGTCATGTTTTTTCCCGGGAGCTGTACAAACATTTATGGGAGACACAAAACTGACACAATACAATTTATTCGGCGGTTACCAGACTTAGAAAACCGTAATGATAAAACCTTAATGGGGATACTATCAATATTGACTTGAGGTTGCAGTTCTGGGTGAACTTACCCCCCCCCCCCCCACTAAGATCCTCATAAGTCATCAATATTTAATTCCTCTCTAAGCGAGTTTATATGAGTCATCGAATTCATGGAATGAAGAGCAAACTCCCCAATTTTTTCCTTCTTGGGGATTTTTTCCCAGGCAAACCGGAATTGCAGGGTTCATTGGGGGAGGGGGGGTTACAAACCCTCCAATGAAGGAGCGTTTGATGTTTCATTCCATGGATTCTGTCACTATCATTTGGGTTAGAAATCCTGCTTGGCCACTTTTTCCCCTAATGGAGGGTTTGGCATTCCATGGATTCTATGGCTCATGTAAATGCGTCTACTATGGACACATGAAAGCAAGACCTCTTAGTCTACTCTCTGACATAGTCGTTCTTAGCCACTACTTCAGTAAATGTAAAACTGAAAATGAACGTTCAGATGTGTTGATGGGTAGAGATATTAACAGGTTTAACAATATATGGGTAAATATCAGCGTCACAGTTTTTAAAAATATCCAAAGCAGTTTGAGGATATACACCAGAGTTCCCAGGCCATTTCTCCCTCCACATATGAAGTTCTCCAGAAGCAGCCGGCCCATTGGCGCAATGGTTAACGTGTTAGCCCTTGGAGCTGGTGGGCTCGGGTTCGAGTCCCGGTCATGGCATGGATGTTGTTTGTGTCCGTCAATAAATGTTATTTGTCTAAGTGTTTGTGTCGTCTCTTTCTTTGTGTGTCTCTTGTGCCTGTGTCATTTCTGGGGTTGAATACAATAGACCTAAGGTCGCAGTGTTCGGCGAACTTGCCCCCCACCAAGAAAGTCATAAGTCTCCTAGAAGCAACTTTTGAGCAAAACTAACTTCATGAGGCAATAAATTCTGAAACTTCTTGGAAAAGATTCCTGCCTTTTGTTCCAGGATTGCGAAAGTTGTGATTTTTGTGTCGTTTTAGAAGCAAAAAGAAGGGGAAGCTGGAAACTGTAAAAGACTTAGGGAGAAAATCTATTATTTAAATAGGCATCGACTCCTTCAGCCAATTCCTCTGCTTTATCCCAAGTCTTTTTAAATTAATATTCCAAATCTTCCTGGCGTGTAGAAAGAACAGTTTTCAAACTGCATATCATTTCAGCAGCTGCAAAATTTCTCTCATTTTCTCTGTTGTATTGTTACCTGTTTTAAGTTCTCCGTTTTCCCTATGCCCCCCAGAAAGCCAAAACATGCCGTCCTAGAAAGAATGTTGTTCTCTGTTTTCTTGTATACCTGAGCAAGTCGCCCTTTGTTCATTTGGTTAATCACATTGACCTCAGGCTTGTCATAAGTTTCGAGAAAATTTTCCACAGCGGTCTTGTGTGTGCTCATGATTAGCTTAGACACTATCAAGGGCTCAGTCACTAATTCATTTAAACGGGCATTCGTATATCCTTTTCCTCTATTAATTTATATTTCAAAGAATAAATTTGTAATATTCCCTCGCTTTTAAATAAAATGAAAACAATTAATATCAACACACAAAGAATCTCGTAGTGAAATATTTTTATCATTTCAAACTGATCAATATAAAAAAAAAATTATTGTCAAAAACAATTTAAGTTTCTAGAATGATTGGTGTGATGACACTATGATTTAATTTTAATAAAAATGGCTTCCTATACTTTTTAAATGAGCATTAAACTTAGCAGTTTTTTTTTAACTTGTTCGTAGCATCTGTAGTTTGGGCTATGAAAGTGGGTGACAGACGGACTGAACAATTATAATACCTTCCACTTTTTACTATATAAACGTAGTGTGGAAGCCATTATAATCGTCCAATCTGTCTGTCCATCACCAACTTTCACAGAACGAACCACAAGTCTCACAAACAATTAGGATACGTCACTGTGAAGCAAAAAATCAGGCTAAGCTGCATCCCGAATTTTATTTAAAAAATTTAATTAGAAGTAGATTTAAAATTTAAATAACTGAATATTTAATCTACATTGAAATAACATGCAAATTCTATTTTTATTCAATATTTTCACCATTGCCATTTCGTCCAACGGACCAGAAACTTAATAAAATAAAAATCAAGCAAAATATTTATGTCATCTATTCAGTTTGGATTGATGTCATATCACAAAAGAGTTATATCATTGTTAATTATATATGTACCCTATGAATGAAGAAGCATAAGAGAAGAAATTCTAACTTTGGCAAAAAATACAACAAAGTTCCCTTTAAATTTTAAAGCACTGTTTCCCTTTAAATTTTAAAGCGTCATTTTACTAATTACTTATTCATTGAACTGTAAATTAATTTAATAAATGATAAATAATAACTGAATTTTCGTAAGACAGTTAATAAAAATATGAAATTGTGGCATTATAATAAAAATATCATTATTCTTCGAACTTCAAACAAATTAAACAAACAATAAAGACTCATTAATAAAATATGCAAAAGAATATTGGTTAATGATAGTTAATTTTGGTCTTTAAAAGTTTGCATGAGAACTAGCTAAAGGCCCAGTTCGGCAATTTTTTTTCTGAGGAGTATTATATTAAAACAAAAACATTCATTGTTCTCTTGATAAACACAAACACCAAGGGAAGCAACAAAACAAATTGTTGAGAAAAGCATGCACCAAATAGCATAATAAAATGCTATGAATGTATAGTTAGAAAAATCTATTAACTAAGGCAAATAAAAATTCATATCAAGCAAAGTAAAATTGTTGAGTTTATGATTCTTTTAAGAATTAAATCATTTATTTTAGATCGAAAAATAGAATTCTGAATTAACTATATTAAAAACTTATAAATTGATAAATGCATAATATTTTTTGGGGGCTCATACAAAAGCAATAAGTTTTTTATTGTCAAAATAATGCAATGTTCCCACTACAATAATATTGAGAGCAAAAAACTGCTACACCAAAACCGAGCTTAAGTTTGCAGCAGAGAAATGTATTAGGCGGAGGAATCTGCGTAAACAGCGCTGCGTCGAAATTTCGACTTTTCCTATTGGCTGCTCCACTGACCCTGATTTTCGTGCGCCCTGTTACGTCAAAATCGAAGAAAAAAATAATTAAAATAACATTCTTCTGAAGCTAAACAAATAAAAATAATAAATTTATGTCTTGAAATAACAAATAAATTTGTTTATTGAATGTGAAATACCTTTTCGTATTTGATTCTCACACTCAAAAATGAGAACTATTTTTTACCCTTTTCCTCGTAGAACATTTGTATACTGCAAACTTAGGTCGGTTTTGGTGTAGGATTAACAAATACAACAGCCTATTGAATAAGCATGATTATATTTAACGTAATTTCTAACTTACATATTTTCATCATGTCTAACCAATTTAGACTACAGAACATCAAGATACAATACTAATTTGCAATAAGGGGAAAAAGTACACAAAGGGAGCACTTGCACATACTACAAACTTTTTGACATAATCAACAAATCATCAAAGAAATAAGCTACAATCTAACCATTTTAGATTTAAAAATTAATATGAACCGAGAAGAACTCTGATGACATATTAAGGGCAAAGTTAAATATATTGTTCATGACAATAAAAAAATTACTTTATTAAGAATAAAATGTTAAATGATTTTAAAAAATTATGCATTAGGTACTAAACAACAGATAACATATTTTATAATGTGAAATATATAGGTTTAACATTTATTTAATACAATTCTTAATTTAAAAAAGGCATACAATGCAGTATGCAGTTTCGTTATGAATTTTTTTTAAATGATGAATGACCGAAATCTGGAGAAGCAGCTTGTTTCTTGCCTGACTTGTAAGTTTATTAAAGATAGAACACAGAGGGCACTTAAAGATATTGGGCGTACCTTAACCACATTACAGAAAGTGTTCCTCTCTATCTCACACTTGACCAAGTTTTCCACTTCCTCGATAGCTCGAGCTCCTAACTTAAAGTTATCGACATTTGGGAGCCTTCTAGCAAAGTAAGTAATGCTGTACAAAGCAGGTAAAGACTGACGGTTGAACTTGTTCACGACGGATTGGGTGCATAATTCCACATCCTTTAGAACATTCTCTTTGAGAAAAGGGTCCAGGGACATGAACTCGTAAGCAAACTCCTCTAAAAAGGCCCCTTTTTGAACAAACAACCAGATTTCCTTGTGGGATAAACTCAGATACCAAATGCCTTCACTCAGAGCAGTTCTACCTAGTTTGTTCTTCACGTTGGTGTCGGCCCCTGCGTCCAAGAGTTGCTTCATAGCCTCTCGACAGTAGGTATCCTGGCAAGCGAGATGCAAAGGCGTGTTACCATCGATATCTTGAGGGTTAAGATCCAGTCCCTCCTTCTCCAGGAGAATCTGGATCACTCTTTTATGACCAAACTCAGCAGCACAATGCAAGGCAGTGCTTTTCGTATCATCACTTGTGTTGATGTCTGCTCCAGCTTCGATGAGGACGGCTGAGACCTCCTCGTTCCCTATTAATGCCGCTAACATGGGAGAAGTGCTCCCATCATGGTCCACAGCATTGAGGTCTACTTCTCCGTTGTCCAGGATAACATGCAGTATGCCCGTCCAACCAGTAGGATAAGAAACCTGGCGAAGGAGTGTGCGCCTGTCGTCATCAACGTAGTTGATTTGGGCTCCACGATGAAGGAAGATATCCACAATACCCTTCCTGCGGACGCAAACAGCAGCCCATATCAGAGGTGTACGACCACAATGATCTTTCAGATTGATGTTACATTTGCTGTTGATGAGCAGTCCCGCCACTTCGTTCTGACCATAGCGAACTGCCAAGTGCAGAGGGGTCTGTCCCTCTTCGTTGAGGCTGTCCACATTCACTCCCGCTTCGATGAGTTGCCTCACCCTACACAGGTCGCCCTGGCGGCTAGCATCGTGAATGGGAAACTCATTCATATTTCGAGTCTCATTAGATTTAGATAGACAACAGGTGTAATTGGCATTTGAACATCGACGAATACATGGAAGAATTGGGAAAGATTAGTATTTAACTAAGAAAATATTGTGTAAAATTACAATTATTTTATAAAGTCATCGCTATGACAAATGACAAAAACTAAGAGAAAATTGGGAAAAAAAGAAACAAAACAACAACGTTATTAGTTAATTTCAGTTCGGCTGGGGAATACTCTGCTCTGGTTTATCACTTTTTAAAGACTGGGTGTGGCGCTGCTACCAGATCATTCGTTTTCTATTTTTATTATATTTAGTTTGTTTTAGTTGGCATCCATGCATCATAATACACAATGTTTAATACGTAATTAATCATATTATTGATTGTAAATAATTTATTTTAAACTTGTTTTAATTCCATTGCCGCTAGCATGTGCGTTCACAATGGGGGGCATTCACGGCCTTATCCACCTGAGCTGCTGAGTGGATGGGAGAAGAAAAAAGATGAAAAATTTGGACACAAAGGGCTTTTTTATGTCTAAACTATTTTTTACCTTTTTATATTCTTACTAGCAGTATGGTCCCACCGAACTGGGAACCCGTTAACTTCTCATTGCTTCCTTTTACGGCCCGTTCTCATGCATAGAAAACGAAAGCTATTCGCCGGCGTTTGGGAGAAAAAAATTCCTCTGTAGGGAAAATTGCGGGTGCGAAAATGTATTCTTGAATCGTTTTAAAAGCGATATCAAAGCTGTAAATTGGTTTCGGGCATGAGCAGTCATAAGAGTCATTTAGTTTTTAATTGTCCGTGGTTTTTAACTTAATATTCTTGTTTGTTTACTTTTTATTGAGAGAAATAACCCAAAAGTCAAGAAACTTCCATCCACGCTAGATACAGCAAATGGCGTCACAAAATCCAGCTACAGCATCTACAGCGTGAATGGATTACTGGCTTAAGGCTTCACAAAATAGCCAGCTAAACGCCGGCGATTTCCCAGGCCATGTGAACGAGGCGCAATTTTCAATTTACAGGTATTGGGTGCAAAAAATAGGTAAATTATAACTTTAACCTAAGTCACTTTCGAAAGGCGGGTTTTTACATGTTTTTGGCCGTTTTATAAGTCGCCAGTTATTTTGGCGATGACCGGACCCGAGCCTGTGACTTTTCGCATATGCTAGGCGAGTGCCTAACCGACTGGGCTTCCCAGCCCCAATTATACTTATGGAATGGCAAGGTTTGTGTATTTGACTTGTAAGGCAAACACTACAATCTAATTTCAAAATTATTAAGTACATTCTATTACTAAAATCAGCCATTAAAATTAAGGCAATTTCGAAATATTTCATTTAAATTGAATATTGGATTTTCTAATTTAATTAATTTTCTAACAATTTGATAAGCTTCCAGGCATAGGTATTGCGCTATTTATTTTATTCAAAATAACTTAAATAAATCCTTAAATTCAAAATAATTTTATTAGTTTATCGAACACATCTTATTTATAATATCAGATTGTATAAAAATATACTTCAATAAGATTACACATTTTATAAATTGCACAATAACATATTTACACATCATAAACCGTAACATGTATGTATATACACGGTGGTCATAATTAAAACTTCAAATGCCTCTTATACAATAAACCAATTGTGAAATTCAATGTAACATTCAATATATATATACATGGTACTTTTATTTAGTAAAGATTAAAGAATATCTCTTCTGCATGGATATAAAACAAAACAAAAATTCAGATTTCTAATACTACTGCCATAACATTGTTATTTATAAAGACCTAAAAAAATCCCATGACTGGGGTTGAACAAAGTAATAACAACACGAAAAAATCTTAACAAGCTGAAAAGGTACATAACTTGACAGTTTCACCTTTCAAATATCTTAGACTTGCATTGCTATTTTGTAAACAAAAGTAGATTTCTCCAAGATTTCTTCCCCTTAATTTCATTCTTTGAAATTAGTTTTTTTTAATTATGGCATAATTATGCATTTTTATCAGCAAGACATTTCGGCGGCCTCTTCTATTGTATCCGGAACCGTGGTGTTGTTTGTCTCTGGAAGTAGCAGTCCCAAAAAACCGGAAGTAGCAGCCAAAACCCCGAACAGCAGTTGCGGCACTACCGGATGCGTGGCATTTCCCTGTTGAAGTGAATACATTTCCAGAATTAATGCTACAGTCGAACTCCGTTAAGGGGTCATATGAGTCTTAAAAATGTGCAAAGAAGATACTGCAAAGCATAGTTTGATCTTTCATGTCATTTTTTAACTACTTAATATATAAGTATAATTTTTTACATGTAATTCTACAAGATTCATTTATTATAAAACAAGTTTTATTTATGAAACTTTAGCCAAAACTAAAATAAATGATATTAAACATGAAGCTATTTGAACACATTGTGATTAGGCTTGCGCGGCAAATTGTGAGGTCAAAATTGAAACAATGACCAAAAAAAAAATGACTTTATATTGTACAAACATGTACAAACAAAGAATTATACCTAAATTCTCAGCTCAATTTTAATTAGAAATTATTTTAAAAAAAATTTTAATCAAAATTTTAAAATTTTTAATAATTTTTTTAGAAAAAGTTCTTAAAATAATTTCTAATTAAAATTGAGCTGAGAATTTAGGTATAAGTCTTTGTTTGTACATATTTGTACAATATAAAGTCATTTTCATGATCATTTTTTCAATTTTGACCTCACAATTTGCCGCGCAAGCCTAATCCCAATGTGTTCAAATAGCTTTATGTTTAATATCATTTATTTTAGTTTTGGCTAAAGTTTCATAAATTTTAAAATTTGTTTTATATTAAATAAATCTTGAAGAATTACATATAAAAAAAATTATACTTATATATTGAGTAGTTAAAAAATTACATGAAAGATAAAACTATGCTTTGTAGTACCTTCTTTGCACATTTTTAAGACTCCTATGACCCCTTAATACATTTCCAGAATTAAATTCAGTGGAGGCTCGTGGCATACAGCAAGTGCAGCCAGGCTGTACCTAAATATTCAGTTAAGGCCAAATCCTATCATGTAATTTTTTTATTCATAATTATATTTTGCCAAAGGAGCGCGTTTTTTTAATGCAGCGCTTTCAAGCCAAAAATTAAAATTCTTTTCGTATATGGTCCAGTCATTAGGTAGTTTTCAAATGCAAAAGGTGGGGTCAAAGGTTTTATGCTTTTAAGTGGTTTATATTGATGCTAATAAAAAGAAACTATGGTTGCCCACCAAAATTTCCAAAGGCGCAATTTTGGAGAGCCAAAAAACCGCGAATTTTTTGGACTTTTTTTAGATTTTTTAATATAACTCTGTAACTAGAAATCCAATGGCTTAGCCATCAATTACTATTTTATAGAGCATAAAATTCTCTACAAACTGCATTATCTAAAGTTCCCCCTAACCTCACCAGGACGTAAGCTACAGCTCTTAAAAAGGGGTGTATTTTCCAACATCTAGTAAAATTGCGAAAAATCGCACCCCTCCACTTTCGGATTGATTAAATGCATATTTTTTTTGGTTTGAATATTTTTACTTTTAAATAATATATCGAAAGAAGAATGCTTTTAAAACATTTATGACTAATTTTTAAACTTATTTTTTTCTTCGTAAAAAAAAAACGCAATGTAAATCGAAGTTTAGAAACCATTTTTGGTGCGCTCGCTTTTAAAATCAAGCGACTATTTTGTCACGTGAAATGCTGTCTTCTGCCTGAGCTGTTGAAATTTATGAGCAGCTACAAGCAACGAAGTATAAACAGTATCACACTGCGTAGATGGATGGTTGATGAATGGGAGAACCTTTATTTTAAAACGTTCGTATTCTTTGTGGGCTGTCCTTTGCTCCAGAAATCCGTTCCAACCAGGTATGTTTACTTTGATTGACCACTTTCCATAAAGTGGTGCGAGTTGAGTTGTCATTGCTTCAAAAACCAATTTAAAATTCAAAGTGAAAAGAATTTAAATTTAAGACTGTGATAGGGTACTGATTTGAATTAAAGTAAGGCGTTCTCATTGATAGTTGATTCTTTAAAAGACAGATGAAGAACCGCTTGATTTATTGAGAGTCTTCAAGTAATTGTGTCTGTTTGGCGAACATTGGCAACAAAAAAGAACGATTTTTCTTTAGCTTCTTCATTCGAGGTACAAACGTGTGACTCGTGTCCACTGATCTCTGGCGTGAATCAGGGTTGCAGCGAAAGAAAAAAAGCGAGTAACCGGTTTCTTTACACCAGTTTAGGCGATTTCTCGCTATCATCACCTAAGAGGCCTATTGAGGAAAGCCTTCTACAAAATCAAACGGTGTTTCCCGTGTACTCTTCAGATATCAGTTGACTAAGTATCTAGTAGTGCGTCCAAAGCATTTCGCGTGACAAAATGTCGCTCGATTTTAAAAGCGAGCGCCCCAACAATGGTTTCTAAACTTCGATTTACATTACGTTTTTTACGAAGAAAAAAATAAGTTTTAAAAAATTAATCATAAGTATTTTAAAAGCATTCTTCTTTCGATATATTATTTAAAAGTAAAAATATTCAAACCAAAAAAAATATGCATTTAATCAATCCGAAAGTGGAGGGGTGCGATTTTTCGCGATTTTGCTAGATGTTGGAAAATACACCCCTTTTTAAGAGCTGTAGCTTACGTCCTGGTGGGGTTAGGGGGAACTTTAGATAATGCAGTTTGTAGAGAATTTTATGCTCTATAAAATAGTAATTGATGGCTAAGCCATTGGATTTCTAGTTACAGAGTTATATTAAAAAATCTAAAAAAAGTCCAAAAAATTCGCGGTTTTTTGGCTCTCCAAAATTGCGCCTTTGGAAATTTTGGTGGGCAACCATAGTTTCTTTTTATTAGCATCAATATAAACCATTTAAAAGCATAAAACCTTTGACCCCACCTTTTGCATCTGACAGACTATTTTTCTGACAAAATGACTGGACACGCGAGCCTGGTTGCCATGACGACGAAGAATATGCATTGCTTAAGAGGGACTGTCAGTCCTATACACGTAATGCTTTATTTTTCAAATCATAGTTTCTTGAAAAGTATTTTTTAAACGTATGATCTGTTTGCACCAGATACGCAAATAGGGATGAAAGACAATTTAAAAAAGATTTGAAGGAACAATATCAATCAGTTTTTTAATTATTAATTTTTTTTAAAAGCTTCATTTTGAGAATCGTGGCGACATCTGTAGGACAACTTGGCTTAATTGATTAAAAAGATTTATTATTAATTTAAATAATTCACTCATGCATTATCTTTGCATGTTAATACAGAATTTAAATGATGCTTTTACATTTCAAGTACTTTTTATGACAAAAACGTTCATAACAAACGAGAATCTATGATTTTAAAATTTGATGACACACAAAAATAAATGTCGCCAAATCGTAGAAGGAAAAAAACGCCAATATCTAAATCTTTCAAACTGTAAACCTAAGCCACATGGAAAAGTGGGCGGAACTCATTATAAATCCAGCCAAAGAATTTCGCGCGACTTTTAAACTTGACTACTTTAGTTGTAGTATAGGTTGGATACTTTTAGATTAGATTTGGTTTAAATTATCGTCGCACTAGAGCTACACGAGGGCTATTGGCGCTTGGATACTTTTAGCTATTTTGATATGTACAGCTGTGGAAAAAGTTCCCACTAGTGATTATTTCGAACGTTAGTCATCCTATAGAACCTTTTTGACTTTGTGTTTATATAACATCATGAGTTAATTGCAGGACAAAAAAATTGCATAAGGAGCCGTCTTCATATTAAAAATGCTATTAACTTTAAAATTTTCAATGGCAGCCCCCAATTTTGTAATTAAGAAATATTAAGAATCCTCATAAACCCTAAATCTTAGTTTTGTTACATTTGGCTGAATATTTGACGAGTTATTCAATCGAATCACTTGGTGACCTTTGGTTTATCATTTCTAAAATGACGGCCGTAGTCTGTGGGTTTATTGAAGGGAGAAATATAAACGTTTATTTTAAAATGTTTAGGGAGGGGTCCTGGGATGTATAGTCAATGAGGATGAAGCCCTGGCGTTATTTTTAGAATATTTTATAATCTTTTTTTAAATTCGAAACATTTTTTTAATAGAAAAGAAGGTATTGACATGGTAGTCTTCCCAAAGTGTCCCGTCTGTCTGTCCTTACTTCGGTGACGAAATCTGCTCTATCCATCAGATCTTAAGAATCATTTTTGTCATCGAAAGATAGGACAGCAGGGACCTAACTTCATACTTTTTGTTCTTCTGTTTGTACGTCCATACGGATATCTGTCATCTTGTCATGTCGACGAACGCGACCCATTAAAGTAGCATTGGAATTTAATTTTTAGTCATTTAAATTACTGTTGCCACATCAGCAATATCACGAAAAACCTTATTTGAAATGTTAAAGATTATTAATTTTTTCTTTGTAAATCGATTTGGAATGGCGTTATAAAAAATATATAACAATGTGATTTTTTTTAATGTTTATTATATTTGTTTACTAAGAAAGTGGTTTACAGTGTTACTTTTTTTTGCTTAAAGAGCTAATTGGTATTAATTTACAATTAAATTCCTTTAATTATCAGTGCAATTTGGAGTTATTTCATGTTTATCATTGCCAAATGTTCTGGATATATCAGGTTTTTTCAAATATTATAGTTATTGATAGTTATTTAATTACAAGAATCTCGTGTAATTTAAGGTGCGATTTTCAAAGCATTGCCAAAGATCACGGAAAGGATGCTACAGGATGTGACTCGTTCAATTTTACATAATTATTCTTCAAACTGCAAATAAATTAAGCAAACTATAAAGATTATTTATTTAATTTGCGGAAGAAAAAATTTAATTATAGTGGCCAATTTTTAGAGTTGAAGATTCAAATTGTAACTGAATGCTGGGTTAGTCTATATTTGTTCTGAAGTTATAAATCTTGTGCGGAAGTGGTTATAGGTGGAGTTAATGTTATTATAATACCCTTGCGTTTCGACGAGAATTTCATTCTAGTACTTAAGTAACTGCACATGTAGGCTTTTTAATTCTTTAAGAACTTCTCGAGCAACATTCAAGAACATGTGTCGTTTGGTGGCAGAGTACTGAAAGTTTAATGTGCCAATCACTCAGTCCGACGTTATTTTAGAGGCCTTGAAAAGTTGCAAAAAACACGTCAAGAATTCCCGGCTCCAAAGGTGTGCATTGTAGAAAGCTTCTTTCAGAACGAATGTACAGATTAGTGGCGGGAGTAAGGCTTGTAATAAAGAGACCAGTGTCTAATTTACAAGAGCAACCGAATGAACAAATTGACAAACTGCCACTAGTAATACAAAAGGTTCCTGCACATGTTTTTGAAGACAATAAACCCGCGTTTGTTTGTATCTTGCTGACCTTATTATTGCATTTGAAACTGCTAATACGACAGATTCATTATACATTGGGGTTTCTACTTTTGCATTAGTATGCCATTAGTTTTAACAAACATAAAGATTGCTACGCCAACAATTAAAAGTACGGAACTAGATTTAAGGGGTCATAGTCTTAAAAATGTGCAAAGAAGGTACTACAAAGCATAGTTTGATCTTTCATGCAATTTTTAACTACTCAATATAAAAGTATAATTTTTTTATATGCAATTCTATAAGATTTACTTATTATATAACAAATTTTAAAATTTATGAAACTTCAGCCAATACTAAAATAAATGATAACAAACATTAGACTATTGGAACACATTGGGGTTAGGCTTGCGCGCGAAATTTTGAGGTCAAAATTGAAGAAATGACAAAGAAAATGATTTTATATTGTACAAATATGTACAAACAAAGACTTATACCTAATTTCTAAAATAAATTTTAATAAGTAATTATTTTCAGAGCTTTTTTTCTTAAATTTTTAATAATTTTTTTTAGAAAAATACTCTTAACATAAATTCTAAATAAAATTGAGCTCAGAATTTAGGTACAAGTCTTTGTTTGTACATATTTGTACAATATAAAGTCATTTTCTTGCTCATTTCTTCAATTTTGACCTCAAAATTTGGCACACAAGCCTAATCCCAATGTGTTCAAATAGTTTTATGTTTGTTATCATTTATTTTAGTTTTGGCTGAAGTTTCATAAATTTTAAAATTTGTTATATAAATAAATAAATTTTATAAAATTACATATAAAAAATCTACTTATATGTTGAGTAGTTAAAAAATTACATTAAAGATCACCTTCTTTGCAGATTTTTAAGACTTCTATGACCCCTTAAGAACAATACTGTTTATGTGCCGAAGCTAAACTAGTATTCCGAAGTTTACAGGGATGACTTTAGAGCAGTTCATAGCGGTATCAAATCTCGGTAATTATAAATAGAAATATAATGTATTAGTACGAGCAAACCAGAAAAGAAATCGTTTCCTGAAAGATCGTAATATTTACAAAATAAATATAATTTATTAAACAAATAAAAAAATTAAATGAAAGAGACATAACCAAACAACACAATTTTTTTCCCTCCAGAACATCGTCCGGGCTCGCAAAAGAGTACTGATTACAATCGAATAATCTTTATCTTGTGATTGAGAAAGCTTGCCGTGCTCCACTCCCCAGAAAGAGAAACGTATCCCCTTTTTTAAATCGCCAGACGTATCATTTGGCGAAAATTTGTAACGCCACCTGGCGAGTCAGAATCAAAATAAAGTTGGCTGATAAATCCTCTTAATGCACGTACAATTAAATAGATAAAGCCGTGGAGTGCAGACCAGAAGGATTTTATGCGTTTCGGCTGCAGTTGGAATTCGCTGATATGATTGGTGGCCGCCAAACACGTGTTAGGCCATGTGTGAGGATGGGGAAATCAAGAGTTCTGTTTGAATTCTTCATCGCCTCAGCCATAGCATAGAGCGTTCAAACGATTATTATTTTTCGAGGTGGAATGCTTTTTTTAAGTATTAATATTTTATTTGTTCTTTATTTTAAAAAATGGAGCCCCGCTATTGATACAATCTGAAAGTAATACACTATGTTTTTTTATAATTATTATCACAAACAAATTATTTTGAAATAATAATTATAGTTCAAGAGGGTTATTATTTTAAAACATATTTAGTAGTTTTCTAGTCTTTGTTATCAAAATTGGAATTTTGTAGTTGGTTTTTGCCATATGGCAAAATTTTTAAAAATTGAAATTATTTAAATTCCAATGCAGTTCATTTTTTTCAGCATTTTTCCCATAATGTATGAATATTAAAGATACAGATATATTTTTTCGGAATGAAAAAAATGCACGCATTACAGGTGTAAAGATCAGACTTTATCCCACCCATCTGTGAACGCCAGAGGGTGCGACGAGCCTCAAGTTAACTTAAAAAAGAAGAAGCAAACAAACTGTGACTGTGTCGGTGGCAGTTGTAAGGAGTGGGAGAAACGGAAATGTTGTGTTTATGGAAGTTTCTTTACAGAAAGTTTTAAAAATAAATTAATACAAAACAAACAAAGTTAAAATTACATTAAGGAATCTTCACCACCTTCTCGTTTTGTTATATATGCGCTAGTCGGCTTTGTTTCACACGACAACCTAATGACGAACATTTACAGTAAGCTTGCTTCTTTTTTTTAAGTTAACTTGACGCTCGTCGCGCCCTCTGGCGTTCACAGATGGGTGGGATAAAGTCTGATCTTTACAACAGGTTTAAAAAACACTCACCAGTTCCCTCATGAAGGGCGCGATGAAGGAGCCCGACCTGCCGCACATGGAAGCCGATCCGAGGCCGATGTTCCTCAGAACTGTCGGGAAGAGCTCGACAGTGAAGATGTACAGGATGGCGAAGGAGCACGTGACGCAGAACTTGCCGAAGAGGGACACGCTCACGCTGATCCACCAGGGATCTGAAAGAGTCGCATTCGAATGCGTCAGTTTATAGTTTGAATTATCATGGATACCTTCACAATAGGCTCGTTTACATGAGCCATCGAGTCCATGGATTGAAGAGCAAACTCAGCAATTATTCCCTTTTGGGGATTTTCTCCTAGACAGAACCGGAATTACAAGGTTCATTGGGGGGGTTTCGCAAACTTTCCAATGAAGAAAGGCTTGATGTTTCATATCATATTTCGGTCTTAGACTATCATTTGAATTAGAAATCCTGCTCGACCTTTTTCCTTTAATGGAGATTTTGGCATTCCATGGATTCGATGGCTCATGTAAACGCGCCTACTGTGGCATTCCTGGAAACGAAGCAGCAGACAGTTTAACCAAAAAGGGATGCACCATCATGCAGACCCCTGTGAGGAAGTTTGCTACAGATCAGCCGCCTCATAAATCAACCTAGCTCTAACGAAGTCGCATATATTTCCAATTTAGAAGAAATAACAAAAGACAAAATATGGAACTCGTCTATCAGCAACCTCCGGACTATCCCAGATACAAAGCTGTTGCTGCATTTCGTATAGCAACAGCGCATGACTGCCTCACTGCACATCTCCACAAGCTGATGATTGTAAGCCTGTCCCCTCTGCCCCGGCGCTCAGGCTATGATTTCAGACCTCCGCCTATGCCCTGCGCTGAAGGAAGAGTCCGCATCTACTCCCGGTATTGGGAGGCTAGAGAGCTGCTCTTCAGGCTCGCGCGTTGACTTGTATAAATGTTCTATCTTGTTATCTGTGCCCACCTCTGGCGAAAGAATTGTGTTCATTCTCGCCAGCTGCATTGGAAATAAAAAAAAAGTTTAAATTATCTGTCGGCTCAGTGGCTGAGAAGTTATTCATGTCCTCCTTTTTTGCCCAAGTTCGCGGGTTCGAGCCCTGGCGAGTCCTCTGATTTTGTGGATGGAAAAATCAAGGGCACGCATTTCATATGATTATGTGGCATGTAAAAGATCAATTGGGAAAATTTTTTGGCTTTTGCACTCTCGGCCAAATTAAAATCCCGGCATGCTTTAACATCCACAAAGAGTTCAGATTCATTGTAATCTGAGCGTCAAAATTGGTAGCGAGAGTCGCCTAGATGGTGCCACAAAAAATGGCTCTCAGTTCAGGAAAATATTCAGAGTCTGCAAAGACTTGACCGCCAAAATTTCAGCCTCATTGGAGAAAAAAATAGTTTGAAATATCGTAGCGCAAGGGCTACACGTTGAATGCGGGGGGTGAAATTGAACTGAAACGATACGAATTCGTGCGCGTTTGCTCTTGCCGCGTTTGCTCTTGCCGCGTTTGCTCTTGCCGCGTTTGCTCTTGCCATGCGATCGGTTTCAAACAGTGTTTAACTCTCCAAACCACGCGACGCGTCATTCTCGTGCCAATCGCGCAAACGACAAGAACCACTACGCCAGCCTCTTTTTATACGAAGTTGATCAACGAAATAATTAAAAAAAATCTCTGGACATTTAGAGATAGGTCAGTCACTTTCCTTTAACGATCATCCCAAACGTTCACGTTCTGTGTCATGAATCGTTCAAAAGAATGATTTTGATTTTTTTTTTTTTTTTGCCAAACGAGTGGGAACAATTCTATATTCAGCAGATATTAGTAGAGGATTTGCTTCAGAGTTAGTTCTAAAGTGTTTTCTTTCCAAGCTAAATAAGTTTCCAGACATTTTTTTTTTCTTTTTGAATGTAATAACTCTATAATTAATATGTTACGAATATTTTGTTAGTCAAAACGGTAAACAAACATTTCGCATGACCGCATGCAATTTCTCGAATGTTTGCGAAACCAAGCGTGTCGTCATTAGTGCAAAGGATGTATTCAAGTTCAATTAGGAAACGCACATAATCTACGCACCATACGCACATAATCTACGCACCATTCGCAGGCGAATCGTTCACATGGTGTTTCAGTATAATTTCGGCTTTAGTTTGAAAGAAAATAGATTGCCATTTTGCCACCATAGGTTTGATTAGATTTTAAATCGGCAATTAATGGATCCAATGTTAAGGATGACAAACGAAAAAAAAAACCCAGCTAAAACAAAATGTCCACTTAACTGGGCCAACCCACTTGCGGTAGAAAAACTAATCAAACATATAGATAGTTACATTTCAATCTATATAAGATAAACTCTTTCAAAACAATTCCTTCTTTTTTAGTAATTCGATATAATTTATTATAATTCTATATCATTTAACATGATCAAAATAAGGCCACCGACATCGTCCCCTGATGACCAACAGTAAATAAAACTGGAATTACAATCACATCAGAAGTAATTTGACGAACATAAAGGGCAATTCATTGCAATTATTGAATGAACTACGTCACACAAAATTACATAAAAAAGAAGACACTGGCTCATCATGGGCATAACGTTCCCGTCTCAAAAACCCCAAGACTGCGGTTCCATCACGGCCGAGTCGATAGGATTTCAGTTTGAGAAACTCGAAGGCATACATTTCAAATGATTAGGTGGAATTAAAGGATGTTAACAAATAGGCGGTTAATGAAAAAGCATTATACAGGGTGTTCCAAAATTGACCGGAATTGTATAGGACGCAATTCCTAAATATTTACCCGGCCCCCGCCAATGAAAAACGGCTAACTAATTGGCCACCCTTTCGGTCGTGCATGAAATCTTGCACTTGTGCTACACAAGAATGTAGAACTTTTAGTTTGGTTTGGTTGCATTTACATCTGATAAAAATTACAGGTTCAACTAGTTTTCAAAAAAAAATAAAAAATAGGAGGCTGTTCATTTTGATAGGTTGTTGCATTTATTGTTAAAAAAAAACTTGATGTTGACCATCATTCTATACATAACAATTATTGTATTTTGCTTATTTATGCTGGGTAGGTATGCACATATACAGGGTGGTTATAAAATAACGCTCGCTATTCGGGGTGGTCTGTAGCTTTAATGAATAATCCAAATGCAGAAGACTTTGAGACACTTACTAATCAAGAAGGGGGGGAAAGAATGGAATCATAAAAAACAAACTCGTCTCTTGACCAGGGTTCTAAATTACGAGGCGTAATTGGATGCGTTGGCCGTAATTAGTCATAATTGGCGACGCCGCGTAATTTAGTACCTTGGTCAAGAGACGAGGTTTTTTTTTATTATTCTTTTTTGTGATTATTATTTAAGATTCTATCTTTTTTATGATTCCATTCTTTTTCCCCCCTTCTTGATTAGTAAGTGTCTCAAATTTTGAAGCATTTGGACTATTCATTCAAGCTACAGACCACTCCGAATAGCGGGCGTTATTTTATAACCACCCTGTATATTCCGGTGTGTGTGCATGATCAGAGACCCGCTTATAGGATTTCGTCAAGTAAGACAGCCACAGAAGGATTTTTTACTGACAGAGAATGGAAGTACACCCAGGGCAAAGGCGGGAATTGAACCCGCACTCATTACAGCGCGCTGACTGCTAGCGTTATGGCCTGCGATCCAAACCACTCGGCTATCGATCCCCACACGACACCCTAAATTGTCTTCGTGTTGGTTTGGTAGATGGTGCGGTTGGTAGGTTCAGTCTCTACCCTACTATAGAACTATTTGGTCCCAACACATGCACATTTCGACAAACTGTACATTTCTATCGCAAAACGTTTAGCTCCTTCCAATTTTCAAACATCCAGCTCGAATTTGAAACACACCAAATTATTTAAATCGAAATCCAAACACAAAAATTCCATTTTCGTAGTTACTAATCATTTTTAGTAGTTTTAGAAACTGTTATGTAACAGAAACTGCAAATTGTAAAATTACTAGGCAATATGTCGATTCAATCAAACCAAACTCAAAACAAATGCATCCCTTCGTCAACACATTCTCGTGCTGCCCTATTTCAAGTATGCAACCACGACCAAAACGCGTGATCAATTGGCTTTTTACTATTTTTCGGAGGGGCCGGCTCAATATTTCGGAATTGCATCAATTCCTATTCCGGTCAATTTTGAAACACCCTGTAGTTATACAGGGTGTTTCAAAATTGACCGGAATAGGAATTGATGCAATTCCGAAATATTGAGCCGGCCCCTCCGAAAAATAGTAAAAAGCCAATTGATCACGCGTTTTGGTCGTGGTTGCATACTTGAACTAGGGCAGCACGAGAATGTGTTGACGAAGGGATGCATTTGTTTTGAGTTTGATTGAATCGACATATTGCCTAGTAATTTTACAATTTGCAGATTCTGTTACATCACAGTTTCTAAAACTACTAAAAATGATTAGTAACTACGAAAATGGAATTTTTGTGTTTGGATTTCGATTTAAATAATTTGGTGTGTTTCATATTCCAGCTGGATGTTTGAAAATTGGAAGGAGCTAAACGTTTTGCGATAAAAATGTACAGTTTGTTGAAATGTGCATGCGTTGGGACCAAATAGTTCTATAGTAGGGTAGAGACTGAACTTACCAACCGCACCATCTACCAACACGGAGACAATTTAGGGTGTCATGGGGATCGATAGCCGAGTGGTTTGGATCGCAGGCCATAACGCTAGTAGTCCGCGCGCTGTAATGAGTGCGGGTTCAATTCCCGCCTTTGCCCTGGATGTACTTCCTTTCTCTGTCAGTAAAAAATCCTTCTGTGGCTGTCTTACTTGACGAAATCTTATAAGCGGGTCTCTGATCATGCACACACACCGGAATATACAGGGTGGTTATAAAATAACGCTCGCTATTCGGAGTGGTCTGTAGCTTGAATGAATAGTCCAAATGCTTCAAAATTTGAGACACTTACTAATCAAGAAGGGGGGGAAAGATTGGAATCATAAAAAAGATAGAATCTTAAAAAATAATCACGAAAAAGAATAATCATAAAAAACAAACTCGTCTCTTGACCAGGGTTCTAAGTTACGAGACGTCGTCAATTATGGCCAATCACGGCCAACACAGCTAATTACGCCTCGTAATTTAGAACCCTGGTCAGGAGACGAGTTTCTTTTCTTCGATAAAGAATGGAATAATAAAACGAAATTCGTCTCTTGACCAAGGTACTAAATTACGCGGCGTAGCCAATTATGACTAATTACGGCCAACGCATCCATTTACGCCTCGTAATTTTGAACCCTGGTCAAGAGACGAGTTTGTTTTTTATGATTCCATTCTTTCCCCCCTTCTTGACTAGTAAGTGTCTCAAAGTCTTCTGCATTTGGATTATTCATTAGACCACCCCGAATAGCGAGCGTTATTTTATAACCACCCTCTATATGTGCATACCTACCCAGCATAAATAAGCAAAATACAATAACTGTTATGTATAGACTGATGGTCAACATCAAGTTTTTTTAACAATAATGCAACAACCTATCCAAAATGAACAGCCTCCTTAAAAAGAATTTTGAAAACTAGTTGAACCTGTACTTTTTATTAGATGTAAATTCAACCAAACCAAACTAAAAGTTCTACATTCTTGTGTAGCACAAGTGCAAGATTTCATGCACGACCGAAAGGGCGGCCAATTAGTTAGCCGTTTTTCATTGGCGGGGGCCGGGTAAATATTTAGGAATAGCGTCCTATACAATTCCGGTCAATTTTGGAACACCCTGTATTTCACCTGCTATATAAATTGCTAGTCATCGTGACTCTTCCGGAAAATGTACCGAACCTTCGCCAAATATCGTTACTTTCCCTCCAAGACGTTATCGAACGCATTTTCACTCGGCAGAGATTAGTTTTGTGTTCATAAGTGCTACCTATAAGCTCCGTCCGCGATCAAGTGTTTGCGTGTCATGTGGGCCCACAAACGTGAACACTGACAATTGAAAATGCTTTTTGGTAACGTCTTGGAGGCAGGGCCGGATTTAAAGATTTGCCGCTTGTAGGCTACGATCGATTTGCCGCCAGTATAGTTTTCTTTCTACATATTAGAATCCTCTATGTACACTCTAAATCGAAATAGGTGCATTTTAACTTTTCTAATCATTGTCTTTCAACTTCCAATTCAGGGGGAGAGAGTGAAATTGCCCTCGCAGCTACCATTTTTACTACTAAATATTAGTACTATAGATACGTTTACGATTTATACATTGATGTAAATTATAAGCTTTCTTTCTTAAAAATATTAATATCTTTACAATAATTTTTTATGCCGAATTCCGCTCTAATTGTTCGTAAAATTTTCCGCTCTAGGCTACAGCCTACTTAGCCTTTTAGGAATCTGACCCTGCTCGGAGGAAGATAAAGATGGTTGGCGAAGGTTCACATTTCCTGTCCCTCCACACTCTCAGAAATAACACTTTCATTTTTGAAGATTCATGAATCCTCAAGCCTCATTTCGTTAATTTTGAGGATTATTTCGTCAAACTATCACGTTTTTGAGTAAACGCGAATCCCCACTTTTACGATCGTGATTTAACGATTCTGTATCTTGATTTTGAGGAAACGGAATCTCATTGTTGTACTCACATGCTCAAAAATGACGAAACCTTTAGATTAGACGACATTCAAAGCCTCATAAAAATGATGATTTAAATTTCCTCACTTTGAGAAAACGAAAACTCGGAGCATTTGCCAGTAACGGAATCGTCCAAATTAAGGAAAATTTCGTCGTTTTTTAGCATTCCTTTTTAGAGTGCATGTATACAGTATGCCTAGCTTTCAAATGCAATTCTATAATTTGACTATTCTTACCTTGTGGTATTGGATACATGGCGAGACACGCTGCCCCTCCCGCGACCAACGTGAATGCCATGGGGTTCCTTCTTCCCCACTTGCGTATCACAAAAAGCGGTAAAAAATAGGCTGGTATCTCGATGACGGCATACAGGGCGAAATTGACGAAAGGGTCCCCCGCTAACTCGTTTGTGTTGTAGGAGAGACCGTAGTAAACAAAGGAAATTACGAACCTAAATACCAATGACTGAATATTAGCTTTTGAAAGTGTTAGTAATGATCAGAGGCGGATTTAAGCGTAGGCCCGTGAGGCCCGAGCCTAGGGGGGCAAATTTTGAGGGGGCGTCAAAAATTTTAAGATGACTAAAATTATTGCATGCATGTAATAATTGCATGCATTAATAATTAATAATTAATGCATTTATGATTAATGCAATAATGATTAATATATCTATGATTAATGCATCAATAATTAATTCATAAATCATTAATGCATGCAATTATTGTATGCAATTAATTATGCATGTAAGTATGCAATAAATTAATGCATGCAAGTATGCAATTAATTAATGCGTGTAAGTATGCAATTAATTAATCCATTCAGGTATGTATGTATTGTTACTAAAGAGAAAGGGCGCCATATCGTTTCGGGTCTAGGGCGTCCTCAAACCTAAAACCGCCTCTGGCAATGATATAAAAGTACAAAGTTCTTGTATTTTGCGATAATCGATCGATGCTCGCCCGAGCGGACATTTTTCATAAAATAATCCATAAAAATCATAAATATTGTGTACCAATATTTTATAAATTTGGTTTAATGTTACTTCATGGCACAGGAGGTCATGTTACACCAAAGTTTTTCAATTCGTGGTATAGTGATAAAGCAATGAATGCAAGAATAAATGGAAAATTTCTCACCAACTAAAGCAAATTATCATGGTTCTTCTCCTTAGTTTTGCTGTACACAACTGAAATATGTTGCCAGTGCCACTTTCCACTCCATGAACCTTCAAAACAAGAATATTTAAACTTGATTAATATAAATATGGGAAACATCAAAACACATTTCAATATGATGTATCCTTAAAATGTACTCTTGAATTTATGTGTTTTGACGCATGTAAAAAATAACTTCTTGTCAATTTTCAAATTGTTTCACATGATCATTCTAGGCATTTTTGCCAACAATAATATTTGATATTTTTAATTTTATTTATGCACTCTATAAAACTCTATAAAATTAAACTAGGAAGGTATAACGCCATATGATTTTCAATTGCAATTTAATACATTATTAGATTTAAAAGAAATTATGCCCCAAACTGTTACTCCAATAACTTTAAAACTTCTATGGTATCAACCTTCTATGGCAGGGGTTCCCAACCGGTGGCACGCGTACCACTGGTGGTACGTGGGAAAATTTCAGGTGGTACGCATAACTGATGTGAGGATAGCTTCTGTACACATGAGCAGTTAAACGCAAACATATTACTCATTATTTTAAACATTAACATTATTATAAAGAGAAATCTTTAACTTCTGGATCGGATGTAAAACCTAGTACCTACCCTTTGATCTTCCGGCAAGCTCTGCTATTTTTTAATGTCTTTTGTTACGAGTTACTTGTGGGAGTGTGAATTTCCTGAACTCACACAACTTGTACAATAAAAATAAACATATAAGCAGAGTAAGTGTTGAAGAGGACTTAGGAGTGAAGATAAGCTCCATTACTCCTATTGTTGATATTTTAATTTCATGGCAAACAATAACAATAAGCATGTTATAAATAAACAAATATCTAACCATTAAATATGGAGTTTTGTCATGAATTTAATTATACAAGAATTTGAACACTTTTAGGATAGTAAATATTATACGTTTATTAAAATATTTAGGTCTGGTGGTGCTCCAAAATTTCTCAAAAGGTCAAGTGGTACGCAGGTGCAAAAAGGTTGGGAACCCCTGTTCTATGGTATCAACCTGTTGGTATCAACCTTCTATATTATCAACCTTCTTTGGTATCAACCCGTTACTCATGCGCGATTCTCTCGAAAACCTTATATTATACACTAGCAGTATGGTCCCGCCTTACTGGGAACCCGTTAACTTTGCATTGCTTCCTTTTAGAGGCATGCTTACTTGTGAAAATACACTCAAAATCAAAGCAAAATTAAATTCGTGTAGGCGCATGCGAACTTAAAAAAGCAAACACTAATAGAGGATGAAGCAACCTTAGGGCGAGCGCATATCTCAACCAAACTCAATCAATCCAACTAATAGAGGATGGCGGCAAACCCCCGTTTTGGCCCGATCCATGTATTTTCAAGCCCTGTTATGGTCCCGCAATCCCACGTGGATGACGTTTTTTTTTAACTAATTATATTAATTAAACATCACAATCAAATATGAAAAAACTAAGCCTCAGGTGCACACGTAGGTATTAAAAGGAATTTATATTAAAACTTTCGAAATTTTTAGAGCAGTCTAAGTAGGTCTTTTGTGATCCACAGACATACACACAGACAGACCGACAGACAGACAGACTCTTTCTTTTATTATTATAGATTAGCGTCTTACGGGTACTGGAGACTAGTGTACCGAATTTTGAAGTCTGTTACTCTTTTCGTTTTTCAGAAGTACCGGTGCTGGAATTTGAAGTTTTTAACTTTTTTAATTTTCAGCATAGTTTTACCTCAGTTGCTTTAGTAATGGCTTTTCTCAATTGATTTTCCATATCAGGAAACGCTTTCTTATTTATTCTGCCGATTTTCAAGAGCAAGTCCATAGTTTCTCCAGTTTTTCCACGTGATAGTAGCCACCGGGGTGATTCGGGCAATAACCTAAAAATAATTGTTTCAAAATGCAGTTCAACATTTATTTTTTAAAATTTGTTACATTTAATAGATTTATGCTGTATTCTTATTCGGGGTGTTTCGAAAACAGACTAACAGGCTTCGGACTATCAGTCATTTATTTCTTTCAATAAAAAATGAAGTTGAACGAGAGTCAATACGATATTAGAGTTCTTAAAAAATAACCTTAAACTAGCTCTTTTTTTTTTAAAAAAAACTTTTCAAAAGGTTCTTTGATTAGTTAATTTTAAAGGCATTTTGAAGTAAAAACTATGTTAAAATAAACTGTTAACTACTAGTTCCGGGATTACCCTTGGTTCTTCTTTCGCGGTTCAATTAGGAAAAAAAATCTATTACAAGCTACAAAACGTTTTTTTTATATGATAAACATCGCCACTCTTCCAACAAGATGTTACCGGAAGCTTTTTCGTTCGCTGTTATTGCTATGGCAAGTCACATGGGCTCATAAAAATCAATCACTGACAAAGGGAAATGCATTCGGTAACGTCTTGTAGAAAGAGTGGCGATGTTTATGTCAAAGGTTGGCGTGTCTTTTTCCTCCGTGTACGTATGCACGTTGGCTCTGCGAATGCAATCGATTTAAGCTCCTCTCTGCGAACGCTCTCGAAAACCAGTATTGTAAAACCAGTACTTATTCCCAAACCATGCGAATCTGTACTCAAGGGCGCGTCATTTGAGAAAACGACAAGAGCCACTCCACTACGCCCAACTTTTTCACGTGTATTTTACCAATTAAATAAATCGAAAATCTCCGTAAAAATATAGTTGGTTTGATTCCGTTAATTTAACTATTAATCGTAAGCGTTTAGGTTCTTTTTAATGAATCGTTCAAAAAATTAACGAACCTTTTGATTCGTTCGTTTTTGCCAGCCGAGTTGGAACGATTCGTTATCCAAACGAGATTACTTGCTAATAAACTTCTTATCACTCAAATCTATAGAGTTTCCCACACATCTTAATAAGTTTCGTGTGGGATTTTAATTTTTTCTTGTAAAAACAATATTACATTTTACATTTCCACCCAATATTGAGTGCCAAAACAGTAAACAAACTCGAATGGTCTCAGACCAATCGTGGCATGACGCCATTCGCTGGAGAAGGATTTGTTTCAGTTCAATTGAAAGCATAGTGGAAGAACGTGCTAAGTGGCAAAAATGGTGAAACTGAGAAAATGAGCTTTAAAGTTTTTCATTTGCCGTTAGAGTCGTTAAAAACGGCACTTACAGAAGGTAAAAAGTATACTTAAATTAAACATTTTGAAAAGGGGAAATTTTGTTCCTTTTAAAGGATGGAACAATCTGTAAACGAAAATCTCTTTTTTTTCCAAAATACCACTTATCACGTTCTTAAAACTATAAGTTCTTCAATTAGGAAACGCACAAAATCTTCAAAACTCCACCCATTACCAGGCGAATCGTTCGCGTTGCGTTTCAGTTAAATTTCGGCCTTATACTATTGTAAAAATTAACTGCTACAATTAATTACCACCAAGAAGAGAGTAGAAAGTAGCACGGCACAGTCATGACGAACTGCATCCAGAACCAGTCCCTGGTCAGCCAAGCAATCGCTGGAATACTGACGCATCCCAGGCTGAATCCGAAGTTGACCACCATCCCGTAGAAGGACCTGTGCTCCGGACCGATAACTTCCATCACTAGAATAAAGGTTAGGTTTGAATTATCGTCGCACTGGAGCTACACGAGGGCTATTGGCGACGGGGATCGTATTTTAGAACCACAGTCAAGTGGCGAGCCAACACCTGAATAGGCACAAAACGCAACCGTTAAGGGCACATCGCACGCAGCGTTAGGTTTTTGAAGGATATTTAACGTGCACTCCCTTACACGGGTTATTATTCGTCGGACATTTTTGGCTGCACGGGCCGTTTATAGGTCGGCAGTTATTCAATTTAAAGTTTTTCCAGAAATAAAAAAAACCGTCATAAAACTGCCAAATTTAAAAATAATTGAAATCTTTTCTTCAATCATAAAAAGTAGTCTGTAACTACAAAATCTAAAACTACTTAGAGTATATTTCGACACGTTCATATCGGCTTTACATTGAATTCGGTATACCATAGAGATAGAAAAACCGTGCGCTATCACCCACTATCTAGAGCGGAAATGGAGGGTCAAAATCTGTTTCCTTTGAACACCTCAACATGGCGACCAGTTGTTTAGAAAATGGCAGTACTAAAATTGCGCCTTTTTTTTAGAAGCTGTTATCTTGGAGCTGGTGGCTCTTTGAAATTTTTTGTAGACGTGGATTGTACTTTTATGATTCATGAATCAGGATCATTTTTTAGTTCTATTTCAATTCGGTGAAATAATTTTAATGGCAGACTCAATTTTGAATGACATTTTATGATTGTTTAGGCTTAACGATGAATTTAAAATCAATAATTCCACACAAATTATCAATAAACAACTATGTAAATTTTCGGTTACTTAATAATATTATTTTTGACACTCACAAAAGGAAATTCGAAATTTTTTCAGTTATCAACTAGAATCAACTGAACAATCATGATTCTAAAAAAAAAGCTACGTTTTGATCGAAAATGATATTTCACATTGTTGTAACAAGTAGTATCTGCAGTCTTCTGAAATAACGCCTTAACTTTACTGGAATTCTCTTTCTAAAAGAGTTAATTTTCTTACAAATAAATATTTTTGAAAAATTGAAAAAACGAAAGGTTAGAACGTAAGTTAACGGAGTGACGAATAAATGGACAAAAAATATAAAAGATAGTTCTATGATGTCATGACTGTCAAACAAAAAAAAGTTAAATTGGGTGACTTGAAAGGTAGTTAAATGATTTACGAAAAATAAAACAGGCTAGAAACAGACTGACATACTTTCAATCCGTCTGTCTGTACAAGTCTAAGATGTTAGTTCTATCGTCTAAAAAAAAAACTTAATTAGGACGACAATCAGAATGGAGATTGATATAAGGTACGGACATACAGACAGACGGAAACCTAAAGGGTATAAAACCTTTTAAAAAATTAAAAATTCTTTCGAATTACAAATAAGAAAAGTAGGCTAAACACATTTGGAATGTCATATTTGATAATTTCTGTACACTTACACAACACAAAGGAAGTACTGAAGACTCCTGCTACGCCAACTGCAATGAAAAACCTGCAGACGGCGAACATAAAGTAGGACGTGGAAAAAAGGCTGACAGTTGCTGATATCACTGCAATTACATTGCATATAGATATAACTGTCCGCCGCCCGAACCTGCGAAAGCAAAATATTAGCATGCAATTCATGAATGACTGCGTAGAGTATTGTTTAATGAATTAATCGCCAAATGTAAAAAAAAGGTGCCGTGCTTTTCATTTCTGTAAAAATATTAGGGAGTTTCTTTTCATAATTATTTTTTAAAAAATATAATTATTTAAAACTATATTTTTTTAGATTATCCTAATATTGTTCGCGTTATTATAATTACTACTCAGTTAAAATATTCTTTTCATTATCTTATTTATAGATTGGGTATAATTATATTAAATATTTATAGTTATTCAATTATTTATACTATATTAATTAGGTTATTGTTTGGAAGGTTTGAAGTATCGTCGCACTAGAGCAATACAAGGGCTATTGGCGACGGGCGTGATATTTTAGAACCCCAGTCAAGTGACAAGCCGACACCTGAATAAGCACCCAACGCAACTAGAAACGCAACCGTTATGGGTGACATCGTACGCAGCGCTAGGACAGAGAAGGATATATAACGTGCACTCCCTTACACGGGGTATTATTCGTCGGACATTTTTGGCTGCACGGCCATTTATAGACTATATTTATTATTTATAGTTTTGTTTATGGTTAGGTTAGGTTTTGAATTATTGTCGCACTGGAGCTGCATGAGGGCTATTGGCGACGGGCGTCTTTTTTTTTTTTTTTTTTTTTTTTTTTTTTTTTTTTGTAACTCATTTAACATTACGGCCCCTAAACTTTGCTCGTCTCTAACTCCATTGATAATGCTTAAAAGCAAGCAAAACTTGACTAACAAAATTCTAAAATGAATAAGGGTAAAAATAATCACTGGTGGTAACTTTTTCCCTCACCGCTGTAGCTCCACAAAGCTGCAAACAACAACAAAAACCATTCTTAATTTGTTTTTTTTTTTCATATTCACAATTTTTATACTGAAGATCTTATGTAATAAATATTAAATCTCTTATATTAAATTCAATTTACCTGTCTGAAACATGCCCAAACACAAGCATAGTGGAGAAGTATCCTGCAATAAATATTGATTTGGACATGGACACCAGCCATTCTCGGTCGCACACTAAGTCGAACTGCAAAGTTAAAAAGTTGAAATATAAAAATTCATGGCATAAAAGGAATTTCAAAAGATTTTGGTATTAACCCTCTAAATGCATACAGTTACCGTTTGGTAATAAGTAACATAATCCACTTTATTCTATTAAATTAGAGCTCCTCCAAGACAAATCTGCGTTTTTTCATCTATTACATTTCATTTTAAAGTTTTAGTTACTAATAATCCTTATAGATGACAGTAGTAAAAGTGTATTCAAAATTATATAGAGTGAGGTTATTAACTTTTGTGAAATTACGTTTTTGGCAGTATTCAAAGAATAATAATATTAGTACTAAATACTAATAAATTGTTTTGAAAAATTAATCATAGTTAAAAAGGGTTATTTTGAAAGATTTTTAGTAGTTTTCTAGTCATTATTATCAAAAATGGAATTTTGCAGTTAGTTTTTGTCACATGGAAAAAATTTTTAAAATTGAAATTATTTAAATTCTAATGAAGTTAATTTTTTTAGTATTTTTCCCATAATGTGTGAGTATTAAAGATACATATATATTTTTGGGGGATGAAAATAAAAATTCATGCATTAGAGGGTTAAATATGGCACCGGAGTCCTGAAACTGTCTAGCTGCTACCACCACTATTTAGAGTGGGAATCTACCAGTTCCATGGTAACATAACTGATTCACCTCAAAAGTGGTGAAAAAACGCTCCTAAGAGTAGAGGCAGCATGATCAAGTTAACGATTTCAGTCCCAATGACTATTTGGTATCATCATTCGAGATTTTTCTGGTCGTCTATAGCCATTTATGATATTAAAAAGCACATCACTTGATATCATGTTTCTCGCGAAAACGGCGCGGATCAGAGGCGTCCTTCATTCTTAACCCGAAATGCATGAATTTTTATTTTCATCCCCAAAAAATATATATGTATCTTTAATACTCACACATTATGGGAACAATACTAAAAAAATTAACTGCATTAGAATTTAAATAATTTCAATTTTTAAAAAATTTTCCATTTGACAAAAACCAACTGCAAAATTCCAATTTTGATAATAATGACTAGAAAACTACTAAAAATATTTCAAAATAACCCTTTTTAACTATGATTAATTTTTCAAAACAATTTATTAGTATATTTAGTACTAATATTATTATACTTTGAGTAGTGCCAAAAACGTAATTTCACAAAAGTTAATAACCTCACTCCTGAATTTTGAATACACTTTTACTACTGTCATCTATGAGGATTATTACTAACTAAAACTTTAAAAATGAAATGTAATAGATGAGAAAAACACAGATTTGTCTAGGAGGAGCTCTAATTTAATAGAATAAATTGGATTATGTTACTTGTTACCAAACGGTAAAAATATGCATTAGAGGGTTAAACTACAAACATCTGCTGGCTATTTGATCACCGCCTGACACCCGCCCTTGTGGGGGCCCACTTACTCCAAACGCGGGGCAAATGGGCATCCCAATTTTATTTTTAACTCTATCAACATTTCCAATACATGACACTGCAAAAAGATACTATGTTTTATACACTTTCAAAATATATAACATTTGGTTTTGTATCATGAACCGTTTGGAAATAAATAATTAAAATAGTATGATGGCGTGAATTACGATAAGATGCAATTTTAAAAATTGTCACAAAAGAGATTGTACATTGTTACATACTTAACCCTTTCAGTCCCAAATATTTACTACACTACAGAAACATCTGATATTCACAAAATAAGCTTATTTTAAGTAAAAAATAAGAGTTCCATAAGAAAAAAAATTCATTTAAATTTTTTATATGGTTTTTGAAATACCAAAAAATTTTAACTGTGGAAAACAGCAAAATAAAAATATATATATATATATTACCCAAAAACAAATTTAAGTTATATGTTTTAAGGTATCTGACCATATTATTAAAAAAATTAGTAATTATTTTAACCGAAATAGTTTAAATTGTGTTTTAAATATGTGGAACTGAAGTGAACTTTTCAAAAATTAGGTGAAACGCTTGTTAGCTATTTTCTAAATTAAAAAAAAAATAGTAGTTCTGACTTCTATTGAGATTAATGTAAAATATTGTCGAATAGAACAAAGTGTGAAGAATCGAATGATATGTGTTTGGATGTCATAACGGACATAAAAATTTGGGAAAAAATATTGAAAGGGACGATTCCAAATGGCATCACTGGGACTAAAAGGGTCAAATGAAATTGATACCAAAATGTTTTCTGTATCTATTGGGGTAAATACGTAAAAATATTGTAATATATGTTTTTTAAGTCCATAATTCTGGAAATGGCAGGGGGGTGGCCCACTTTCCCCAATGGCCCACCTACCCCACCTTACCCTACATTAGAAGAAGGAATTTTTGTACGCAAAAAGAAAGAATTTACCTCATTTACAATTGTAGAATAGTAAAAGGAGTCATCGTACTCCCAAGAATCACATTTGACGATGGTTCGACCGATAGAGGAATTGGAGATTTTCCCATTTTCTCCATATACTATATCAAGAAATTTGTACCTAGGAAATAAAGTTATTTTATAGAGCTGGGCTCAAAAAATCTCTCAAATTTTACCCATCCCTGAGGACGACATGTCTAACACTGTACCCGTCCTCCTTTGAAACTACCCCCGTGACAAACTCTAAATATATAAATAACTTTAAAAAAATAATAATATAATTTTCTCTTATTTATTGCAAACATTTAGATAAATTGTACAGTGAATTATTAGTTAACTAGGATTACATCTCTATATTATATGAAATTGCCCCCTAGTCTATAATAATAATAGAAGGAGTACACCACTTTCGTTCAAATTCGACATTTTTTTTTTCCTTTTCTGTTGCAATCGGCAGGGGAAAAAATTTAAATAAACTTTTACAAAAATATTTAAAAATGATTTTTTTTATTTATTTTGCTGCTATTACCTTCAGAAACTAAATTCACAATTTGAAAAAGAATTGACATTTTTCATGTGACGTAATTCCGACCAGTTTTCATTCTAGGATTTTATTATTTGTTTACTTGATAATTTCTTCATTGACTGTTCTATTGACTGCATTTTATAAAAAAAAACTCAGACCTTTTAATAGTGTTTCATAGTTCATACATTTCTGTCACCCTTGGTGCAAGTGTGTGTCGAACGTCGCCGAATCTTGCCCTCTTTACTCAGTCACACGGCTCCCACAATATTTCCATCTATTTCTAGACTTTTGTCTAATGGTGTCGCTGGAGGAAGCCCAGCCAGGAAGCCTTGCCCAAAACTGTCTGGGGTGCATTGACTGCCATCCATCTCCAGAACTCTTAGGGTAGGCGAATACACAAAATTCTAAAATTTTTATTATTACTTTAATCTTTTCCAAATTTGGCATAGTGATTTGAAATATAATGAGCAATGCTATTTGGGCATTTTTTTAAATGTAATTTATTTATTTTAAACGGTGTTTTTTTTTACTAAAAAAAAAGGTTTATGCTAACAAGTCTACCGCATTGAATTTTCCTCCTATAAACATTAATTGTGTGTTAAATTCTTCGTTTTGAACTAAACCCCTTTTTTAGGTGAAAAACACCGTTTAAAATAAATCAATTATATTTAAATAAAAAAAATTGCATAAAAAGCATTGCTCATTACATTTGAAATCACTATGCCAAATTTGGAAAAGGTTAAAGTAATAATAAATTTAGAATTTTGGGTACTCGCCTACCTTAAAAGTTTCAAATTTCAGTTACGTTTTTGGTTGATGAATTAGGTCGCATTTTAGAACAACAGTCAAATGACGAGCCGACACCTGAATAGGAACAAAACGCAACCGTTAAGGGCGATATCGTACTCAGCGTTAGGACTTTGAAGGATGTTTAATGTGCACTCCCTTACACGGGGTATTATTTGTTGGACATTTTTAGCTGCACGGACCGTTTATAGGTAGGCAGTTATTTTGTCGATGCCCGGACCCGAACCTGGGACCTTTCGCATGTTAGGCGAGCACCTAACCGACTGGGCTCTCCAGCCGTGTTAAAGGACAGAGTCTTGGCAACATTGGTGGCATGGTTGCCTGGTCACCAAGTACATTAACCGGGTGAAGACAACAACTACTGGCTGAATTGGCACTATTTTTTTTTTTGCGTCGAAGGTGAAATTGTTGGAAGGAAGCATTCGTCAAATCACCTACAATATATGACAGAACTGTCTACCTTTTTGTACAATTATCATGAATTTAATGTTTTATTTATTTTATATTTGCACTAGTATTTAAACTTATTGTGATTAAACATTAGGGTGCACTGTAAACTGGTCAATAAAGATAAGGCAAAAAATTTCCACAAGTTATGAAGAATAAACTACCAAAATATGAGCAAAAATAGTTCGCATTTAAATACCCAAACGATTAAGAATATATGCACGCAATTGCGATCAAATAAAACCTTGCCCCTCCTCGAGTTGCAATAAATTTTTGCAGCTATACACTCAGATAGTACACTTTATTAAGACCACTGATAGTTTTATGCAACCACAGTTTTTTGCAATACATAAACTTCAAGCTGATAGAACCCACATTATGGTTTGATGGATGTTTTCTTTGGTATTGTTTGTGTCTTTTGATTCCTGATAAACAATGTCTGGATGCCCGATGGTATTTAAGTGTTATCGGCAGATCAATCACACACCTAGATATGTTAATGATGCACTCTGCCGGGGATCGATACTTTCAGTAGTACAATGCTTCTTATCATAAAGCTCGCATTATCCTCAGATGGTTCAAAAAGCATGATTGAAACATTCACTTGCTTCGTAGGCACCAGATCTCACCCCAATTGAGAATATGTGGAATGAGATCGAACGGGGCATCATGAGGATGGATCCAGTTTCAAAAAATCTTAAGGAATTGGAAAGGGAAGTTCATCCTAATATGGTCATATTCATACCACCTAGCAAAATCCCATCGATTCTATTCTAAAACAAATTCATGCAGTGCTGCAGGCAAAATCCAATCAAAGTTTATATTGAGGGATGGTCATGTAGCAGACTCAGTAACAGATAGTCAACCAAAAGGATCCCCAAGGTGGAGAGGAAGTTACTTCGGCTTTTATACTACCTCCCAGCACTATGAAGAAGGCGCCACCATTTGGGCATCAAACAACGTCATGCCCAATTGGTGGTTTATTATTTTCATTTTGATATAATTTTACTTAAATTTCATTGTTTTAATTGTAATTGTTGTAAATCTAGTGTTGTGTACGTTTTGAGTTTAACTAAGATAAATATTTTCCAAAGTTCTCCCCGAGATTATCCTTTGGAACGCAACCTAGTCATTGCACTACTGTTTTCGCTGTTATCTAGAATACTGGCAGGAAGACGCAGTAGTAAAACAGCGCAATGTAGTTATGGATGGCAAATCAGCACCATCTGATATCTGAGAAGGTTGCGCATGAGATGAACCGCCACAGTCATAATAATTTGGGCATTCGGTGTAAATATTTAGCCCTTCAAAACATTAATAGTTTCAAAACGAAAAAAAAAATGTCTAAAACATACCTAGAACACTTGTGGTCATTAGGGGGCAGTCCTATAATCCTCCATTCCTCGACGCTGAGATTGGCGAATTCTGGCGTCCTGGCGCACCAATGATCCACATTTGGCGCCAGGAACGACATGCCCATGTTGTGGCAGGCCAAAGGGATGGCGCAGCAGAAGATCACCGCGAAAACCCGGCGCTGCCAGGGACCATCGCCACCAACTAGATCGAGGATGTCCGACTTCTTGGGGTCTGGAACAGTTTTTGCTATGTCTGGTAATGACATTGCTACCTGGAAAGCAGATGAACCCTTTATGTTCACTCTTAACCCTTTCAGTCCCAGTGATGCCATTTGGCATCATCACTTTCAATATTTTTTTCCAAATGTTTATGTCCCAAACACACATCATTCGATTCTTCACACTTTGTTCTATTAGACAATATTTTACATTAATCTCATTAGAAGTCAGAACTACTATTTTTTCATTTAGAAAATAGCTAACAAGCGTTTCACCTGATTTTTGATAAGTTCACTTCAGTTCCACATATTTAAAACACAATTTAAACTATTTCGGTTAAACTACATAATTACTAAATTTTTTTAATAATATGGTCCGGTACCTTAAAATATATAACTCAAAGTGTTTTTAGGTAATACATATATTTTTATTTGGTTGTTTTCCACAGTTAAAAAATTTTGGCATTATTTCAAAAGCCATATAAAAAATTAAAAGGATTTTTTTTGTGTGGAACTCTTATTTTTGACCTAAAATAAGCTTATTTTGTGAATATCAGATGTTTCTGTAGTGCAGTAAATTTTTGGGACTGAAAGGGTTAAAACAAAAGAATGAAATCCACTCCTGTAGGAGAAGAGCAATTTCGACACTGGAAAGGAGTGAATATTAACTCAGACTGAGTTAAAATCACTCGTTTAGAGTGATCCTGTCGGAAGTTCAACAAACAAAGGATCCACTCCTATAGGGGAAGTGCATTTTCGACACTGGAGGAATGAAAATTAACTCACACTGAGTAAAAATCGCTTGTTTGTTTTAAGAGTGTACTAATGGTACTTACAGGTACCAGGCCGCTGTTTCAAATTTCATTGTTCAATTAAGAGAAAACGGGGATAAATAAGACGTTTTGACTGACAAACTCAATTTTAATACATTACAGTCTTTTTTTTTATAACAAAAAAAAATTTAGTAAATTTGTGTCTTTTGCTTTAGTTTCCGTGGTGAACTGACGGTACTTATAAGATAAGTACTACTTAAAAGGAATTTGTTTTACTTTTCATTGTTCGTTTAAATAGATGGAAGTGGGCTTTTATTAATGCAGGATGCGGTTTCAACACATTAAATACTAATGAGTGCAATTTAGTAATTATAAGTAGATAGGAGTAAAAAAAGGAATATAAATTAGGGAGATGAAGTGCATTTTATGTCCCTGATGGTACTTATAGGTACCACTTAAAAAAGCCTTATGCCCCAGATGGTACTTATAAGTACCACTTAAAAAAGCCGCTGTTTCCAATTTCATTGTTCAGTTCGGAGAAAACGGGGATAAATAAAACTTTTTGATTGACAAACTCAGTTTTAACACATTAAATTCTCTAAAGCAAAAGACAAATTTATTTTACCGTTAGTTTCCGTGGTGGACTGACGGTACTTGAAAAGACCTTTGTTTTACTTTTTATTGTTCGTTTGAGGGAAAATAGATGGTAATGGGCTTTTATTAATGCAGGATGCGGTTTCAACACACAAAAGACCAAATGAGTGTAATTTAGTAATTATAAGTAGATAGGAGAAAAAAATAATTTAAATTTGGGACATAAAGTTCATTTTATGTCCCAGCTATTTTTTACCCTTTTATCTTCTAATTATTTAAAATTGCTGTCATTAAAATATTCAAAGTCAAATAATTCAGATTAAAATTTATAATGGGACATAATAGAGTTATTATGTATACTGCGCTTCTGAAGAAAGTGGTTCTTGGATTGAAATTTGAACAATGTGGTTATATCTTTAAAGGTCTTCCCGGTTACTCCAGAGGAGACACAGTGACGTGATAGCTTTTCAGTTGATTAATTTACTAAAATATATACTTTTTCGGGGGGAAAACTCAGTTTATAATTCTAAAATGATGAGACTGGTTCCAACTGATTCGGATTATTGGAGTTCAACTGTACATTGTAACAAAAAGTCTGTTGTTTATAAAGGGGAAAAAACCTATCAGTTGGTGTGCCAGAAAAATACAGAAAAAATTGCAGGGATAATATTTATTGCACACTAATAATTTGTAATTTTAAGGTAGGCGAATACCCAAAATTTCCCAAATTTCTAAAACGTTTTCTATTATTTTAATCTTTTCCAAATTTGGAATAGTGATTTCAAATATAATGAACAATGCTATTTAGGCATCTTTTATTTAAATATGACTTATTTATTTTAAACAGTGTTTTTCAACTAAAAAAAAGAGGTTTACGCTAACAAGTCTACCACATTGAATTTTCCTCCTATAAACATTAATTATGTGTTAAATTCTCCGTTTTGAACTGATACATGCAATGACCCTCTAGAGTTACATGCAAATTACAAGAAAAGTTATTAAAAAATGTTAGAAATTAACTAAAAAAAGATTTTTTTTTTGATTGACTTACACTTGGACATTTAAAGAAAAACTACTATATTTGCTCCAGATGTTAGATTCCTCTAACATCTGGTGAAAATGTAGTAGTTTTTTTATAGCACAGATATATATTGAAATAGCATCTGTAAAAAATTTCAGGTAAATTAATGTAAAACTTTTTATACTAGAAGTGTTGTTCATTATATTTGAAATCACTATGCCAAATTTGGAAAAGATTAAAGTGATAGTTATATTTTTAGAATTTTGGGTACTCGCCTACCTTAATGCAAAATCAGTTTTTAACCAGACAAATTATAAAGAATAAACGAAACTTTTACCATTCCCTAGTCACACTGTATATTTACTGCAGTACTAACGAGGATTAACCCTGTAATGCATGTTTTTTTTTCATCCCAAAAATATACTATTTGTATCTCCAATACTCATGCATTATGGGAAAATACTGAAAAAAATTAACGGCATTGGAATTTAAATAATTTCCATTTTTAAAAAATTTGCCATGGCAAAAAAACAACTACAAAATTCCAATTTTGATAAGAATGATTAGAAAACTACTAAATAAATTTTAAAATAACCATCTTGAACAATATTTATTTTTTCGAAACAATTTTCTGTATTTAGTAGGGTCACATGGGGGGAATTATGGGTCACTCTCTTTCCAGGGTAAATAATGGTCACTAAGTTTTAAGAATTAAAAATGGTTTTTAAAAAACAAATAAATTATGCCAAGTCATCCTTATACATTCTATTTTCTTATATCAAGTTCAAAAACAGTGTAACTCTGCAGCAAATAATAGGAAAAATAATACTTTTTACACTACTATAAAAACATCTTCAAAAAAGATTGTCTTAGAAAAACATGATTTTTTTTAAGATCCATACTGGAGAAACATATTTGAACTAACTATTTTGTTGGTGCTATTTTTTAATAGGAAAAGATCTAAGCACTCTAAGCTTTTCATTCCGATATAAATTTTTCATAATTATTTTTTTCAATGATTTTAAAGGTATATCGATTTATTCCCCAGTTTACTGGGGTAATTCTTGGTCACTGGAGTAATTCTGGGTCAGTTATATTTTTTGATTTTTCAGGTGTTTTTGGCTACGTAGTATGCGTCATTTTGAAGCAAAAATTCAGATTAGGCTGCATTCCAAATATCCTTAAAAATTAAAATTAGAAGTTTATTTAAAATTTAAATAACAAAAAATTTAATCTACGTTGAAATAACATGCAAATTCCATTTTTATTCAATATTTTGACTGTTGCCATTTAGTTAAATTTACGAGAAACTTTTGAGATACTTCGAAATGTAAATTAATTTAACAAACGATAAATAAGTGAATTTTTGAAAGAATGTAAATGAATGTTGTGGCATTATTTATTAAAAAAGATTACATCATTATTCTTCGAGCTTAAAACAAATTTAGCAAACGAAAAAGTCTGTTTTCTGAGAAAGAAGATTAATAAAAAGTTAATTTAGGCGTTTAAAAGTTTGCTTTAAATTATATTTTAACTGCAACCAAAAATTAATTTACTTTTGACATGCATTACTTTAAAAAAGAGTGTGACCCATATTTAACCCATGTGTGACCCATAATTGTCCAAATCCAGGTCACTCAATAATTAAAATAAAATTAATAATAATGAAATTTTAGGTAAAGTTATTATTCAAAAAATTATTAATTATTTTAGCCTACTCCATACCAAATTAAAACTTTTTATCTTTCATACTTAAGAAAAAAATGGATGTTGTGTATTTTGACCCATAATTCCCCCATATGACCCTACTAATATTATTACACTTTGAATACTGACAAAGACGTAATTTCACAACAGTTAATAACTTCACTCTTTAATTTTGAATTCACTTTTACTAATATCATCTATGAGGGTTATAAGTAACTAAAACTCCAAAATGGAATGTAATAGATGAAAAAAACACAGATTTGTCGAGAGGGAGCTCTTGTATAATAGAATAAAGTTTATTATGTTACTTGTTGCCATATGGCAACATTATGCATTAGAGGGCTAATAAAATGCCCAAAGCTCTCCCAAATTAAGGCAGGCAGAGATTTCTCAAACAGTTGCAGTTAACGACACTTTATGCGATGAAAAACAGAAAAAACTGGCTTCATTTTTTTTTACAGAAATAAAATGTCAAAAGAAAATAACAGAGTTTTTCTGTAAAATTAACCGATTTTTAACAATGTACTTACCCTACAAATATAACATTAGCTCCTTTCTTCTACTAATTAAATGGCTTTCTTCTAACGCCCTCTAAAATTAAGTGGTCCGTAAATGAAAACTAGTGAATGCATAGAGCCGTATAAATAGTCTTATGTGAAGTATTCAATTTGTAGCAGACTGAATCTGCCAGCGGATAGGGGGATTAATTTGAACCGCCGTTTCCGCTGCGTCCACGAATTGTGCAACGTGTCTGAAACAGCAGTGGAAAAAAATAATTGGCGCTCTGTTCATTAATTTCCATATAAAGGACTCGTAATTTAACCCATTTAAAAATAAAGGGATTGAACAGCGAAACATATGACAATTGTAAAAATTATTTATGAAGTTCCATTATATAAAGCAATAGTATAAAGCGTTACTTTTACAACGCCGTTATGTGTACCAGTTTTTTTTACGTAACTTACGTAACGTTATTTTTTCAGAAAATAACTGCTACTTAATTATAATTAGTGAAAAAAACAAAGCTGTCGCATTCCAATTCTAAAAAGAAACTCCTTTAAAATTAAATTTGAAAAAAAAAAACTTATTCGAATCGCAATGTTTCGCTTGAGCTTTTAAATTTCTTTAATTTTTATTCTTCTTAAAAAACGGTAGGATTTTGAAATTCCAGTTTTTAGCTTGACTTATAGCATGAAGTTTCTAAAATTAACTAGTTACTTTTCGTATAAAGCAGCAAACCAGTTACTTTTCGGAATAAGTAACAATAACAGGTTACTTTTCGTATTAAGAAACCGGAACCAGTTACTTTTCGTATTAAGAAACCGGAACCAGTTACTTTTCGTATTAAGAAACCGTAATCAGTTACTTTTCGTATTAAGTTACTGTAACTAGTTACATTTCTTATTAAATAACGGGAAAACTAGTTATTTTTTGTAATAGATAACAAAAACCAGTTACTTTTCGTATTAAGTAACAATAACCAGTTACTTTTCGTAGTAATGTAACCGTAACTAGTTCCATTTCTTATTAAATAACTGTATAACTAGTTACTTTTCGTATTAAGCAACAAAACCCAGTTACTTTTCTTATTAAGTAACAATAACCAATTACTTCTCGTATTAAGTAACTGTAACTAGTTACTAGTACTTAACTCTAACTTAGTTACATTGCTTACAAAGAAATGTAACTGTATCAGAAATTGTTTTAAAATTAACTATCCAATCCTTGATTATATCACTAACATTAAGTTCATCACAAAGCATTATTCATCCATAATTTAACCCTCTAATGCATACTGTTGCCGTTTGGCAACAAATAACATAATACACTTTATTCTACTGAAAGAGAGCTTCTTCTCGACAAATTTGTGTTTTTTTTATCTACTACATTCCATGTTGAAATATTAGTTACTAATAATCCTCATAGATGACAGTAGTAAAAGTGTATTCAAAATTAAAGAGTGAGGTTATTAACTGTTGTGAAATTATGTTTTTGGCCGTATTCAAAGAGTAATAATATTAGTACTAAATAGAAATAATTTGTTTTGAAAAATTAGAGTTAAAGAGGGTTAGTTTGAAATATATTTAGTGTTTTCTAGTCATTATTATCGAAATTGGAATTTTGTATGGTTTTTATTATATGGAAAAAAATAAAAATTGAAATTATTTAAATTCTGATGCAATTAAATTTTTTCAGTATTTTTCCCATAATGTATGAGTACTGTCATTTTCTACGGAACTGGCCAGCATGTTTTGGTGTTCAAAGGAAGCAGATTTTGACCCTCCGTTTCTCCTCTGGATAGTGTGTCATAGCGCACGGTTTTTCTATCTCTAGGAGCAGGACCTACGCAAGTTTTAGGAGCGACATCGTATACCCAGCTTCGGGACTCAGAAGCATTTTGTCGATTAATAATTAAAAATACTTCTAATCGTCACTTTACCTACCAATTGAAACCACTTAAGGGGGTCTGGCACCTCCATAGAAGCCCATGTTAAATTGTCCAACTTTGGGGGCATCTCAAGAATTAACTAATAGATAGATCTATTTCAAATTTTTACAGTTTCATCTACATACATTTTTAAGTATTTTAACGCAAGATTATTTTGAAAAACCAAAACCTAGATGAAATATGAATTTTTTAAAATATCTTTAAAAAATGTCAATATTTTTAACCTAAAATATTTTTTTTAGAAAAAAGTACAAAACTTACAGACTATTTCCTGTGTTAAAATGCTTAAATATACCTTGTGAATTACACTAAAAAAATCAAGTATTTAAATGAATAACATATTTAGTTATGTGCCCCCAAACATTCACATGATTCAAAAATTGTAAAACTGAGAAAAACCAATTTAAAGTTTTTATTGTTAACCCATTTCCTTACGAAGGATTTTTGCTTCCTCGTAATATTTGATAGGAATAACATTATCGAATCTTTAGTCGTTTGGCCGTTCTGGTCCGTTTCAGTAAGGAAAGGGTTAAATAAAATGGCTTTTAATGTCAAAATTATGTTTACAATCATCTTGATACTTTGTGACATTATTAATAAAGGTTGTAATAGTATTTTAAGCCAACAATTTTTTTTTAAACTTTTTCACCGATTTTGAGGTACCAGAATCCCTTAAAGATATTATTTCAAAAACTATTATACACTAAAAAACCACGGGAAAAGGTCTTCTCACCTGAATAAAGGTAGAAAAACAGCTTCCAACAAAGTTCAAAGCTTCAAGTCACAAATACTTCCGAATAATAAACGGAACTTCAGATATCACGGCTTACGATGAAGAGCCAGAAATAATCAATAGATTCGCGTGTGACATAATATAATAAGCCTCTACCAGCAATGTTACCGCCAATCACTTGTATAGGAAGTTTTGTTTGTTGTAAAGTGACACGAGTTAGGGTTCCATGTTACTAAAGAGTAGTTATGTTAATACTTACGACTTAACATTACGAGTTAGGTTCACCACATTTGTTTATTATTTGTATAGCAGCTGGTTTACTACTTTGTTGACGAACTTATACCAGCAATAATCCTTTTTCTAGAAAATATTTTTCAACTTTGTTGACGAACTTATACCAGTAATAATAATTTTTCTAGAAAATATTTTTCTACTTAGTTGACGAACTTATACCAGCAATAATAGTTTTTCTAGAAAATATTTTTCTAGTTGTGTCATCTCAAAAAGCTAGTCAAAATACACGTAATTTTGGACCCTGGTCAAGTAACGAAGACGACAAAAGAACGAGCAGCCAACGGGACAACGACTTTTAGGTTTTCCAGCAACACACATATGAAGAGTACTGGGGGAAAACCGCTTAATTTCGTAAAGAACTTTCCTCAGCAGGCCACTTTGGCGATGATAGCGAGTAATCGCCTAAACAGGTGTAAAGAAACCAGTTTCTACCTACCAAGATTCACGCGATGAACGATTCCGACGCTTGGACCAAGCGAAAAAGAAAGAGAGAAACCGGTTTTCTGCCACCAATGTCCGTTAAGCAGACACAATTACAGGATGACTCCCATAAATCAAGTGGTTCTTCCCCTGTACTCGTCATATTTCTTTAAATATTTATAAAAATCATAAGTTTACTAAATTTTAAAATATAAAGTAATGAAGAGTCATTTATAATCATTTGTTACAAAAAAGTTATTCACAAATACAGAGGAATTAAAATTTGTGTTGAAAATTCAAATTTTAACCCTTTCAGTCCCAAAAATTTACTACACTACAGAAACATCTGATGTTCACAAAATAAGCTTATTTTAGGTCAAATATAAGAATTCCATAAGAAAAAAAAATTCATTAAAAAATTTTATGTGGTTTTTGAAACAATGCCAAAATTTTTTAACTGTGTAAAACAACAAAATAAAAATATATTTATTACCTAAAAACACTTCGAGTTATATATTTTAAGGTATCTGACCATATTATTAAAAAAAAATTAGTAATTATTTTAACCGAAATAGTTTAAATTGTGTTTTAAATATGTGAAACTGAAGTGAACTTATAAAAAATCAAGAGAAACGCTTGTTGACTATTTTCTAAATAAAAAAAATAGTAGTTCTGACTTCTATTGGAATTAATGTAAAATATTGTCTGATAGAACAAAAAGTGAAGAATCGAATGATGTGTGTTTGGATGTCATAACGGGACATAAAAATTTTGAAAAAATATTGAAAGTGATGATGCCAAATGGCATCACTGGGACTGAAAGGGTTAAACTCACGCAGTGAAAACAAGTTCATATTTTAGTCAATGTGCTTATATGCTTATCCCCCCCCCCCCAAAGGGTTTTGGGCGTTATTGAACGCAGCGTCCGCACTTAGGAGTATATTTAACTAACTTACTTATGTTCACAAAAATCGAATAGCTATTCTTTTTAACTCATAGTGTTCCCCGAAGTGATACTGCATATGGTTAGGTTAGGTTTGAATTATCGTCGCACTAGAGCTACACGGGGGCTATGATACTGCATAAGGTAAACAATGCATACTACAGATGCAAATATATTGACGATGAATTCAAGATAGAAAAGAAATGCAGGTGCAATTGATGACGACCTTAAGCAATAAACTATGATCCTCTTATAATAACCTTTGTGTATACTCCTCCACATGGGTTTAGGCTAAGGTTTGAATATCGTCGCACTAGAGCTGCACGAGGGCTATTGGTGACGGGCGTCGTATTTTAGAACCACAGTCAAGTGACGAGCAAACACCTGAATAGGCACCCAACGCAACCGTTAAGGGCGACATCGCACGCATCGCTAGGTATTTGAAGGATATTTAACGTGTGCACTCCCTTACACGGGGTATTATTCGTCGGACATTTTTGGCTGCACGAACCGTTATTTTGGCGATGCCCGGACCCGAACCTGGGACCTTTCGCATGCTAGGCGAGTGTCTAACCGACTGGGCTCCCCAGCCCCCCTCCACGTGGGATATCATTCGTCGAAATGTTTCTGCTGCACGGGCCGTTGATAAAGTGGCTGTTATTTTGGTAATATCCAGACCTCAGACCTTCAGCATTCAAGACCCTTAACAGTCAATCTTGCAATCAGTCTGTAGAATTTTCTGTACAATTTCGCATTTGCTAGTCTATAGCATGGCAAGTTTCTTTTTAGTTTAAATTTCTGCTTCGTTCTAAATATATTTAAATTTTAATCAGGATTCAAAATTCACGATCTCTGGTCTCAAAATCATATCAAATTTTTGATTCAGAGACAACAAAATACATTTAGCAACAGTTATCGGATATTTTTTTATATCGTAGTTTCTAACAATCCTGCCAAATATAATATTTAAATACACTGCTCAAAACAATTAGGGGAGCACTTTTTAATTCCAACTTTAACTTCACTCCCAACTTTTTAATTTTTATCCTATAAATCTGATATTTGTTAAATAGGTTCACTATGCATTCTAAATGAAATAGTAAAAAACAAGAGAAAAAATCTCAAGTTTTTAATACTTAAATTAAAAGGGGGGAAATGGAATAATAACGTTTTAATAAATTATAACAATAATTTTTTAAAAACTTTTTTTGTTAAAAATAGTTGAAATATATTTTTAAACATCTAAAAAATGCAAGCATGAAAAATTTAGGGTCAATTTATTTTCTAAAACTGTTTTAAAGTGAAATTTATTTTACCATATTTTTCATATTTTCATTAATATTAAAAAAATATATTAAATTCTTCAAAATACGTTATTCTCCCATATAATGATGTATCTAACGATACATAAGTTGCGAATTTAAATTAGTCAGAAAAAAATCACAAGCTGATGATTCCCAATGCAATCATTTCGAGCGAAAGGGTTTAAAGCATGTGCTCCCCTAATTGTTTTGAGCAGTGTAACAGCGATCTTCAACGATCGTAAACTCTTTTAACTATTGCCGTGATCGTATAATCGCAAAATTGGTCTGTTTTAAAATCGCTTTACTCTTCGATCTACAAATTTCAAAACTTCGGCGAATTTCGTAAAATAACCAAATTTTAAAATCTTCTATTTAGGCACTGTAAACTCCAAAAATGAGAGATTTTTTTTAAAAAGTTTTTTAATATCATAATTAAAAAAATTGCTTCTAGGTTATGTGCATTTGCACCTAGTTTTTTAAGTTAGTCGCACAGACTGCTCCTAATTTTTTAAATCCAATTTTTAACATTGCTTACACTCTTAAAACAAATGAGTGAAATCCATTCCAGTAGGAGAAGTGCATTTTCGACACTGGAAAGGAGTGAATATTATCTCAGACTGAGTTAAAATCACTCGTTTGGAGTGATCCTGTCAGAGGTTTAACACACAAAGGATCCACTCCAAAAGGAGATGTGCATTTTCCACACTGGAGGTGTGAAAATTAATCAGACTGAGTTAAAATCGCTCGTTCGTTTTAAGAGTGTAGAATCCAACAAACCAAAAGACATTAGAATGACAAAATGCATCAGGACGAGAAGAATTCCAAAGCATATAATATATTTAGGGGGTTATATAGTTCATGTTTTAATGTCTTATGAACTAAAGAAGAAACATAATATTCAAAGCGAAAAATAAATAATTTACTGAATTTTAGAAATCATACTTGCTATGTAATATCTAGAAACATCGACAATCATGCGCAAACAAATAAGATGGTCAAAATATATTTGATTAGTTAATATTCATATTGTAACAATTTTAATAATAATTAGATGTACTTACCAGAAATATTAGTAAAGCGTATTTAGTTTACATAAAAAACTTTCTACAATGAGTAAACGTTGTTGAATGTCGGTTACAAAGCGATACTTTTTGCGTACGCGAACCAGAAACTTTAACTCAGCTAACTTTAAATTTAAGTAACAAAAGCCATCTGAAAAGCGATCATGTCTCGAATAGTCAACTGCAATCCATGTCATCATCTCAGTTCTTCAGGGACATGTCTAAATTGCGGAGGTGGCGACAGATGGCAACATCTGTCATATGTGTTTGTGTGGGTAATGGGACAAAATATCGCGGCCGAAATATCGCGGGCCAAAATATCGCGGCCGAAATATCGCCGGCCGAAATATCGTGCGCCCAAAATATGCACGATATTTCGGTCGGCGATATTTTGGCCCGCGATATTTCGGCCGCGATATTTTGTCCTCAAACCTTTGTGTGTGTCTTGTGTTGTCTTACTTGACGATGTTTTATAAGCGGGTCCTTGCGACCAAGCACACAAGCCTGAAAATATATGTCTACCAACCAACCAATCATCTCAGTAGGCACGTTTACAGGCGCGTTTGCATGAGCCATCTAATCCATGGAATGAAGAGTAAACTCCGCAATTTTTCGCTCTTGTAGATTTTCGCTCAGAGCCGGAATTGCAGGGTTCATCGGGGCGTTTCGCAAACCCTCCAATGAAGAATTTTTGATCTTCATTCCATTTATTCGGCCACAGACTGTACTAGGCGCGTTTACATGAGCTATCGAATCCATGGAATGCCAAAATCCCCATTAGGGGAAAAAGAGGTAAAGCAGGATTTCTAACCCAAATGAAAGTCTGTGGCCGAATCCATTGTATGAAACATCAAACCCTTCTTCATTGGAGGGCTTGCGAAACCCCCAATGAACCCTGCAATTCTGGTTCTATCTGGGAGAAAATCCCCAAGAGGGAAAAATTGCTGAGTTAGCTCTTCAATCTATGGATTCGATGGCTCATGTAAACGCGCCTGTAAACTCGCCTATATGGTTATAAACCCTGTTCGACCACTTTTTCCCCTAATGGAGGGTTTGGCATACCATGGATTTGATTAAGCAGCTCTAGTTAAGATGTAAATTTTACGTATTAGAACTCACAGTAGTTTCGGAATGGTTACTTAATTATATTTTAGTTTTGATTTTTTACCCAATTGTACTACGAGATAACCCCAACTTGAACTACGAGATAACTTAATGGGTACTAAAAGTTACCCATTGACAACGTGAGCTAAAGTTACCCATTGGTTACCCAAAAGTTACCCATTGACAACGTGAGCTAAAGTTACTCATTGGTTACCCAAAAGTTACCCATTGGCAACATGACCAAGCGGGTCTCCCCTTCAGGGCCATGTCTAAAGCCTCGGTTTCCTAGGAGTCCGTCAACAGATTTAAGCGGGCGGACAAGTGCAGTGAGTGACGTTGATAAAATCCTGATGACAACTTTTTTTGCTGTTATCTGTTGCGTGGTTTGCTTGCCAGAAATTAAAAATTTGAGGAAATGACAGAAAGCGAGAGTTGTTTTACGCTTGCCGAGGAAGAAATGCTAATTGATTTTGTGAGAAATCACGAAGAACCTAAATTTTCCATTTTTGACATGCAAAGACGAAAACCAAAACAACTACAGAGTTAGTTGAGTGAGTTAGCTCAGTTCGCTAGGTTTCCAGTTTCATATCAACGTAAAACGTTCCGATGAAGCGGTGGCGGGTAGGGTGACGTCCTTAACGTATAATAGCGATCGCATTTTTCTGGCGACAGACTCCGAGGAAACCAAGGATTTAATTGTGGAGGTGGCGCGAGATGCTATTGGCGAGACACGAGAGCTATTGGCGGCATATTTTAGAACAACGCTCAAATGACCCTACTTGGCAGCTTGATTCCAGTCCTCAAAATAAGTTCCACAGACAAGAATCTAAACAGACTGCGCATTTACGTAGGTGAATAGGGCGAAAAGCCTCCGCCCCCTGAGCGTAGTAACAAGTTTAGTCACTAGGAGCGCTACAAATCAGCTGCCTATTTTCAGCTCTATTTAGGAGCTTTAACGTAGCTAATAGCGCCTCGTAATTTAAAACCCTAGTCAAGTGATGAAATTTTTTACTTTTTTGCCTGGTTTGGAACGTTTTTAACTGCCTACTTTTAACCACCAAAACGGATTTTAACACAGCTATAAAGGTTTCGTAACCCATGTAATTTTCGATTTTCTTAACGGACTGCGGCACTTGACCAGAGTTCTAAACTACGAGGCGTTATTGACTGTGTTAAAGCTCCAAAGGGAGGCTAGAAATAGACACCCGGAAATCATTACATTATTAATGGGCTTATTTCACGGGGTTCTGGCAACAGCTCCGCGGTCTAGTTTTCTTTTTTCTCGAATTACTTTTGTTTTTATTCGAAATTGTGTTTTCTAAGAATAAGTTAATTTAGTTATTTTTAAAAATTACAAAATCTTGCTGTGCTGTTGGTTGTTTTAATCATTTATCAAGGAAAACTTGCATTGAAACAAGTTTTAATTTTAACAACTATAATATTCTTAGAAAATTCGATTTGGCAAATAGAATGCAAAAGTAATTCGAGAAAAATGAAAACAAAATTGCAAAGCTGTTGCTAGATCCCACGTGAAGCAGAGGTGTTGCTAGTTCCCACGTGAAACCCCCTGGTTATTTAATTTAAACAGTGAATATATTATTTATATATTTACTGAACATGATAACTATTGTTATAATGTTTTTATATATGATAAAAAAAAAAATTAAAAACTTTATAAAAATCTAAGTAAATATGCAAACAGAAATTACCACAAAACATTGAAAAAAGAATTTTAAACCTTTAATTTACAATTCCAAAATTTACATTTGTAAAAGGATTTTTTGTTTAACCAAATTATACATATAAATTAACTTCAGGCATATATATATTTGGCATATCAATTTAACTTTTTCAAATATTATTATAACATGTTTTTCAGAAGAAAGGAATCAGTAATAATGAGACTGCATGTCAAAATAATAAGTATGTAGATAAATTTACAATTAATTATCAAGTTTGAAAGACAATTAAATATTTACAAGTTTTTAATTAGGTGTTTACAAGTTTTGAAATGGTAAATATAGCTTTTCTTTTAATGGCTTTCCCTTATACAAAAACATCAATTCCTTTGCTAATTATTTTATAACACAGCCAATTATAGTTTGTATAATATCAGAACATACAAGAAGCTAGAAATAATGTTGTTACAAATAAAGTGTTTGATTATAATTTTTTTTCCTCAAATAAATTAGAGTTTGCTTCTAGAGCAAGTAAAAATAACTCAATTTCTCTAAATAATCCAATGATTAAGGGGGAAAATATAAATATTAATTTATAAAATATAATAATAATTTACAGCCTACAAGTTCTGTAAGGAAAATAATTCATAATTTCTCATAAATTTATCAAAACATTGTTTAATCATTAGTTTATGTAGTGCTGGACTTTTGTAATCACAAACACACAATGTAAGAAAATAAATGCAAAATATTTTTTTAAATAAAATAAAGGAGATATATTTACAAAAAATAATAACCCAATAAAAAATAACTACCTATCCAAAAAAAAGTCAACTAAAGGAACATATGTTAACAACATCTCAATTCTAGAACAACATCATAAAACCAATATATCTGTTAAGTATTTTTATATTAAGCTCTTAATAATATAGAGCAACATTTTATTAGTAGGTACCCACACTGTATGTTGCATTTTTTTACTCAGAGCAATATAGTATTTAAAAAATAAATTTATAGATAGGAAGAGAGGCGTGCAAGTAATTTTGTACAATTCAAGGAATAATTGTAATGGCCAAGTTGGTGCACTTGAGTAGGTGTTCCAACAAATCTGGTGTTATTTGGCCCCTCAGAGATACAGGTTATGGAATGAGTTTTCACACAAATAAGCCCATCTATTTCTTCATCCTATGTAGAAAAAGCCTTTCTAATACATCACATCAAAATTATGAATAAAAATCCACAAAAATTTTAAAATGCTCATTAAACGAAGCGATTAATTTACAATATATTGTTAGACCTTAAATTTTACTAGCCAAGATTTCAAATTAATTTTTAGTGAAATGAAATTGTAGTGAAACACCATAAATTAGCATCCCACTTTATATATCGGAAGATGTCACGCGCGCAAATATTCATTTATTGTCTGTGTGAAACATAATTTGTAACTTTTGGCAACAGTGTAAAATGTAAGTGTTCTTTTTTCTTTAAAATAAATTTTGTTGGTTTCTTCTGTCGTTAAAACGTTTTTTAGCTACTGTTCCTTTTACTTAAGTTTTGCATATTTGCGACATTTGGCATCCCTGCCGGGACTCGAGTGTGTAAGGTCTCGGACGAACTTTTTGCTACAAGGTAAAAACTATTATTTAGTTGCTACAAGATGGAATCTGTATTCAAAGTGAAAGGCTTAAAGAAGGACGATTTGAAGACAGTGGCCGAAGCGTTAGGAGAAAATGTATTACCGGAGATGAATATTGGCGATATTAAAAAGAAGATTTCGGAAAACCAAACAACAAAAGATGATCCGGGATTTGTTCAAGAGCTTTTGACGACAGCGGTAGCTGAAAGAAAAGAAAATCAAGAATTGGCATTAAAATTGGCGAGAGAAAAAGAAGAAAACGAGTTGGCATTGAAATTGGCGAGAGAAAAAGAAGAAAAAGAATTTAAATTGGCGAGAGAAAAAGAAGAATTGGCATTGAAATTGGCGAGAGAAAAAGAAGACAGGGAGTTTGAATTGCAAAAGGCTAAACAAGAAAACGATATGAAAATCGAGTTGGCGAGAATACAAGCTACCCAAGGTGCCAATTCTAATCAGTTTAACGCTTTAGCCTTCCCAAATGAAGATAATTGTAAGAGAAAATTTACACTCCCAAAATTGGAATTTAGAAAATTTGGAGGTGACATCAAAGAATGGTTGCCGTTCTGGGGGCAGTTTTCTAACATCCACAATGATGAGGATATGGCACCGGAAGACAAGTTCCAGTACCTAGTCCAAGCCACAGTTGTTGGATCAAGGGCAAGGGAAGTCATAGAGAGTTTTCCTCCGACTGGGAATAATTATGCTAAAGCAGTGGATTCCTTGAGAACAAGGTTCGGGAAAGAAGACCTTTTAATTGAGGTGTATGTAAGAGAATTGTTGAAACTTATTATTTCCGTGCAGACTCAAGAGAAACCATGCATCACTTATTTGTACGACAAACTTGAATCCTATATGAGGGCCCTTGATACGTTAGGCGTAACTACAGATAAATGTGCCTCAATACTCTATCCAATGGTAGAATCCTGTTTTCCCCATGACTTTTTAAAGGCTTGGAATCGAAGTGTCACTTCACATTCGAAGAAAGAAGCTAAAGACAGACTGGATGACCTAATGAATTTTTTGAAAACTGAAGTTGAAGGTGAGGAACGAATAAGTTTGGCGATGTCCGGTTTTGGGATAAATAAAGATAATGAAACGAAAACAAAGAAAAAGAAATTTGAAGAAAATTCCAACCGCATGCCAACTGCCTCATCTTTATTGATTACAGCGGATAAAGGGCCACTTTGTATATTTTGTGAAAAATCACATAAAAGTCACGAATGTAAAGCAACCTCTAACATGTCTTATGATGAGAAAAAGTCTGTTTTACTGAAGAACAATGCATGTTTCAAGTGCTTGCGACCAAATCATCATTCACGATCATGCCCAATGAACATCAAATGCTCAAAGTGTGGGGTTCGAGGACACAATACAGTTATGTGTTATGGAAAAAAGAATCGACATAATGGTTCTAAGGATGCGTCCAACGAAGTCACAAATAATAGGCACTCTGAAAACAGTGTTTTATCAAACCAAACGGATGAAATTGATGTCCTTCTGCAAACTCTTACTGTTAAAGTGAGTAATGGCGATAAAGAAGCGTTAATAAGAGCAATGATTGATACAGGTTCTCAGAGGTCCTATGCAACCAAGGAAATAATAGACGTGATGGGTTTTGAGCCAATAAAGGAAGTTAAAATTATACACACATTATTTGGTGGAGAACAAACTGAAGAAAAGTCTCATAAAGAATACATTTTGAATTTAAGTGACTTTGAAAAGACCTTTGACTGTCGCATTAAGGGGTCACAGGAGTCTTAAAAATGTGCAAAGAAGGTACTACAAAACATAGTTTGATCTTTCATGTCATTTTTGAACTACTCAATTTATGAGTATAATTTTTTTATATGTAATTCTACATGATTTATTTGTTATAAAACAAGTTTTAATATTTATGAAACTTTAGCCAAAACTAAAATAAATGATATTAAACATAAAGCTATTTGAACACATTGTGATTAGGCTTGCGCGGCAAATTGTGAGGCCAAAATTGAAAAAATGACCAAGAAAATGACTTTATATTGTACAAATATGTACAAACTAGGACTTATACCTAAATTCTCAGCTCAATTTTAGTTAGAAATTATTTTAAGAGCTTTTTTCTAAAAAAATTAATAAATTTTTTTAAATTTTGATTTTAAATTTTTAAAAAAATAATTTCTAATTAAAATTGAGCTGAGAATTTAGGTATAAGTCCTAGTTTGTACATATTTGTACAATATAAAGTCATTTTCTTGGTCATTTTTTCAATTTTGACCTCACAATTTGCCGCGCAAGCCTAATCACAATGTGTTCAAATAGTTTCATGTTTAATATCATTTATTTTAGTTTTGACTAAAGTTTCATAAATTTTAAAACTTGTTTTATAATAAATAAATCATGTAGAATTACATATAAGAAAATTGTACTCATACATTGAGTAGTTCAAAAATGACATGAAAGATCAAACTATGTTTTGTAGTACCTTCTTTGCACATTTTTAAGACTCCTGTGACCCCTTAAAGTATTGGACCAAAAGAAAATTTGCAATGAAATAGCAAGAGTGCCATTTGGAGAATGGATCACTGAAATGGAATGCATGAATATAAGTATTTCAGATAGAGAAGACAAGTCTAGACGTATGGACACCAAAATTCATTTATTAATTGGAGCGGATGTGGCAGGAAAATTGTTAACAGGGAAATTACATTCCTGTAAAACTGGGCCAGTAGCTGTTCATACGAAATTAGGTTGGACACTGATGGGAAAAATTCCTCGAGCTCAGGCCAGGAATACGAGCGACGTGTTAACTGTTACTTCGCTTCTATGCAACAATATAGATAATTTGTGGAAGTTAGATTTGATAGGCATTTCTGAATCACCGAATGACAAGAGCGAAGAGTTAATACGAGAAGAAACAGTTGCCCACTTCAAACGAACTGTTAAGGGGGGATCATAGTTAGCGACAGCAAAAAATGACCAATTCTCAGTATTGATTTCGAAAGGCTCTAAATCATTTAAAAATTATGGTACAATAAAAAAAATTGTACCAAGTTATAAATTGCACTTTTATTATTATATTTACACCAAAGAATCTTATTTATAAAAATTATTATTTTTGAAAAAAGACATCTTTTGAAACATACAATTACGAATTTTCAAAAATACAAGTATTTTTTCGGTACACTTTTCTCCAAATCTATTAAATATTTCTTAATAATTTCTTTTGTGTGTTATAAAAATATTTTAGATCTAATCAAGTCACCTATTTTTTTTGCCTAAAATAATTTTTAAATTCTATTTTAAAAACATTATATTCTACATTCATAAAAATTCTGATTTTCAACGATGAAAAGTGTAAAATAATGAAATATTTTTTTTTATTTGTAAGACTAAATTAGGTGACTTAAATAGATCTAAAATGGTTTTATAACACACAAAAAAAATTATTAAAAAATATTCAATAGATTTGGAGAAAAGTGTACCTAAGTGTTGAAAATTATAGTTTTGAGAAAAACGCGAAAAACAAATGCAGTCGATCCCGTTAACACGAACTCGAAATAACCACCGAAACATTTCTTGTTAACCGAATTTCACGTAAATCGTTAGGAAATTTTTTTTACATTGAGCCAGTGAATAGTTTTCAAATATTAACGCAAAAAAATCAGATTTTAAAATGTAATACATAAATAATGCAAGCATACAATTAGTAATTCAAAGGAGGCGTGGCACATTTGTTTATTTTTATAATTTTAATTTTTTGTAAGAAATAATTAACCGATCGATACAAAATTGGTCTTATTCGATAGATTGGGCTTCCATCTATCAGAAAATACTGGTTTCAAAAATTCGATTTTTTGGTTTTTGTTAACTATGATCCCCCCTTAACAGAGATTTTGAAGGAAGATACGAAGTTGCTTTGCCATGGGTTCGTGAAAGGAGCAATTTAGGCAATAACAGAGAAGGGGCAGAAAGGAGGCTTTGCACGACGAAGAAAAAACTGGAAAATTCAGGTCTTGTAAATGAATACGGAGCAGCTTTCCAGGATTGGTTGTCAAAGGGAATTATAGAGCTGGCACCTGATGCTTCGAACAATGAGGTGCATTATCTTCCACACAGAGCTGTAATAAAAGAAAGCAGTGCTAGTACGAAAATTCGACCCGTATTTGATGCTTCTGCTAAAAGAAAAGGAATGCTCTCACTCAACGACTGTTTGGAAAAGGGTCCAAACCTGGTAGCAGATATACCGTCTTTGTTGAACAAATTCAGATTGAAAGCTGTTGCAGTGACATCAGATATTGAGAAAGCCTTTTTGCAAATTGGAATTCGCGAAAGTGATCGCAACTTCTTAAGGTTTCTTTGGTATGATGAAGCACAGAATGTAGTAGAATATAGACATAAACGAGTTGTATTTGGTATTACTTCGAGTCCATTTCTGCTAAACGTAACTCTGAATCATCATTTAGATGCCTCACCCGTAGAACTGCGAAGTACTGCACAGCACTTAAAAACTTCTTTCTATGTGGACAACTGCATCGCTAGCTTCGATAATGTGGAAGAAATGGAGAAATTTGTTTTGGAGTCTCGCTTTCTTTTGTCCAGCGCTCAATTTAATCTACGAGATTGGATCAGTAATGTCGACTCAAGGGTTCTAGATCACACTGGTGTAGAGAAGACTAATCTGCTAGGCTTGAATTGGAACATTAGTGATGATACTTTGTCTTGCGTTGTCAAGGACTTTGATTGTGAAGAAACTTTGACGAAAAGAAAAGTCCTTTCTGTATCTAGCAGTATATTTGACCCGATTGGTTTTACAAGCCCTGTGATGCTTATACCCAAACTGATGTTGCAAAAATCTTGGACTTTAAAACTATCTTGGGATGCAGAGTTACCAGAAGACATGTCAAAGGAGTTTAGAAAATGGTGGAAAGCCTTAACAAAGCTACAAGAAATAAGAATTCCAAGATGGATTTTACAAACTGACAGTAAACTTATACAATTGCATGTCTTTTGTGATGCCTCTCAAAGTGCTTATGCGACATGTATATATTTAAGATACGAAGCTGCAAATCATGTTGAATGCTCTTTAGTACAAGCTCGAAGTAGGGTGGCGCCTCTCAAGAAAGTTTCAATTTCTAGGCTCGAGTTGTTAGCGTGTCTCATAGGTGCAAGACTTTCACATAAGGTGATCATTGATCTTGGTTTCGAAAATGTACCTATCACCTTATGGTCGGACTCCACCAATGCTTTGTATTGGATTAAACGCAATGAAAATTGGAGTGTTTTCGTCATGAACAGAGTCAATGAAATTAGAAAGTTTACCGAACCTGACTGCTGGAAACATATTCCTGGCGTCGAAAATCCAGCTGATTTACCGTCTCGAGGATGCTCTGCGGAAAGGTTGCTCCAGTTAAAATGGTGGGAGGGACCTCAATGGTTGCGGAATCCGGAAGAAGAATGGCCTACCTCCCATGCCCTTCCAAATATGGACATAGTACAAGCAGAGAAGAAGAAAACCATTGTTGCTGCCACAAACGTCACCACTGTGAAGTTCGAGTTTTCCTCAAGAATATCTTCATTTAGAAAGATCACGAGAGTAGTGGGCTGGATTCTGCGTTTTCTGAAGAATTGTAAAGAACCAAAGGAAAAGGTTCGAGGAGAACTGTCAGTGGAAGAAATAGAATATGCAGAAACAGTCATTTGGAAACAAGTTCAGAAAGAGAGTTTTTATAAACAAACCTTTAACATCCAGACCTATTTAGATGAAGATGGACTGATAAAAGTAAAGTCAAGAATATCTATGAGAGACGATTTCAAGGCTTTTCGATATCCAGTGTTATTACCGTCTGGGCATCAACTGGTAGATAAACTAATCTTGCAAGAACATGCGGATAATTGCCACGCTGGGATTCAAGTCCTCATGTCAAGATTACGAGAACGTTATTGGATATTAAAGAGTAGAAAGACCATTAGGAAGGTTTTGAAAAAGTGCATAAAATGTGCGAGGTTCACGACAGCTCCAATCAAGATTTCAGAAGCCCCCTTGCCAGAAGATCGTGTGCGGGAAGCTAAAATATTTGAAGTTGTCGGAGTCGATTTGTGTGGGCCTTTGTACTTGAAAGATAAAACAAAATGTTGGGTTGTCCTGTTTACCTGCGCAGTATATCGTGCTGTTCACATTGAATTAGTAGCATTGTTGACAACTGACAGCTTCATTTTAGCTCTGAGAAGGTTCATAGCCCGAAGGGGACGACCGTCAACTATTTACTCAGACAATGGAACTAATCTAGTTGGAACATCTAATGCCTTTCGATATGTAAACTGGGAAAAAGTACAAGATATAGCAACGATAAAGAAAATCCAATGGAAATTCAACCCTCCATCAGCACCATGGTGGGGAGGTTTTTGGGAAAGGCTGATTGGTCTCCTGAAAAGAATTCTTAGAAGAGTAATTGGCAATGCTTGCTTACAGGCTGAAGAGTTAAGTACAGTTTTGTGCGAAGCAGAGAGTTTAATCAACTCCAGACCGATGACTTACGTCTCTGAAGACCTCGATGATTTAAAGGTGCTGTCACCATCAATGTTTTTAAATGAAATCGAAGAGTTTGGAGTGGCAGACTTTGAAGAAATAGATGCAAAGAGGTTGAATAGAAGATTGGCTTATAGGCTTCGTGTCCGAGAAGACCTGCGGAAACGTTTCCGGATTGAATATCTTGGACAGCTAAGAGAATATTACAAGGTTAAAAGGGATCAACATGTAAAAGAAGGAGATGTCGTATTAGTAGGCGATACGAACTGCAAAAGACTAAGCTGGCCTTTAGCGAGGGTTTTAAAGTTGTATCCCGGAAAAGATGGGAATGTTTGACTTGCCCAAGTGAAGACAAGGTCTGGAACATTTTTACGGCCGCTACAACGTCTGTATCCACTTGAAGTACAAGAAGCTGAAAGGTCACACTTCCAGACAAATGACTTACCGTCCGAAAACATCGATTCTGGACTCAAAGATACAAGTATACGAACCAGATACGGGCGATGCTCCCGAGCTCCAAGTCGTTTGAACTTGCAGTACTACTAGTGCTTGTATTCTAAGTTTTTTCCTCAAGTTCAAAGGTGGGAGAATGTAGTGAAACACCATAAATTAGCATCCCACTTTATATATCGGAAGATGTCACGCGCGCAAATATTCATTTATTGTCTGTGTGAAACATAATTTGTAACTTTTGGCAACAGTGTAAAATGTAAGTGTTCTTTTTTCTTTAAAATAAATTTTGTTGGTTTCTTCTGTCGTTAAAACGTTTTTTAGCTACTGTTCCTTTTACTTAAGTTTTGCATATTTGAGACAGAAATAGTAAGTTTTGAATCAAAAAGTTCCGATATTGTATGAAAATATCAGCTCTAACTATTAAATTAGTTTTTTTTAAAAAAATAATAATAATTAGATGCTAAAAACACCTAGCATATGACATAAATTAAAAATTGAACAATTTAATGAATTTTGAAGAAGGAAGTGTCAAATTATTTTTGGAAACTAAATATATCCTGCCTGAAAAATTTATTATTTTAGGTGTAGAAATTCCTACAAATCTGGTGGTAACTGGTCCATTCATATAGATATTTAGAAGAGATCATTAGGGAGCACCTGAGTAGGCACCCAACACAACCATATCATATTTAACATGCACTCTCTCTACACCAGGACATTCGACTAACATTTTAACCTGCATGGTCCGCTTCTAGGTCGGCAGTTAGGTCATTTGTTTAAAACATAGTTTTAAAAACTAACAGCAATAATATTATAACTCTATATATATCTTATTTAATAAAGGTACACGAAAGAAAAGTGTAACTCAGTTAGTCTAATAACATTTAATTACTTTAAATAAAAAATTAATGACCGAAGACCAAAAAAAAAAAAAACAGATGTTTTAAGTGTGTTAAGCTACATATATCGAAACTTTTCACTACAAAAATATTAACGGTTGCGTTGGGTGCCTATTCAGGTGTTGGCTCGTCACCTGACTGTGGTTCTAAAATACGACGCCCGTCGCCAATAGCCCTCGTGTAGCTCTAGTGCGACGTTAATCCAAACCGAACCAAACCACTACAAAAATAACCAACCATTCTTAAGTGATCGAGCATTTAGCTCTGATCAAGAAAACAAGAGTATTTGAATAAATTAAACACTAACCTATCTTACCTTACCTTCAAAAACACTTACCTATCAATATCCTTATGAACGTAAAACAGTTTCATAAAATACATTAAAAAATGTGTTTTGATGAGAAAAGAACACAACAAAAACATTTGTCTCCACTCCAGGCCTCTCTCGAGTCGCAATTTTCTTCTCCGCAATGCGCAATACATTACTTTTCAAAAGTAGCGCGCATTAATTTATCCAAGTTTGAGCATAATTAGTACAAGATGCGCGCGCTGCTTGGAGTCGCACGCAGTTTTCAACCAGTCACGTGATAATTAGTTCTAACTTTAGTCACTTGGTAGCGCGATCATTGGTTGCTTCGAAGTTTAGTCACTTGGTGGCGCGATCATTGGTTGGTTCGAAGTTTAGTCACTTGGTGGCGCGATCATTGGTTCGAAGTTTAGTCGCTGGATGGCTGGTGACGTCATTCTCTGAAAAAAAAAGTTCCGATTGGAATGTCTGTTTACGTTGATTGTCTGTGATAAGTTCAATGCACAAATTAAAAAAAAAATGCGACGATCTGTGTGCTACAATGTTATAAATTGCGTAATGATTATCGAAATCGTCTTTCGAATCTATACCAAAACACACCTTAAGTTTGCAGCATTGAAATTTTCTAGGCGGAGGAAACGGCGTAAACATCGCTGCTGGCGCTGAGATTTTGCCTGCTCTGATTGGTCGCTCCTTTGCGAAACGTTCACCCTGATATTCGTACGCCCTGTTACGTCAATATCGAATAAAAAAATAATTAGTATTTCATTTTAACTGAAGCAAAAACTAATAAAAATATTTCCTGAAATAATGAATAAATTGGTTTATTGAATGCTAAATACCTTTTGAAATACCAAGAATACCAAGAAGTACCAAGACCTTTTTTTATTCGGTTCTTGCTCTCGAAAATGAGAACAATTTACCCTTTTTCTCGTAGATTTTTTCTATACTGCAAACTTAATACGAGTTTTACTGTAGCTAAGGAAAACAAACTATGAATATTGTGGTTTTTCACCTATACACAATTTTGAGACATAGAATTAAATACTGGTTAACCAATATTGGATAAAAAAAAAGCGTTGCAGTTATGTACCAGATGAATGTGACGGCCACTGTTATAGATTGCATATATATTTTGCATTTAATTATTAGTTATTGAAAAAAGAGATATTTAAAAAAATATAAACGAAGCTTTAAGAAAATAGAATAATAACAGTAGCGCAAGAGTCAATAACTTTACAAACTATAAAAATGAAGGGAAGTTTAGAGAAGAACTAAATATTGTATGTTTTTGATACGAAGAATAAAGACAACAGGGTTCCCACTCTTCCTTCAAAATAAAAATCAAGGACTTTTTAAGGACTTTTCAAGGACCCCCAAAAAATTTCAAGGATCCCTTAATCATATGACGCCATTTTAACAAATAAAACAAAATTTATAAAATAACTAATATAAACAGAATTTTTTTAAAAAATAACATACATATATTATTCAACTTTGATTTAAGAGCGCTCTAGTGCCATTTTAAATTAAAAAGCAAGCTCATTTTTTATGTTAGATTGGAAGACAAAAGAAATTGTCGTTAGTTTGAATTTTTAAGGACGATAAAACAACCTAAATTAACTCTCCAACAAAAAAACACACATACACACAAGATCCTAAATAACGGGAAATGACGTCACAATGTCAAGGGTCATCGTAAATTTTTAAAGTAACAAAACACATAACGTTTTGGTTGACTAATCTGTCATGAACTAATACTATGAAAGAAATGAGGCCCTGATCCTACGGCGATCATGACGGCGATAACGCTGCAAATTAGCGATAATTACGAGGAGTTGTGGTTTGATTAAATGATTTTTTTCCAAAAGAAAATATAACTAAAAACAAGATCCTATCATGATTAAGTCGCTAACTAGCAAATATTTCAAAGGGCACCTGAAGCTGGCTGACCGATTAATCAGACCTAGTAATGTAAAAAAAGAGCACTAACATAATGCGATTGAGTCGACTTTATTTTCTGCACAAATATTTTTTTTTTAAACATGATCCGCAATCATCTAATTTGAACCTTTAATTTCCGAAAATAAAATGTAAAAAAGTTAGGATTTTTTTTAAAACAAAAATATCTGCATCGTTTTTTAAAGCTGAAGAAACGATTTTTTTCTTTGAAATTGACGTAGGACGCTATACCAAGGCGAAAAAAAAAGTTAAGTCGAATAAATAAATTTTAAAATGTATATTTGAAGCTTATTCGTAGATTTTGAATCCATTTTCCTAACTATGTAGTTCGATAACCACGCACGTATAAACTACGGACTATCCATAGTAGTAGTTGGCAGTTATGCATTGAATAACCAACCGTAAAAAAATATTAGGGCTATTAGCGACAGGCATCATAATTTAGAACCACAGTCAAGTGACGAGCTGACATCTGAATAGGCACCCCATTAAGTGTGACATTGTACGCAGCGTCGGGACTTTGGAGCATATTTAACGTGCACTTCCTCTACACGTGGTATTATTAATTTGGCTACGTAGGCCGTTTATTGGCCGGCAGTTATTTTGGTGATGCTCGACCAGAACCTGGGACCTTCCGCATGCAAGGCGAACGCCTTTACCGACTGGGCTCCCCAACCCCAAGAAGAAGAAAAGAGACTCTACTTAATGGAAAAGTACTCATAATTTTATTCAGATGTTCCAAAGATAGATCAACAACAAAAGAAAAATAAAACCACGTCAGCAGTTGTAACATTAAAACAAAACATCGTTCGAAATATCGCCAACGCCAGATGTTATAGCAACCATATCAGAGGGAAAAAGGACTTGGCGAAAATACTACCGGTTCCTCTGTCTAATGACGTTTTGTTTGCGGAAGTGCTAGACGCGTCATTTATCACTGCGTTGGCAGTGTTTTAGAAAATGAGTGAGAAATGAGTTGAAGAAAAAAAATCAAGGACTCTCGATGATTGTTGATGAAAATCAAGGGGTATTTAGAGTGTCCTTGAAATCAAAAATAAAAATTAAGGACTTTTTAATGATTTTTGGTCAAAATCAAGGAGTATAAAGGGGTCCTTGAAAACGAAAATCAAAATCAAGGACTTCTTAAGGACTTTCAAGGGGGCGTGGGAACCCTGGACAATGAATAGTTAAAGATAATGCACAAAAACAGCTTAACTTAAAGAAAAATATCATAAATTTAGTATTCAAAATCTTATTTATTAAAGTTCCATATAACAAGAACAAGCGCATCACTTAAAATGATTCCAACAACTTCAAAATCTTATAAAACATCGCCTGAATACTCTGATAAAAATAAACAATTCTACTATGAAACACCAACTCTGCCTATGTACAATTAAGATTATTGGCACTTAAAAAGCAGGCAATAACAACAAAACATCTTTGTAAATAACTCCAATACAATGGTATGATTGTAAAATCTTAAATGCAAAACGAATGCCCGCGACTAAGCCTAAAGTCCAAGTGCTACAGCTTGCTTGAAACAATATCCTTCAAAGGCTCCTCCTTTTCTGTCGATTTCCTGAAAAAGAAATTTTAAGTTAATACCCATTAAGAAAAATGCATCTACTATCGAACATAATAATCAGACTATGACATTTTTAACATGCACTTCCTCTACATGAGGCATTATTCGTCAAACATTTTGTGGCTGGGCCTTTTATAGGGCGGCAGCTGTTTTGGCGATGCGCGGACCCGAACCTGGGACCTTCCGCATGCAAGACGAAAGGCTTCGACTCGGCTCCCCTAGCCCTTATCAAAAAGTTTTAGTAAGGGCTGGGTACAGCTTTCTTAGGTGATTGCCAATCTTAGAACTTGCAGGTCATTTCTAGAGAAATATGTAGTAAATCTTTAATGTAAAGTGGATAAATATTTGAAAAATTTAAAAGAAACTCCACAAAATTTGATATAATATTTTTTTTTGTAAACAAGATAGTTTTGAACAAACTAGAGCTACAATTCCTGAATATAAGGGGTCTTAGAAGTCTTAAAAATGTGCAAAGGATGTACTAAAAGGCATAGTTTGCGATTTCCTGCAATTTTTTAACTACTCAATATATAAGTATAATTTTTTATGAGTAATTCTATAAGATTTATTTATTAAAAAACAAATTTTGAAATTTATGAAACTTTAGCCAAAACTAAAATAAATGATAACAAACATAAAACTATTTGCAAAATTGGATTAGGCTTGCGCGCGCTACATTTTGAGGTCACAATTGAAGAAAATGACTTTATATTGTACAAATATGCACAAATAAACACTTATACCCATTTAAAAGAAAAATTAAACAAGATATATTAATACAAAAAAAAAATTTTAATCAAAATGTTAAAATTGCTATCAATTTTTTTTTAAAAAAAAGTTCTGAAAACAATTACTAATAAAAAAAATTGAGCTTAGGACTTAGGCATAAGTCTTTATTTGTCTAGCTATCATGGCAAAGCAATACGTCTGCGGAAGTTGTTATTCCAAAACTAAGGCAATTAGCCTAATGGGACTGACTATACCTCCTCATTCCGTAATGAAATCCATCTTACTTTCCAATGCGTTCCGCCTGTTTGAGCGTGTCAGCAAACGGCTCATTGTTGGTCTCAGGCAGAAGAAAGATGAGCAGACCGCTGCTGACAGACAACAGCGAGTATAGGAGGTCCGGGAAGCTGGCGAATGTGCTGGAACCCTGGGCAAAAAAGAAACGTTTCAGCTGCCTTGCAGGATCCTGAATAGCATCACAAACCCTCCGAGAAGCCGTGGTAGTCAGAGGTTAAAACTTGATTTTCTCTTGTAACACGCAAAATTAAAAAGTGACATAATTTTTAGTTTTTTTAATGTCGAGTTTATCGAGCATGTTTGGACCTTTGCAGAATTAACTTCGCGACTCTATTTTTCAGTTTTTCTTGATAATAACTGTCATATTGTAAACGAGTATATCGTCACTAAAGTTCGCACGTGTGTTATCTCACTTTGCACAACGGATCAGATTTACTGTACGGTAACCCTTGGCGCGATTTTTTCGGATAAAGCGATAAATAATTTTTTTGCGGAAACCTGTCTGACTTCGAATGATGATTCGAATTCTTTGACTTCGCAACGATGACGTTTTCCGGCAACCCTATCTGACCATTATTTGCGCAGTATAGAGAGCGTTACGTTAAAAGTCGCCAGAGTACGGACTTTTGGCGCGATTTTGGAAAGTTCGCCAAGTGTTACCGTACAGTAAATCTGATCCGTTTTCCAAAGTGAGATAGCACACGTCGGAACTTAAATGACGATATATGATGAATAAATACCTAGGGTTTTGACCAGGAGTGATGAAAATACTATTTAATAACTGAGGCTACCATATGTGGGCAATCGTAATGTATTGTTAATAGATAATCGGAAAAGATTTTATCCATCTTGTTGCATACAAAAAAATTTGAGATTATTGTTCGTGTTATTTGATACACTATTAACTGCATTTCAATAAGCATGCAGACAGCCGTTGATGAATATCAAAATTGCATTCGATTTTCTTGGAAAAGGCAACAATTATAAAAAAAAACCTCATTGGAAAAATGTCAAATTGTTTCCCCCAAAGAAACATTGAACTATGGAAAAACCATAAATCAATACTTTGACAGATGTAAAGAATGACTGGACTAATGCATTTATATTGATTTAGGATAAAGTTGTTAAAAAAAGCGTCGTCTGATATCAAAATAAATTAAGCCATTACAGAAAAAACACTATCTGCAAGAAGCAAGAAAATCCCTAGGCACTGATAGGAGGCCTAGGCCACTGATGTAAATAATCAAGTATTGCCTTAGCAACAGAAATTCAAACATTTTTAAAGAGTTATATCCATATTAAAGCCATACGTCAAACGGCTGAACTCAAACAGCTTTTTCCGTAAACAAATCCCGTTATAATATTAAAAAGATAGTTTGCGTCTTCAACCAATCGGCAATCTTCAACTAACCTAATCCATGCACGGCTTAGGAAAATCTTATGAATGCATGATACATCTGCAGGAAATGTTTTTTTTTGTCTGTTAATAAAACAAGAAGAGTCAATTAAATACAATTATCTTTCGACAGACAATGCAAATATACATAATGTAGAAAGTCCCGACGGCGTCAGGGTACGATATCGCTCGAAGTTCTGTTGGGTGCCCGAAAAGGTGTCGACCTCGTAACTTGACTGCAACGAATAAAAACATCAGTTTTTAAAAGTATTTTTAGTGTGACCTAATTTAATCTACAAAAAAATTATTCGGTAGTAAGTAAAGTCTTCACTTATAGCGGCCGGTATTATGGTCTCACTTCGGCAGTATGGTCTTCAATCTGTATTTTATTGCTTAACTTAGAAGAACTAAAGCTGAAACCCTATTTTCGTATGGCAAGTTTGATAGCCAATAATAATTGAAGAGTTAGTGGAATTGTCAGTCTCTTGGAGCTAATGCATTAGTTTCGGAATCGCAACTTCGGAAGTATTGCTTCGCCATGTATGTTGAGGTATGGGAATCAACATAACATCGAAATGAAACACATTTGAAACGAAATTGTTATCTAGTTTTTTAATTATATATTTTTGAAGTTTTAAAATGCCAAAAATCTACAGGAGATGGCGACACTATTTTAGCGCTTTATCAATTAATAATTAAATAACCGCTTGCTATTTTCTTTTCAATTTTGTTTTCAAATGATGTTATGCGACGATTACCATATCTGATGACAATGGGATTACATGGCAAAGCAATTCTTTTGAAAAAGTTGTGATTTCAAAATTAATGCGTTAGCTGTATGGGACTGGCAATCCTTCTTAAATTCAAGTCTTAAATGTCATCGGACGTGCACTTACCAGTTCTCTCACAAAAGGTGCGACGATGGACCCTAGGCGAGCGACGGTCGATCCTGTACCCAACCCGACATTCCTCACCACAGTGGGGAATATCTCAGCCGAGTAGACATAGACTGTAGCGAAGGTGGCAGTGATGCAGAATTTCCCCAGCAGAGGAAACACGGCTTTCAGAGCTCCATTTTCTATTTAAAACAAAATTTAATGTTTAAACGGTATATCATACCAAGGTAGCACAGCAGTATTGGCCAATCTCGGATCATACCCATCTCACAATGCATCAAGGACAACTTTTTACCGACGCCAGGCAATATCGGGGTACAATATTGGTTTGAATATTATTTTTAAAAAAATTACAATTCAAAATTCTTGATTGAAAAATATTGTCAAACAAAATATATGCTTTCACACTTGCAATATACTATAAGATTGCAGTAAAATTAATTATTGCACTTTTTTGTGATTTCCCTTATGAAACCTCAAAGAACGGGGAAATCTAGTTATAATGGTTGAAAATAATCGATTTCATTTAATATACTCCAAGTTTGGCCGATATTAGTGCGATATTGGCCCAAATTGTTGTGCTATTTGGAATACAAGCGAAAATTCTCCAACACACAACCCTCAACTCAATTAGCCATATCGTCAACGCAAAAATTATAAGTTTGGATTTCATTTGCTGTCTGCTATGGAAGTTGAGGTGGAAGAAAGTAGATATCTTCAACGCCGTCAACCCAACACGTAGTGTTTGTAATGGGATCACAATCACGATTGAAAACTTTAGTTTGGTTTTGCCTGTGAAGTGGAAGTTGAGGTGGAAGAAAGTAGATATCTTCAACTCCGTCAACCCAAAACGACCAGGTAGATCATCCAACGTAGTATTTGTAATGCGGTCACGATTGAGAACTTTAGTTTGGTTTGGTCTGTATGACCCCACCTCCTTACATTACTGGTTACACACACGTTTACTGGTTACATGCACCAGTATTTTCCCAGTTGTATAACCCTCTAGTGCATTGTTATTCGGCAACATACACTTTAATTCTCTTTAATGACAACAAAATTTGGTTGCTGTTCGGCAGTTTTACCAATTTATCACCTGTTAAAAGCTATAATAATGTTTGAGAATAAAAAAAAAATTAACTATCAAAAAAATACTACACTTTGTATATACTATTAAAAATATCCTAAATTTAATGCATCATCCTCAAGGCTATGCCGTTTCCAATAGTAAAAAAATTATTATGTTCCATCGCAAGAGATTTTTTTAATATTTTTCCTTTAATTGAGAATGATCACTATATCGACCGCTGGCTTCCAATCCAAAGTGCCTTACTGTTAATCCAATGGGGGGAAATATTTTCTAAGCCACATTTCCCTGGCTGTATCGAATATTTTTAAGAGCAGTTTTTAGTATGATACATGTAGCTGACTTACAAAGCTCTAATATGGTCCCACTTTTTAAAATTGGTTCAAATATTCTTTTAAATTTTGAATAAATTATTTTGCATAAAATATTTGAACGAATTTCAAGAAGTGGGATTACAGAGGCCTGTAAGTCAGCAACATTTCTCATATTCAAGAAAAATTGAATAGTCACAGTATCAATTTGGTTTTTATACCCGCAGTCATTCATTCTCATTTGCCCTTAATGTATGACCATCCAATTGAAATAGATCACGGCCTACTCAACTATACTGAGGTCAAAGAAGCTCACCCAAACACGCACGGGGACGGAAATTTTGAAGTCATAGTTCCGAGAGGCGTTGTTCCGAATATAAAGAAAACCTGTCTCAAAACCTGTTCGGAACCAGTCGTTCACGGCAACTACATTTTTAGGGTTCCGAATGCGTCCGAACTAGTGACGTCAAAAATTTCTGTCTGCGCTCATGTAGAGAAAGCATTCTCTGGCCTTGTTAATGAAGTTGAACATGAGCCATCGAATCCATAGGTTGAAGAGCAAACTCAGCAATTTTCCCTCTTGGGGATTTTCTTCCAGGCAGTACCGGAATTGCAGGGTTCATTTGGGGGTTTCACAAACCCCCCAATGAAGGAGGGTTTGAAGTTTCATACCATGGATTCGGCCACAGACTATCATTTGTGAAAGAAATCCTGCTCAACCACATTTTCCCCTTATAGGCGATATTACATGAGCCATTGAATCCATGGGCTGAGGAGCGAACTCAGCAATTTTTCCCTCGTTTTCAATAGCGATCAACGGATCGGAAGGTCCCGCGATCGAAACCTGGTCGCTGAAAACTCACCGAGTATATGCAGAGTGAGTGCTCGTTAAATCTGTTGGGTCCGAAAGTCCTGTGGGCGGTCATTGCGCAGTTTCCCACGGGTACAGGTTCCTGGAGACTATTTCCCTCCCCTTCAGTAACATGTCTAAATTTTGGAGGTGGCGCGTGATAGATGGCAGCATCTGTCACGTTTATGCATGTATATGAGTTTGAGTGTGTTGTTATTGTCTAACTTGACGAAGGTTTATAAGCGGCTCTCTGAGCAAGCACACAAGCCTGAAAATATATGAATATCAACCAATCAACCCTCTTTTTCTCCCAGACAGAACCGGAATTGCAGGGTTCATAGGAGGGTCTCGGAAACCCTCAAATGAAGGAGGGTTTGATGTTTCATCCCATGGGTTCGGCCACAGACTATCAGTTATAAAATGCTGCTCGGCCTCTTTTTCCCCTTATGGGGATTTAGGCATTTCATGGATTCGATGACTCATGTAAACGCGTCTAGTTATCAAATTGGTTTTTATACCCGTGGTCATTCATTCTCATTCGCCCTTAATGTATGACCATCAAACTTACCATCTGGAACTGGTATGGCGAGCGCGCTGGCTAGGCCAGCCAGTACCATGGCGATGGCAAGAGGCCGCCTGCGCCCGACCATGCCGATCACCTTGATGGTGATCATGTAAGCTGGGAACTCCACGGCACCGGACAGGAAAAAGCTCAAGTAGGGATTGAGGGACAGCTCGCCTGTGTTGTATGATAGTCCGAAGTAGATGAAGGAATTCACTAGCCTATGTACAAATGAGACACGTTTCCCATGAATTAATACATTGCTATAACCCTTTCGGTCCCATTGATGCCATTTGGAATCACAATTTAAAAAAAAAAAAATAATGGGGCTGAAAATTGGGAAAGAAGGCTTCGCGAGTTTTGAAGTCAAAGTGCGCAGAGCGGTAAAAAAAAAAAACACATTTAAAAACTTTCTGAAACAATTGGATTTCGTGACTACGTTCGTACTCTTACAAATTGATATTGAGTTCTTAATTTGGACTATTTACCAGATATGAGGGACAAACCAAAAACCAAAAAAGGAAATTCATAAGATAAATTTTAGTTATAAATAAAATACATGAACAGTTGTCAAACTTTCAAATTAGTTAGCATCTAATACCGAAGCTGCATTTAATTAAAAAAAAACTTGTTTTTTATAAATAATTAATGAGTTATAAAAAAATAACTTGATTACAAAAAATAAACTTACCAATTATAGAAGAGTATGACCGTGCTCTTCCTGAGGTTGGGCGTCCTGAAGAGGTCGAACACGGTGGCCGATGAGGTCGAGGAGGTCACCCTCATCCCCTCGCTCCTCAGGATCAGCTTCTCGACCTCGCCCGACACTCTCTCCTCGTCGCCGACCTCGTTCTTGGCTGCGGCCCGACGCACCACTTCGCGGAAAACGTCCCTCTCACCGCGGATAAGCAGCCAGCGCGGGGACTCGGGGACAACCCTGTAAAAAGAACAATGGTCCAGTTTAGTGTGCAAACAGATCACATATTTATTTACTGCTACGCACGTTGCAAGACAAGAGCGCGGATCTCAAGGCAAGCGGTTCTGTCCACCTCCCGAAATTCGAAATACCTGAACAGAAAAAAATTGGTGGCGCCATCTTGTTTAAAACTTTTGTACTTATATGTCGTAAACTGTTTGGAATCTTATCGGAAAGGGTTCGCAATTCTATCGGACGATGAGATTTCGATTTCTATACATCGGATTCTTATCAATTTCTCCTTGACATTTGATCAAAACCTCATCGGAAAAATTCATCGTAACCGAGGCATAACCGACATAACCGAGGACTTATCGAGGTAACGGGCATTTTCTATTAATATCCGACACTCGAATTCTCATCGGCTCACCGGCGAACGATGAATATTTGATTATCGGTCGATGAAAAAATTTCTACTAGGGATACTTTCCGAAGCAGTACATTGATTGTAGGCCACTCTACACTTACGAAGTTTAGAGGGAATTTAGCTTAAATGGTGAATCTCTGGGAAAATTAATAGCTGATTAAACAAGCCCGATCTACTTACCAGAATACCGAAATGAAAAGCAGCTTGGGTAGCGTTAGCGCCAGCTGCATCCAAAACCAGTCCCTGACTATCCAAGCCACGCCAGGGAGGCTAATAAAGGCGAGGCACCACCCGAAATTGATGGCCACACCCACCATGGAACGGTAGGCGGGACTTACCATTTCGATGACTGAAATCAAAGGCTGATGATAAAACAAAACACATAAAATAATTCGAAACTGAAGCAAACAGGAAAGAAATGAAACAAGAAATGATTATAAAAAATAGAACTGAAATAAACATAGATTAAGATAAATTAGAATAATCAAAGCAAAATAATAAAATACTAAAGGTAAATTATTAAACAAATATTTGCCAATTCGAAATATTTTTTATACTGTATTTTGAGAATTTTTTTTTTTAATTCGTACTCTGGATGATGAGTTGGTGACGTTGAGGTGAAAAATTTGAGTCTCCAATGAAGTTGAGTTGATACATGATCGTAAGCTATTAGCCCAACGTGAATAGTTTTTTAAATAATAATTTGAAAGCCTGATTCACAGAATCGTGATAGTTGGTGAACTCATGATTCCTCACACACTCTATCCATTACGCAGATACTTTGTTAACATTAAATCTCTTGCAATTAGAAGTCAGTATCATTTGTTATTGTTTTTCTTTAGTTAGTGTAATAATAATGTTAATCGCCCTCATTTTTTCGGCAGAGGTTCTTTCTCACTGCGTAAAAGACGTTTATTTTCACCAAGTTTGGATTCTACCGGGTATGCTTTTTATTCCCCTTTTAATTCTTTTCATCGGTTGGATAATTATTTTAGTTGTTTTTAGATGTTTTTTGTGCGTCAAAAAATGTTTTTAAATCAACTGTTGTAATCTCTGTTTTAACCAAATGCTTTTAACTCCATTGTTTTGTGTCTCTTTAAGGGGACTTTGGTGACTGTTTTTTTTAATTAAAATTTTTTTTAATTTTAACGTTTTTTTCAAAATGCTGCTCCTCCTCCAATTTAAATAATTTTTAATTAATTTTTTTGCAGAATGTTCCCACAACATTTGTAAATAATAGTTGGTATGGATATTGAGCTATCAGTTAAACAAGAACAGTTATGTAACTTTATGTATAAAAAAATAGCCAAAAAATAAGATTTTTTGTAAATTTTCAACTTTTTTAATCGTCTATGTCTCAACACATGAAAAAAAAATTTGGAGCTCTTTATAAGTTTGCCTAAAAGCCCTAGGGGTTCAACCATTCACAGCTCAAAAAATTTAAAAACGTAATTTAATTTCTACAACCATTTTAACAAACCACTACATCATTTTCAATACACCTCCACCATTAATCATTATAATGTATTCAATTTTTGCAATATCCTTACTCACAGCCTTCGTACATGTTTAATTATTTTCTGAGCAGCCCTAATATTTTGGGTACCGCGTCCCCTTAAACTTATTTCTGTTATCTGTATGAGTCCTCTATGATTCGGAGTTTCTCCTGTAGTTGCTGCACAGTTAACCCTTTCAGACCCAAAAATTTAGTACACTACAGAAACATCTGATATTCACAAAATAAGCTTATTTTAGGTCAAAAATAAGAGTTTCACGAGAAAAAAAATCATTTTAATTTTTTATATGGTGATTGAAATAATGCCAAATTTTTTTAACTGTGAAAAACAACAAAATAAAAAGATATATATTACCTAAAAACACTTCGAGTTATATATTTGGTATCCGACCATATTATTAAAAAAAATTTAGTAATTACTTTAACCAAAATAGTTTAAATAGTGTTTTAAATATGAGGAACTGAAGTGAACTTTTCAAAAATCAGGTGAAACGCTTGTTAGCTATTTTCTAAAATTAAAAAAAAATAGTAGTTCTGACTTCTATAGAGATTAATGTAAAATATTGTCGAATAAAACAAAGTGTGGAGAATCGAATGATGTGTGTTTGGATATCATAACAGGACATAAACATTTGGAGAAAAAAATATTGAAAGTGATGATGCCAAATGACATCACTGGGACTGAAAGGGTTAAATAAATAAACATGAAATGAGCATTACAAAAGAATCACTTACGTATCACGAAGCTGACAGTGTAGAACCCAGCTCCTCCAACCGCGGTGAAGAACCTGAGTATCGCAAACATGGGAAAGTTGGGGGCGAAGGCGCACAGAAAGGCCGCGAACACATTCAGCACGTAAGAGAACAACAGGGTGGGACGTCGACCAACGCTGAGATAAAAAAAAAAAAGAGGTTTAGTTTAATTTAGTTTGAATTATCGTCACACTATACAGAATTTTAGAGCCACAGTCAAGTGACGAGCGGACACCTGAATAGGTCACGGCCAAAAGCCTCGGTTTCCTAGGAGTCCGTCAACAGTATTAAGCGGTCGGACAAGTGCGGTGAGTGACGTCATACAAACTACTTATATTGATTACGCTAGAGTGGTTTCCTCGGGAGCGTTGCCGGACAACTCAACACGACCGCCAGATTGAGTTGATGTTGAGTGCGTAGGGGAAATCCTGATGAGAACGTTTTTTGCTGTTGTGTGATGCGACTGCCAAAAATTCAAAATTTGAGGAAATGACGGAAGGCGAGAGTTGTTTTACGCTTGCCGAGGAAGAAATGCTAATAGATTTTGTGAGAAATCACGAAGAACCTAAATTTTCTATTTTTGAAATGCAAAGACGAGAGTTAGTTGAGTAAGTTCGCTAGGTTTCCAGTTTCGTGTCAACGTAACGTTCCGATGAAGCGGTGGACGGTATGGTGACGTCATCCACGTATAAAAGCGGTCGCATTTTTCTGGCGACAGACTCCGAGGAAAACAAGGCTTAATCAACTACTAAGGCTCTCCCAAAACGCTCATGGACGGAAATCTTGACGTCATAGTTCCGAGTGACGTTGTTCCGAAGATGAAGTCTCGAAAGCTGTTTGGAACCACTCGTTCAGGGCTGACCACTTTTTTAGGGTTCCGAATACGTCCGAACTTGTTTCTCGATCTTCGACACGTCAAAAATTCCGTTTACGCTCTTGTTTGGGAGAGCTTCTCTGGCTTTGTTATTGAAGTTGGCCGTGAGTAGGCCCCAAATGCAATAATTAAGGGCGACATCGTACGCAGCGTTGGCACTTTGAAGAATATTTAACGTGCACTTCCACTACACGGGATATTTATTCGTCGGACATTTTTGGCTGCACGTGCCGTTTATAAGTCGGCAGTTATTTTGCGATGCCTGAACCTGTGACCTTTCGCATGATAGGCGAACGCCTAACCGATTGGGCTGCCCAGCCTCAAAGAAAAATAGAGGTAAAATTAGACAGAAAATAATAATTAGGGGAGCACTTTGCGTGCTTTTGTTAATTTTCAGTCACAACTTTTCATTTTTTATTCTAAAATTTTTAAATTAATAGATTTCTCGAGAAGGAGCTCTACTTTAATAGAATAAAGTGGATTATGCAACTTGTTACCATATGGCAACATTATGCATTAAGATGGGAAATGAAAGAATTAAAGGCAATGTTGGACTTCTCCGTAAACTAAAAATTTCTTTTAATTTTTCGCTCATTTTACAGAAGTAGGTTACAAACCTGTCAGACAGCTGACCAAAAACCAGTACAGCCACCAAGTATCCAACGTTGTAGATCGATTTGGAGAATGAAATAAGCCATTCTCTATCACATACGAGGTTCCACTGTAAAATATTTCAAGAAATCAGAAAGATAAACAAAAATGCACAAACACAAAATGCCGGATACTTTTTAAAAATCCAAAGGAATTTTTTAAAAAAATATATGAAGAGTAGGTATTGACAAAATGAAGATATCAAGTTTGTCCTCATTCCTTTCCAAATTCACTTCAAAATATTAAATGAACAGCAGCAGAAAAAAAATGTACATTAAAAATTTTTGAAGATGCCTTTTCATAAAATTGCATGCTATATTTAAAATCTATTTTGTCATTATGTTTAAATTGTATATTATGTCTTTTGAAAAAAATGTAACTTATCATTATACAAATTATTTGAATAATTTCAATTTCTAAACTACTGTTGTGTGGAAAATAAAATGTATTGCTTTAAATATGTAGTATTCCCAACAGTCTATTTTATATGCAGGATGAACCGCTCCCTGCAAAGAAAGACTAACTTTATCTCCTGAAATGCGCTCCTCATATCTCCTCATGCGCAGTAGCAAAAAGTTACGTCATTTAACGGTACATTTAGAACTGTATCGCTAAATTATCGCTACAAAGTTCTAAAAAGAGCATTAAAATCAGCCAAACCGCCAGTATTCAAAAGTAATAGAAAAAGCTAAATATTTAACCCTTTCAGTCCCAGTGATGCCATTTGGCATCATCATTTTCAATACTTTTAAAAAAAAATTATGTCCCGTTACGATATCCAAACACACATCAATCGATTCTTCACACTTTGTTCTATTAGACAATATTTTACTTTAATCTGAATGAAGTCAGAACTACTATTTTTTTTATTTAGAAAATAGCTAACAAGCGTTTCACCTGATTTTTGAAAAGTTCACTTCAGTTCCACATATTTAAAACACAATTTAAATTATTTCGGTTAAAATAGTTACCAAATTTTTTTTTGATAAAATGGTCAGATACCTAAAAATATGTTACTCGAAATGTTTTTAGGTAATACTTATATTTTTATTTTGTTGTTTTCCACAGTTAAAAAATTTTGGCATTATTTCAAAAACCATATAAAAAAAAAAAAATGATATTTTTTTTTTTTGGAAACTCTATTTTTTGATCAAAAATAAGCTTATTTTGTGAATATCAGATGTTTCTGTAGTGTAGTAAATTTTTGGGACTGAAAGGGTTAAACAGCGGCTAAGTCTGATATTGTGCAGTAAGTCGCAAGACCATCGAGCGTACTAGAATTTATTTCAATTTATAAATTTAGACAATTTTGATAAACACATACTTTTTTAATTACCTGAATAGAGTACAAAGGATTTCTTACTTTTTTGTGTTCTAAAATAAAGTTTAATCCCCACTTTCATATTTATTACTGCAGTATGGTCCCGCCTTGCTGGGAACCCGTTAACTTAATATAAAATTATTAGTTAAAGAATATTGAAAAGGGGTTCTTTGCTTCAATAAGATTGACCACCTAAAATTTAGCTAAAAAAAGTAGTGTCAGATTCGAACAATGTAGAAGAACTTGAGTATACAAAATGTTTGCACTCCTTCCGTCTTTCTGCTAACATATTTGGCGCAAAAATGTGAAGATTCAACAGTCTTTGATGCAGCTCTAGAACACGATGACTTGGTAACAGCCAGGAAAAAAACCCAAAGAAACACTTAGGTCAATGACACATTTTTGGTAATGATTTGGCGAAAAAATATAGCTACAAATCCTGACATCATACAGCTCAATCACGATGATCTTGGTACAGCTGTGGAAATAAAAAAGTACCCACTTGAGGTTATTTCCTCCGTTATTCGTACTAAAGAATCGGACCTTTTTGACATTGTGAACAATTAACATTCTGAATTAATTGCATGACACAAAATTTGCATAAGGGGCCATCTTCATATTGAAAATGTTACTAACTTTAAAATTTCCAATAGCAACACCCCTTTTTGAATCCATATTTCAAATCTCTAACCTATGTTAATACGAAATGCCAAATTTTGTTACTTTTTAAGCATTATTAGAGGAGTTAGAGACGTGCAAAGTTTAGGTCCCATAGTGTTAAATGAGTTGCACATAAAAAACTATCCCGATCTATAAATAATTAAGATAATGAAACGAATTTTTTACTGAAAAGAAATTACAATAACCCAAACAAAATGCATTCAATATTGGGGTATTTAAAACAATTTTTATATTTTTAAATAATTATTATATAGATTTTTAAAAAAATTATGAATGGAAACCCCTTAATATTTTTAAAGAAATAAATTTAAGACAGGAAGTTTAAGTGAAATCCCGATTTTTAAAAAATTTTATTCATAATTTGCTGAGTAAATCACAAAATACTTTTTAATTACCCTTTAGGGGACTGTGTATAACATTACGGGTGTAATTGATAAATAAAGACGGCCTTGCATGCATGCTTGCTTGTCATTTTAGAGATGAACCCCAAAAGGTCCACATGTGATTCGATTGAATAACTCGTCAAATATTCATAAAAATTTAACAAAAACTTAGATTTAAGGGTTTTCAAGAGTGCTTAACATTTCTAAGTTATTAAAATTGGGTGTTGCCATTGGAAATTTCGAAGATCGTAATATTTTTAGTATGAAGACGGCCCCTTATGCAAATTTTGTATCGTGCAATTAACTCAGAATGTTAATTGTACACAATCTCAAAAAGGTCCGATTCTATAGGGTGACTAACGGATGAAATAACCTCAAGTGGGTACTTTTTTATTTCCACAGCTGTACAACCAACCAGCTTAAGGTAGGCGAATACCTAAAATTTTAAAATTTTTACTATTACTTTAATCTTTTCCAAATTTGGCATAGTGATTTCAAATATAATTTACAATGCTTTTTTTAAATTTTGTTTTATTTAAATATAATTGATTTATTTTAAACGGTGTTTTTCTACTAAAAAAGGGGGTTTACGCTAACACTTCTAGCATAAAAAGTTTTACACTAATTTACCTGAAATTTTTTACAGATGCTATTTTAATATACATCTGTGCCATGAACCTCTAACATCTGGTGTAAATATAGTAGTTTCTGTTTAAAAAAATGTCAAAGTGTAAGTTTATCGAAAAAAAAATTGTTGATTGGTAGCTGCGAGTACGGTAATTCCTTAAACCCATTGCACTTACGGCACCATCTGCGCATGCTCAGCATCTGCCGGAAATATAGCTCTCTTACGGAAAACCACTGCGCGTGCGCAGACGGATACTGAAAGGGAAAGATAGTTTGTCACGTTGGCTTATTATCGCCCAAAGTTGATAAGGTTTTGGGAATAAAAATTAACATGTTGATTGAGATGAAATCGATCTTCGTTGCGGAAGAATGGAATAAAAAAAAAGATAGAAACCTAAAAAATAATCATTAAAAAATAATCATAAAAAGCAAACTCGTTTCTTGACCAGGGTTCTAAATTACGAGGCATCGTCAATTATGGCCAATTACGGCCAACAATTACGCCTCGTAATTTAGAACTCTGGTCAAGGGACGAGGGGTTTTTTTTTAAAAAGATTGAAATCATAAATAAGAAACTCGTCTCTTGACAAAGGTTCTAAATTACGAGGTACAGCCAATTATGGCTAATTACGGCCAACACATCCAATTACGCCTCGTAATTTAGAACCCTGGTCAAGAGACGAGTTGGTTTTTTATGATACTATTCTTTCCCCCCCCCCCCCTTCTTGATTAATAAGTATCTCAAAGTTTTTTGCATTTGGAATATTCATTACAGCTACAGACCACTCTGAATAGCGATCGTTATTTTATAACCACCCTGTATAATTTAAAATGTATTATGGATCTGGAAGTTGCTTTTTTAGCTGGTAACCATAATTTCTAAAGCCATGCTAAATGACTGGTGTACGTTAAATCCGTCGTGGTCACTAAGTCCTCCAAGTTACCATACCAAATCAATACATGTGACAAGTCAATTCTGGGGATCCTCTAGTTGGCCTGTCTCTAAAAATTAGATGGATCCATTTAAGTGTGTGTGTTGTATCTCTCTTGCTTGACGAAGGTTTATAAGCGGATCTGATTATGTAAAATCTTACATCAATTGATCCCAGAATAAAATAGGCTTAGAATTGGACAGTGTCATAATCCAATAATTCTATTATAATCCATAAACGCACGCGTTCGGCGAGGGTAAACGCTTGATATTCAATAACAACCTAAACCTTCACTACAACCCTAACTAACAACTTGGCGATATTTTACTTGGCTGCTCACAAAAACGTTTCGCTCTCAAGTCGAGATATCCGCTTGCGCAGATTTCCGGCACTGCCGTTAGATTAGCCACATTGTGTTTGTTTCAAGTTAATTCATAAAATGAGTCGTAAAACACATTCTTGTGATTTGTTTGTAACTCTAGAGGGTCATTGCACGGATCAGTTCAAAACGAAGAATTTAACACATAATTCATGTTTATCGGAGGAAAATTCAATGTGGTAGGCTTGTTGGCGTGAACCTCTTTTTTTAGTTGAAAAACACCGTTTAAAATAAATAAATTATATTTAAATATAAAAAACTGCCTAAATAGCATTATTCATTATATTTGAAATCACCATGCCAAATTTGGAAAAGATTAAAGTAATAGTAAAAATTTTAGAATTTGGGGGAATTTTGGGTATTCGCCTACCTTAATTATTTAAACAAAATAAATTTTACCCATCTGGCGCGTTTTTATGTAATATTTTTGCAATTCTGCAACGTATTTGGCGAAAAAAATGAAGACAAAATCCTCATAAGCAGCTCTAGTGCGATGGCCTTAATTCAATTTTTTTTAGTGAAGAATGTAGTTTCTGAAAGTAATGACAACATTTGATAAAATAAACATTTCAAATTTTAATTATTTTTTGCTTCATTTAATTTCTTAAACCAATGGCAGCGCGATAGGAAAAAAGTTATCGTATTTGAGCGAAAGTTCAAATTTTTTTTCAGTTATTCCGAATTTTCTCTAAAAATAGAACAAATATGAAAAAACTAAGACTCAGGTGCACACGTAGGTATTAAAAGGAACTTATATTAAAAAAATTTAGACTGCGATCCACAGACAGACTCTTTCTTTTATCATTATAGATAACCCTAATACCATTTGTGTTTACATGCAAAGGATATGAAAGAAAAAGTTGTCTCTAGGAAACCCGAAATCAGGTGCTTAATTATATTTCTTAAAAATGGGCAGCCTTTCCAGTATGTAATATAGATCGTTGGGTACGATACCCTACTTAGCAAGAAATTACTTTATTTTATACACCTAAAGTAAATACACCTGTCAGATACAGGTATCTGTATTATCCAATCCCTAAACGGTCGTATAGATGGAAATAATATTTGACATATTTATAAAAAGTATATGTTTGTAAGAAAAAAGGTCATTTAGAGCTGCTTCTATACAAATTTCTCCATTGCGAATAAAAAAAAGTGTCAAACACAGCATGAAAATGTGAAAAATGTAGTAAAAATAAATTTCGCTGAAATAATTTTAAAAAATAAATTTGACCTTCATTCTTTTCTCATTATTTCAAAATAAAAAACTAGGTATGCGTAACACTAACGACTTTCAATTACCGCTCAATAAATCAATACATTTAAAGGATATCATGTTCCCCAAAAAACAATTTGATTAATTTGAAACCAGAAAATTTCTATGGCAGTTACAGTTTGCGGATACGCGATATTCTCTAAATATTTATTATGACGTTCAATAGGTACTGGGAATTGTGTACCGAATTTCAAGTCCAAAACTCTTTTAGTTCGAGCTGTAGAGTGGTTTCAGACAGATAGATGGACGGACCAATCTTCAAAAAACACTTTATTTTTATAGAGCACCCTCTAAAACGTGTAGAAAACAAAATCTCTATTGAGGACCTAATCGCAATGCTTTCATTACCTGACATTGCAAAATAGGTAATTGAAAGTAAACAAATAGGTTTGAAACAGAATCTGTCACTCAGCCCGCATCAACGCAACATTTGTGCTCAACAGGAAAAAGGGCGCCAAACACAGTAATAATTTTATATTAAACATTTACACGCTAAATTTGGCTAGTTCCATTTATTTTCCTTCAAAAATTCAATAAATATTTATTATCGCTTGCGAAATTAATTTTATTTCAAAGAATAAATGTGTAATATACTTTACTTTTAAATCGAACCAAAACATTTCATATCAACATACAAAGAATCTCTTAGTGAAACATACTTGACGTCATTTCAAACTGATTGATGTCGCAAAAATAAGTTTTTTTTAATTAATTATATAAAAAAAATCAAAATTCTCGAGCGATTGTTGTGAATGGCAATGGTGATTCAATTCCGAAAAAAAGGCTTCTTATGCTTTTTAAATGAGCATTATATTTTGTATTTTTTAAAATAATTGAAGTACTTCGAATTTTTTTGTGAAATTTGCAATATCTTCTACTTTCGAGGAGCTTTATTTTTTTTATCTATCACACTTGCATGTAGCATTTATGGTTAGGGTTATGAAAGTAGGTGACAGGTGGACAGACAGACGGACTGAACGATTTTAACATCTTCCAGTTTTTACGTTATAAACGTAGTCTAAAAGTCAAAAAGAAAGTAGGCAAAAAAAATGTGCTAAGTGTATTATGTATTATAAATTAATAATATTTGGATAACTGTTAACCTTACTTAATTAATATTCTAACTTATATAATATATTTGGAACGACTTGTTAATCTAACTGTATCTTAATCTTTATTTCTTAACCGTAACTGTGTTTCTTTTTGTTGTTGTCTACCATGCTATGAATCCTGACATATTAAAAGACTAAGATTATCTTAATCCATCTATGCTTAATTTAATCATCTACACTCTTAAAACAAACGAGTGAACTTAACTCAGTCTGAGTTAATTTTCGCTCTTTTCAGTATCGAAAATACACTTATCCTATTGAAGTGGATTTCACTCTTGTTTAGTAAAAACTCCCACAGGATCACTCCAAACGAGTGATTTTAACTCAGTTTGAGTTAATTTTCAGTCCTTTCCAGTGTCGAAAATGCACTTCTCCTATATCACTGGATTTCACTATTTTGTTTTGAGAGTGTAATCATCAAGCACCCAGATATAATACAAAGTACCTACCTCATCTATAATAGTGGACGGATAAAAACTCCGGTCATATTCCCAAGAACTGCATTTCAAAAGGTCTCCCACACCAACAGTCTGATTGGGCTTCAAGCTCCAGAAAGGCACCACGAAACACCTCCCGTCCACCTGCAGGTCCGGAGGAGGCGCGCTAAAGTTCCTCCAAGTCTCCACGCTGACGTTCAGGTGCTGGGGCATGGTGCACCTGAAATTAGGGTTACCAGACGTCCGTATTTAGCAGGACACGTCCGTATTTAGAGGCTCTTTCCTGCCGTCCGTATTTATTTTTTTAAAAATCCTTAAATGTCCGTATTTTTGAAAATTTAATTAATTTTGGAAATTTTTAATGAAGTTTGTATACATTTCAAAGTGGCAATTAGCTTACCTTTTTTAGTTTACTCCAAAACGCGTTTTATGCATTGCTAGTTAACTTAACAAGGACTTATCGAGTTTTATGTCAATATATCTTAAGTTAAAGACTTATTACGAAAAATTGGTTTTGTAGAAAACTATACTAATAATAATGCTTAAATGATATAATGTAATAATGTTTAATGTGCTAATAATAAGGTTTTGTCAATTGATTTAACTCAATTTTAAATGTGTCTTGCTTTTCATGCTTTTGTCCTGCTTTTTAAAAGTAAGTGTCCTGTTTTATGATTTTTTGACCTGGAAACCCTACCTGAAATCTACCCCGCTCGGGGCCATGAAGGTCATCTGAAGGTTGTGCCAGGCCGAAGGAATGGAGGCTATGATTTAACTCAATTTTAAATGTGTCTTGCTTTTCATGCTTTTGTCCTGCTTTTTAAAAGCAAGTGTCCCGTTTTATGATTTTTTGACCTGGAAACCCTACCTGAAATCTACCCCGCTCGGGGCCATGAAGGTCATCTGAAGGTTGTGCCAGGCCGAAGGAATGGAGGCTATGATTTAACTCAATTTTAAATGTGTCTTGCTTTTCATGCTTTTGTCCTGCTTTTTAAAAGCAAGTGTCCCGTTTTGTGATTTTTTGACCTGGAAACCCTACCTGAAATCTACCCCGCTCGGGGCCATGAAGGTCATCTGAAGGTTGTGCCAGGCCGAAGGAATGGAGGCTATGATTTAACTCAATTTTAAATGTGTCTTGCTTTTCATGCTTTTGTCCTGCTTTTTAAAAGCAAGTGTCCCGTTTTATGATTTTTTGACCTGGAAACCCTACCTGAAATCTACCCCGCTCGGGGCCATGAAGGTCATCTGAAGGTTGTGCCAGGCCGAAGGAATGGAGGCTAGGAACAGGAGGACGAAGATGTCCCGCTGCCAGGGACCGTAGCCGCCGATGATGTCGCTGACTTCGATGATGTCGTCGGGGTCGGATGAGACGGATCCGGTTGACGAGGAGCCGGAGCTCATCTGCACGGTTTTGTACTCCTCGTCTTGTTTGGATTTCCACATTGTTGTTGGGGTTTCAGGGGTTGGTGGGGGGGATTGGCTATAGCGTTGGGGATATCATGTATACGGACCTGAAAATGTAATGATAGTTCATCAAATTTGGTTATTCAATGCTTAGGCTTTTATACTATGAGTTTTTTTTATGTATGGACACCTTTTTTTAAGTGCTATTCGTCGTGCTTGGATTTCCCACATTGTTGAAGGGGTTTCAGGGGTTGGTGGGGGGATTGGCTATAGCGTTGGGGATATCATGTACGGACCTGAAAATGTAATGATAGTTCATCAAATTTGGTTATTCAGTGCTTAGGCTTTTATACTATGAGTTTTTTAGGGTTTTTTTATGTATGGACCTTTTTTTAAGAACTATTCAACGTGCTTGGATTTCCTACATTGTTGAAGGGTTTCAGGGGTTGGGGGGGGGATTGGCTATAGCGTTGGGGATATCATGTATAGGGACCTGTAAATGTAATGATAGTTCATCAATTTTTGTTATTCATCGCTTAGGCTTTTATACTATGAGTTTTTTAAGGTTTTTTTTTATGTATGGACACCTTTTTTTAGTACTATTCGTCGTACTTGGATTTCCACATTGTTGAAGGGCTTTAGGGGTTGGTGGGGGGATTGGCTATAGCGTTGGGGATATCATGTACGGACCTAAAAAATGTAATGATAGCTCATCAATTTTGGTTATTCAGTGCTTAGGCTTTTATACTATGAGTTTTTTAGGGTTTTTTTATGTATGGACACCTTTTTTTAAGTTCTATTCAACGTGCTTGGATTTCCTACATTGTTGAAGGGTTTCAGGGTTGGGGGGGGGGGGATTGGCTATAGCGTTGGGATATCATGTATAGGGACCTGTAAATGTAATGATAGTTCATCAATTTTTGTTATTCATCGCTTAGGCTTTTATACTATGAGTTTTTTAAGGTTTTTTTTTATGTATGGACACCTTTTTTTAGTACTATTCGTCGTACTTGGATTTCCACATTGTTGAAGGGCTTTAGGGGTTGGTGGGGGGATTGGCTATAGCGTTGGGGATATCATGTACGGACCTAAAAAATGTAATGATAGCTCATCAATTTTGGTTATTCAGTGCTTAGGCTTTTATACTATGAGTTTTTTAAGGTTTTTTTTTATGTATGGACACCTTTTTTTAGTACTATTCGTCGTACTTGGATTTCCACATTGTTGAAGGGCTTTAGGGGTTGGTGGGGGGATTGGCTATAGCGTTGGGGATATCATGTACGGACCTAAAAAATGTAATGATAGATCATCAATTTTTGTTATTCAATGCTTAGGTTTTTTTACAGGGTGAGGCAAATAAAAGCGGTCCCGGTCTAGAGATAGGAATACGATTGAAATGCTTGGCGAGAAAATATCGTGAAGCCGCCTGACACCTTTTTTTGCATTGGTTGATGGATCGGGTTAGCTTCACATTAGAGCTACTCATAGACTAGTGGCGAGTTCAGATCTTAGTTCGTATTGCATGAAGACGCCCCATAATGCAAAATTTGTGTCTTGCAATCAATTTAGAATGTTTTGAATTACCAAAAACAAAGAGGTCAAATTCCCTAGGTAAGCATTTTTGAATTGAACTAACTAATAAAAAATATTTTTATTTTTTCATTTAATTGCAAAAAAACCATTAACTGCCCAGTGGCTAATTGGAAAAAAATATTTACAATATCAAGAGGAGGAATCATCTTCAAACACATTTCTAGAACTAGCTCTTTATATAATATTACATCACAAAAGCAGAGGCAAAAATAAAAAATATGCTTAACCAATTTATAATTTAGCTTCTTTCAGGGTGCTTATCATTTAATTTAGCTATGAAAGCTCTGGAACTTTCTTACGAACAACAATTATCTTCAAGACAGTTTGGTACTTAGAAACTAAGAAACTAAGTCCTGAAAACCAAATGTCATTTTCATTAATAATTAAACAACCTTGACTACGCAGGATTTTATATAATATTGTCAGCGCAATACTCAGCAATCATCATTTATAATTTAACATAATTATTAACATGACTATATAGATTATTGAAACAATAATAAAATACTTAGTAAATTTTTGCGAATTAAGTTTTAATTTATTTAATTTTTCTTACATTTTCGATTATATGCGTACGATTTATATTTTCTTAACCCTCTTGCGCTGGTGTCTCCATTCGGGGACATTTTTTAAAACCTCCCACAAACCAATTAACACGTATATTAGTTCCGAAATTGACCTTGACCGATAGAAGAAGTTTCAAATATCAGTTTTCAGCCTTTGATTTACAGGTATCAGTCATTTATTACTATAAAAAATTGAAGTTGAACGAGGGTCAATACGATATTAAAGTTCTTAAAAAACTATTTAAATTTTTTTTTACAAACTTAACAAAAAGTTCTTTGAGTAGTTAATTTTAAAGGAATTCGCATTAAAAACAATGCTAAAATAATATGTTAACTACAAATAAGTGATACGGCCTTTTTGCTGCATTTATAGCACATTAAATATGTATTTTTAGAGTTTAAGGCGTGTCCGTAAGTAACTTTCACATATTTTTTAAAAAGTTCTTTGAAATACTTTTTAGCATATATTTGTATGAAAAATATTTTAGATTAAGAATATACGTGTAGGATTTTGTTCGGGTATTAAGAGGTTAAATATCTTTAAGATCCATCCTTTTTTTTTTTTTTTTTTTTTTTGAAACAGTGAAAAAAAGTACTTTTTTAATGTTCATGTGCTACAAACGTTAATAACAACCGAAATTTTTTGGTTTGTGTTCTGCTATTCTAAGAGGTACCCCCTTGGCCTAGAAAACTTTTCAGAAAAGTATGCCAGCATTATCTGATCCGTACTCATTTTATTCCCTACCATTTGAATATGCACCAATATAGAAGCTATCTTCCGGTTCCAAGGAGATGTCTTCCGATTTTTCCAGAAGTATATTTGAAATGACATAATTATAGCCAATATTTCTATATTTTCTGGAAGCTAAAACAGTTTCTAAACATCCATAACAGAATCCATATTCAAATGTGGGACTTTAACCCTGTGTGCCCCGAATTAAGAATCTAATTTGAATTATTTGTTTCATTTTCATGAAAGCTACTGCAAATAATCTATATACATAAAAGGCGACTTCTGTTTGTCTGTTTGTTTGGTTGTTTGTTTGTTTGTTTGTTTGTTTGTATAGGACGCGAAATCTTAAGAACCACGCAACAGATCGTCACGAAATTTGGCACAAAAATTCATCTCATCTTCGGAAGAAACATAGGCTAAGAATTTTTCGAATCCGACCATTCCTTCTATCGTTTTCGAACGTATTAAGAGAAAAAATACACCACTTTCGTTCAAATCCGATCATTTTTTTCCCTTTCGTGATGCCATTCAGCAGAAAAAATTAAATAAAACTTTTAACGAAAATAATTGAAATTGAAAATGTTTATTTTGTTCTGTAGCTAAATTCATAATTTCAAAAATAATTGATACGTTTCAAGTGAAGTAATCCAAAAACGCGTTTAATGATTGAAGTTACATTCAAATAGCAGGGAAGCCTTCCATTTGGTACATTGGACATTCTTCATCTTCGATTTTCATCTTTTTAATTTTTATTGTAGATTGCAATTTTGTATGAAGTGGTCTTTTCTAAAGGTTTTAAATGCCGTTTTTCGCATAATGGTGTACTAATGGAGTACCAATGGAGTTATAAAATATTTGCCGCACAAACAAAATAAAGACAGTTTTAGAATCTTAAAGAATGGCGCTTTATTTTAAATTATAAAAAATTGCTGTTTTTTTTGCCAAAAAATACGATTTCAACGTAGTCGGATACCTACATTTTTTTAAGAAATTATAGTTATTTTAAGTTTTTAGGCATCGTGAAAATTTTCATGTTTCCTCGTGAAGTATTTGTCGCAAAAAAAGTTATTTAATAAATGCTTCGAAATAATAACTATTAATTAAACTTTAAAACTTTAAAAGTTATCAGCAAATGTTATCTTTTAAAAGTTATCTGTAAATGTTATCTCTTAAAACTTATCTGTAAATGTTAAAAGTTATCTTTAAATGTTACTTGCAATAACTACTTTACTTAATTTATGAACAAAATAAATTCGATAAAAATGTTTTAAAAGGTAATTTCAAACATGAAATAGGAATACATAATGATATTTCTTGGAGAAATTTCCTTAACGATCAGAGAGTTTTAATTTGTGAAACACCAAGTTTAAAACTAAACTTTTTACTTTGATTGATTTGATTTTTTCCATACCAAAAGCAACTAAATGCGTTTAACACTACACGACGGCGACGATAACCACTCAATAAATTCAAAGGTAATTACACCCTGAAGTAATTTCAATTACTTTATTTTTAATTTTTTTTTTACTATTTATTGTTCTCGCGAGGAAAAATAGATGTCAGTGGGGCTTTATTAAAGTAGTATGCAGTTTCAATATTTATATTAAAGACAAAAATGTAGCACATATTCATTCAACAAAATATCATTTTAGTGTAATTTAGAAATTATAAGTAGAAAGGAGGAAAAAAGAAAATAAATTCGGGACATAAAGAACATTTTATTTAAATTATTTTTTACGATTTTATATTCGTATTGATTGCAATAGGTATATTTAAAATGTTAAAACACAGATAAATCAAATTAAGACTTATTTCAGAGCGAAATGCAGTATATGTAAGAAAATTTGAATCTTAAAAAAAGTAGTTAAGTATGTTGGCGAAAAACCTGGGGTGGATGCGTTTTTCCCTTGGTCTCGTGAGCTAAAATAGGCACAGAAGGCCTTGACCCTCAGTTCATAAATTAGAGAAAAGAAATTAAAATTGAAGTTTCACATGGTGCGATCGAAGTATTATTTAAATATAAACACTGAAACCCCAAATGAGCACCACAGGAACAAGTCACAGTTTAAACGAGAGGTAACAAAAACTTATATAATAGAGTTATTAATAAAAAGAAACGCGCGTCGCCAACAAATGATGCCAATTCGAAGGTAGATAAAAGTTACAAAAATAATTGAGGTTATTTAATTGTAGCTGAAGAAATAGAAACAGTTGCGACCTAAATGAAAAACTAATTTAGTACAAACTTTTTGATACTTAACCACATACTTCAAATCTGTCTTATTTTGATACACTCAGATATGAATAAAGTGACTGCAAAACTCACAATCTCCAAAATATAAGTAAGGTATAGGGTCCGTCTAATTCATTGGAGACTTTTAATGGTGGTACATTCAATTGGGCGAAATCGCCAATGATGAGGCCGGACCATACTTTGGCGAATTTAATGTTTGAAACTACACAATCCATGTCGTTTTTGTAAATTGTATAAACTTAATTTAGTTACATGACGCAATAGAAAAAAGCTTTAACCCTTTCAGTCCCAGTGATGCCATTTGGCATCATCACTTTCAATATTTTTTTTAAAATGTTTATGTCCCGCTATGACATCCAAACACACATCATTCGATTCTTCACACTTTGTTCTATCAGACAAAATTTTACTTTAATCTCAATAGAAGTCAGAACTACTATTTTTTTTATTTAGAAAATAGTCAACAAGCGTTTCTCCTGATTTTTGAAAAGTTCACTTCAGTTCCACATATTTAAAACGCAATTTAAACTATTTCGGTTAAAATAATTGCTAATTTTTTTTAATAATATGGTCATATACCTTAAAATATATAACTCGAAGTGTTTTTAGGTAATACATATATTTTTATTTTGTTGTTTTCCACAGTTAAAGAATTTTGGCATTGTTTCAAAAACCATCTAAAAAATTTTAATGGATTTTTTTTCTTATGGAATTCGTATATTTGACCTAAAATAAGCTTATTTTGTGAATATCAGATGTTTCTGTAGTGTAGTAAATTTTTGGGACTGAAAGGGTTAAAATTCACATTCTATTAAAGTCAAAGTCTGTTATCAACCTCAGAGCCTCGTTTACAACGACAACTGAAGGGCTTAGTGGAAGAACATGCTAAGTGACAGTTTCGAAAAATTGTGATTTTTGTGTCAGTGAAGCATGTTATTCATTCATTTAAAGATAACAAGGTTCCCCTTGAAATATAATTCTACATGATATTCAAAACACCTTTAAGATGATTTTTTAAGCTATTCGTTTCACAATAAATTTTGTTTTATTTTCCAAATAATGCGAAAAGTCGACAAATTCGAAAGGTATTTCCCACTTGAAAAAATTATTGACCGCAGTTATTCGACTGCTAGTCAGAAAATAATACAATGAAAGGAACTATTATTATATTTATTTAGTGTTAATATTTGCAAATTATTCTGATAAAACTACTACTATTAGTACATAAGTTAAAAAAATTATTCAATAGCAATAATTTTTAACTTTGATTAATAATATTAGTATAAATATTTCACATAATTTCCTACATTTAATATTCAATCTTATTAACAACGTTGCTCGTTTTTAACGTCACGAATATCGCAATCGATTTAATAACGCTTTAACAGGGTTATTCTTCATTTATTTCCTTATCACAAAACAAGAAAACAAATTATGGAACTATAACCTAAATTTTGGCTTTTGTGAGGAAAATTAAACATAAATATAAATGTCAAAATATGTCAAGAGTATATTTCAACGAAGCTTCAAGTGTCTAAAATGAGCTGCATCACTGTCTGAATGCTATAAATTTATTTTATCAGGTGCGAAACCTTTAACATTTCATTGAACAAAAACTACCATGTGCTCTTTTTCTTTCTATACACAGTAAAAATATCTGTTAATTTTAAAGAAAAATACCGTATACTTTAAGAAAAAATACGTCTGCAAAAAAGAAACTCGAACTTTAAAAAATACAGAAGAAACATGTTTTTTTTTTAATTATCCATCAAAATGTAGTATGTGCATAGCTTAATAAATCCAAAATTTAAGATAAACATTTATAGAATAAAAAACGTATTCTAGGAAATATTTCTGTCGATGATTATAAAAATATAAATTATCTGAAGATTTTTGAGAACTACAAACTAAACATAATTTCACACGATTACAAAAATATTGTTACAACTCAAAACTGAATTGTGTTTTAACTGGTAACATGTTCTAGTGCTCAAAATGTCTATTTTAGTTGTTTATCTTTCAACTACGTCAATGTTATGTCATTTAATTTTTCTCTGCCGTTAATTCTAGAAATAAGATTTCTCTCGTGTATAGTTTTTCATGTAGTTTAATTTTTTCAAAAAAAAAAAAAAAAAGAAATCTTACTACTCTAAAATATCTGCTTTTGAGTAATATTGTACTATTTTCCTAAAAATAAAGTAGTAAGCAAGTTTCACTGAAATTATTTTCTTTGAACACCCAAATAAATTTAAACTACTATGTGAAACGTTCATAAAAAATATTTGTATAAGTAATATTTGATGGGAATATCATTATCGAATCCTTAGTCGTTCGGCCGTTTCAGTAAAGAAAGGGTTAAATGGCATTTAATGTCAAAAATATTTTTCCAATCGTCTTGAATGTTACTTTGTGACATTATTAATAAAGGTTGTAATAGTGTTTTAAGCCAATAATTTTTTTAAATTTTTTTCGCGGATTTTGGTTTACTGAACCCCCTTAAAAATAACGTCGCTTCAAAAGTACCAACGTATTAGAGTTGCACCCAATTTACTCGAGTTATTATTATTTGGAATTTTCAGCTGCACAGACCATTTGTAGGTAAGCAGTTATTTTTGCAGTGTCTGGACACGAACCTTGGACCTTCCGCATGCAAGGCAAGCCCCTGAACAACTGGGCTCCCTAACCCACCTAAAGTATGAGAAGAAACTTTAACCCTCTAATGCATGAACTTTTTTTTCGTCCCGAAAATATATATTTGTATGTTAATACTATATGGGAAAAATACTGGGAAAAAATAATTGCATTAGAATTTAAACAATTTTAATTTTTTAAATTTTTTTTTTATATATGATAAAAACCAACTGTGAAATTCCAATTTTGATAACAATGACTAGGAAAATACTAACTATATTTTTAAAAAAACCTCTTTAACTACAATTAATTCTTCAAAACAAATTATTTGTATTTAGTGTAATCATACATATTATTATACTTTGAATACTGCCAAAAACGTAATTTCACAACAGTTAATAACCTCACTCCTTAATTTTGAATAAACTTTTATTACTGTCATCTATGAGGATTATTAGTAATTAAAAAAAACTTCAAAAAGGAATGTAATAGATGAAAAAACACAAATTTGTCGAGAGGGATCTCTACTTTAATAGAATAAAGTGAATCATGTTACTTGTTGCCAAACGGCAACAGTATGCATTAGAGGGTTAACTGAAAAAAAAATACCTTGCTTTTATTAGGTTTAATGGAAGCGTGTGGAAAAAACACCTGGAAACTACGTTGCGCAAGTGTCTGCTCTAGAAGAAACTGAATTTTGTGTACACTGTCATGGTTGTCAAACTACACTTCCTTTTTTTCATCACATCCATGACTGGTTGAAAATACTGCATAAATTTAAAGTTTAAGTCTTTTTTTGTAAAAAATTGTTTATTATTAATTTTAAGCATTTTTTTAAAAGAATCCCACTATCATTTTTAATGTTTACCACATACCTGATCACAGTTTTATTTTATTCAAGTTAAATGACTGGCTAAAAAAACTATAAAGTTTAATATTTTCTCTGAATTTTATATTTTCTATAAAGTTTATTACTTTCTAAGACAATCTATAATTTTAATAATTTCTATTTAATAGAGGTTTAAAAAAATATTTTGAAATGTCAGAAAATTCAATAAAAATTGTATCAGTTTTTTACTCATTTTAAAAGTTTTATCAAAAAAAATTTATACAAAAAAAAAGTCTTACCGGGGAACTATTATTGGCAAGAGTAAAATCCACCTAAAAATATTTCCCATCCATCCAACAATATACACCAAAAGTTATAATTTATTTTATAGTACTTTCTCACGTTTCTGTACTTGTTTATCATTAACACCTAAACTATAGAAATTAAGATACTTAATAAAAATTTCAATCATCTAAGCCTCACAAACGTAATTCAGAATGTTTTCATTGATAAAAATCATCTCAGTATAAAATCCCTGTTTTAAATGTTTAAAAAAACATTACTTTTATAAAATGCTTTAATTACGGTAAAACTACTTTAGATTTTAAATTTTTCAATTAATAAAATTTAAAAGCAAATTTTCGTTAATATTTGGAGGAAAAATTAAGCACGGAATTTAATAAATTTAATTCGAATACACAAAAATCTATTAACTCAAACATATTAGCAAAGACATTCATTTAAAAATAAACAAATTTTTTAACATTTAATCCATTAATTCAAATTTTAGAAAAATAAATAAGTATTTTAATGCAACAAAGGCATATATCTCCAAAATCATCCATAACTGGACATCGGCTTCTTTTCTACTAAGAAACATAAATTATACCCGTATAAAAATACTCAGTTAAAACAAACAAAAAAGATCCAGATCTAACAGTAAGATTCATTCTGCACTGCTAAAAATGGCTACTATTTTAAGAACCCTACACCTGACTTAAAGAGCTAAATTAAACATTCAAATAAAGCGGTCATAGCACCATTGTTTTAAAGCAAATACAGTTTACTTCAAATATAAAAACACATTAAAAAAATTATAACTATTTCGAAATTGGGAATGATAAAAGATTTTTTCTATTTAATTGGTTGACCTAAACAGTATCCTGACATTGCAAATAACGCTTTTAATAAAAAAAAAATCATTCAATTATGAAAGATTATCTTTACAACAACAAATATATATTAAAATTGATTTGAAAACTATCAAAACTGCATTAACCTATTGTCAAACTTTTAATATATATTTCTAGAATGTAAAATTTAAGCCGAAAACTATGAAACTCCACAACTATAAATAAACTAACTCATTTAAATACTATTTGAATAATTCCCTTTACGTTCCTATATTTTATATAACATTTAAAATAACCCCCGCGATACATTGTATAAAACATGATCTGATTAAATTCTAAAAATATCACATTTTTTTCCAATAACCTTATTAAAAAAAATTTTCATTGAAATTTACATGGCATTGTTTTTTTATTAAAACTGAATTTCACACAGAACATTAAATAATAGTTATTTATGGAGTATTATATATAAATATTTGTATTATTAAATATTTGAAAACCGTTTGATATATTTCACAGACGTTGTTTTAATTATCATAAGTTAAATTTAATGGAAAACCCTCGTGACCCAAGCGTCGGGCCAGCATAAGCTATTTGGTGAATTCTCGGGCCGTGATATTCTTTAAAAAAACCCTGGTACCCCTCCGGGCCGCTATTGGGCCGTTAATCGCAAACACTCGATTGTGGCCCCCCCTGAGCTGACTTTTATATTCTTTTTTTAAAAAAAAAGTAACCCCCGTCCCCCCGATCGTCGCCCCCCCGATCTAGCTGTACCAAAATTGTAACTTTAATTTTCTTTTATATGCCTAAAAAAACTTTAACATCAATTTAAAATGTCAAATGTTTACCATTACCTTTTCATCGACCAAACACTACAAAACCTACATTTTACTTTTAAATGCAAGTTACATTTATCATAGCCCAACATTGATTACAACATTTAAAAATAACTCCCACGGATAAAAATTCTAAAATTCCTATTTCCGGCCAAAACCATTTCACAAACTTCTCCTTGGAAAAAAGAAACATTCTATCTCTAGCTGAAAGTAATATATTCGGTCCCAGAACTTCATCAGATACAACATTCAAAAATAACCTGCAAGATACTCTTTAAGATTCATTGAAAAAAAAAACAGTGTTTACATTCGACAATGCAACTTACCTGTATATGCTCTCAGTAGGTGAGAAAGGTATTGTGAGAAGAGAATCAGGACCTAAGATAACTTAGAAATGAGGACCGAGATCTGAGATCGGGACTCTTTACGTTGCGGAGGGGTAGAAAGTGTGAGGAGGATTTGTGTCGCTCCGCCGCGTATTGATCTGCGTGGGAGAATGGGAAAAGTGTGGATGCAAAATATGTCGAAAAGTGTTTTATTTACTTGATAAATTTGGTAATTATATGAAATATATAAATTTAAATTAAAAACAAAAACAATTTCTATTAAACGAAAAACTAAATGGAAAAGTTTTAATAAGTAAAATTAATCCAAATAATGTAACCACTTAAATTCAACTAAAACAATAGTTTTTGTTGTTTTTTATAAAATATTGAAATGATTTTTTTATTAACTTAAATTTCAATATTTTCTCTTAGTTTAACTTACAAGATATCTTGGAGAATTATGTTACTATATATATACCTAATATCTACTATACCTAATAGTTACTATATATACCATCTATACCTAATCCAATCCAATAGATTATCACACCCAAATTTGCTATTTGACTTTCCTTATTGTAAGGTTGCAAATGGGTGTTATAATTTTCCCTTATCATAAAAATTTCGATTTCGGAAATTTTTTTTGTGTATTTTCATTTTAATTTAAATTTATAAAAATCGGGAACATATAATTTAGTCTTCATATTAGAAATTAACCCTTTCAGTCCCAAAAATTTACTACACTACAGAAACATGTGATATTCACAAAATAAGCTTATTTTAGTCCCCCCCAAATATACGAATTCCAGAAGAAAAAAAATTTCATTTAAATTTTTTATATGGTTTTTGAAACAATGCCAAAATTCTTTAATTGTGGAAAACAACAAAATAAAAAATATATATATTACCTAGAAACCCTTCGAGTTATATATTTTAAGGTATCTGACCATTTTATTAAAAAAAAAAATTTTTAATTATTTTAACCGAAATAGTTTAAATTGTGTTTTAAATATGTGGACTGAAGTGAACTGATCAAAAATCAGGAGAAACTCTCGTTTTCCAGATGACTATTTTCTAAATAAAAAAAAAATAGTAGTTCTGACTTTTTTTGAGATTAATGTATACAAAATATTGTCGAATAGAACACAGTGTGAAGAATCGAATGATGTGTGTTTGGATGTCAAAACGGGACATAAACATTTTGAAAAAAATATTGAAAGGGATGATGCCAAATGGCATCACTGGGACTGAAAGGGTTAAAATAGTGAAAGTAAATTATGCGAAAGCGATTTTAAAAGATTCACGAACAGAAAATCTTTCGTTCTACTGAAAAGTCGAAAGTTTGTGAACATTAAACATTCGTTTCAGAACGATAAGAAAATATTGCATTATTTAAAAAAAAATGTCATTCCAGAGGAACCAAAAATGAAAACTATACCGATGAAACAGTTGCCACTACCATGCCTATTGTTTAAAATTTAACAAAACGCTGGCTTAACTGTTACTCAAAAGGAACATAAAAGTTTCAGATACAAGTCTGACAAAAATGTGGAAGTGTCATCATGAGAAATGTCATCGGAAGCAGTTGTCGGAAACAGTATTTAACTGTTTTTTTTTTTTAATATGCTAAGTCACATTTCAGTGATTCAAATGCTTCATCTATCGTTTCGTATTATTCATAAGAACTTATCTCTACTCAGCATTTTTTTTCTCCAATGGGGCAGTTAAGCCTTTGCAGACTCGGCATATTCCCAGAACTGAGGGCCATTTTTTGTGGCACCATCTAGGTGGCTCTCGGTACTAATTTTGAATCAAATTACAGTAAATCTGAGCTCCCGGTGGATATTAAAGTATGTCGAGATTTAATTTTGCCGAGAGAAACCAAGCCAGAAGCGCCCTCAAGCGATCTATTTCACGCCACATAATCATATGACATGCGTGCCCAGGATTTTCCCATCCAGAAAATACGACGGCTCAGCCGGGGCTCGAACCTACTCGAACCCGCAATCTTGGGCTTACGAGGCGGACACGACTATTCAGCATAATACATTTATTTGAGATGTGTAATCAAATTATTTTCCTATTATCAGCTTTTTATAATTGCAATGTCTAAAAAAAATTAAGAAAAACTTTTTAAATAGAAATTTTTTTCTTCATCTTTATTGGCTATTTGACAGCCCTTTGTGGGCCAGGGCCCCTCAGAATCTTCTTATATTCTGATCTTGTTTTGGAAGGCGACCTCCATTACGGGCTATTAACTATTTTTAGTTTGTTTAAAAAACTTAATTATACTTATAACTAGAGTTTGTGTAACACTACGCTCTTAAAACAAAAGAGTGAAATCCACTCCAGTAGGAGAAGTGCATTTTCGACACTGGAAAGGTGTGAATAATAACTCAGACTGAGTTAAAATCGCTCGTTCGTTTTAAGAGTGTACAAGAATTTTATTTACTCTCAATAAATCAATACACATTTAACAGTAATTATGCAATTATTAAAACTATAAGGTAATCTCAATAACTTTAAAACCTGCAAATTTCTATAAATCCAGCATTTGAGCAAGCGTGATTTTTCCAAAACCTTCGATTGATGTCTGACTGGTACTAGCTAGGGACTTATGATCCTAAAATGAAGAAGTTTTTTTCGGATACAGCAACCCCTCATTATATCGCACTTCCCGGGAGACAAGCAAAAAAAACGCGATATAACCGAATGCGCGATATAAAGAGATACTTGATAAATACTATATTTTTGATTTTTTTATACTTTCAACAAAGTGTTTAAAATAAAGCTCAGTATGTATTTAAAAGATAAAACTAAATCACATTCAATATTATAACTCCTGTAAAAAAAATCAGAAAGAACCTACTCTTATTAATTACCATAAACATACACATTAATGCACCAGATAATACTATGAATATTTCACTTATTTTCTAGTAAAATATCCATCGAAAGTTGTTTTGGTGCTTACAAGCACGTTTATACTACTAAAACAATACTTCAAACACAAATTTAGCCACCAATACAGCTTGGTGCAAAAAAGCTATAAAATAGATAATGCACGATCTCGTTTTCCGAGGTACTCAGGGTCAAAACATTGGAAAAAGGACAAAAAAGAGAAATATTACAAATTTTAATAGTAAAAATTTTAATAGTAACAATTATTATTGATTATTTTAATAGGAATTATTATTATAGTAGAGCCCCAATTATTCGATGCAATTGGGATCAAACTACATTCGAATAATCAGAGATGCGGATAATTTGGATGTTTCGGAAAAAACGGTATAAAGTGTAAGGTGCATTTTAACAGTTTTAGTTAGAGTTTGCATTACTTTTTTTATTCAACTTGTGTTCAGTGTTGGCTAATTTCAAAAGTAATTGTAAATTATATATATTGAAAGTTAACCCTGCTCTATATATGTGATATATATCGCACAAATCTCTGTAAAGTTATAATATTAACTACACAAATAAAAGTTATTTCTTAATAACTCTCAGTTAATGTCTTTCTGATCCATAAAACAGTTCCCACGTTTTAATCGGCGTCGAATACACTCTTTCTTAGAGACAATGCAGACGCAGCACACTTTGTTTTGACTTCTAATCCACTCTTCTCATAATCATTAAAAAAAGAGTCACTTCTTAATTAGACCTCGAGATGTGAGGCTCTGTGTGCTTTGGCGGCCTTTCTTAGCCCTCTTTAGCAGCTGTAATGGCATGCGTTTGACTACTTAGAATATTTAATATGAATTAATAAGGATCTGGACGTTCTATCTATATCTCCTTTTCAGAAGTAACTACACAAGTAGTTTGCTCTCCTACGAAGTAGATGTTATTCTACTTCATACATTTAAAAGATTATATTATTAAATAGCAGATGAGTACACAAAATGAAGCAGTTACAGTTAGTACAAAAATGTACGTGCTACTTGAAAACTTTTGTACCCGGCGGATCTGTTACTGTTCGTCGATGTTGCATGTTAGATTTTTTTAGTCGGTTTAAGATAGGCGTAGAGGAATTTTTCTGAAATTCGGATACTTTTCAACACATTTCGGATATTTGGAGTTCTGTTGTATTTCTCTTCGGCGCTTTACCCGTTTTTTTTTCAACCCAACCCAGTGTGCCACAAATGTGCGTTCGGACTTTTAGCGTTAGACGGGAAACTTTCTATAACTTAACATATATTTCTACTTCCCAATCCAGTACTAAGACCACCCCAGTACAACTTACTATTATTCCATTCAAACCTTATTTATCGTAGGTCTTGTAAATAATCTTGCGAACTGGCGTCCCCAATTGGAGACATTTTTAAAACCTCCCCATAAACAATTAACACGTTAATTAGTTCTGAAATTGACCTGGTTCGATAGCAGAAAATATAAATATCAGTTTTCAGCCTTTAATTACAAGTATCAGTCATTTATTTAAAAAAAAAATTGAAGTTGAGCGAGGGTCAATACGATATTGAAATTCTTAAAAAATTATTTTAATTTTTTTTACAAACTTTTCAAAAAATTCTTTTAGTAGTTAATTTTCATGGCAGTTTGCATTTTAAACAATGTTAAAATAATCTATTAACTACAAATAAGTGAAACTAAAATTTTTTTTTGCATTTATAGCGCACAAAAAATGTGTAATTTTAAAGTTTAAGGCGCGTCCCTAAGTAACTATTAAACATAATTTTGTCCAAAGCCCGAGCCTAGGACAGTTTGCATGCAATGCTAAAGCCTTACCGACAGGGCTCCTCAACAAAAAAGTGAAGAAAAACTAATCAAGATCAGCAAACTAATCAACAAAGTGAAGAAAAACAACATTTTCTTGAAAGTTTAGGAAGGCTCTTGAAAAATAAAAACTTATTTTAATTTTGAGTCTATCAAGTGAAACAAATAAAAAAAATGAAAATATATTTATTGCCTATACAGAGTAAGTAAAAATAATTACTAAATCCATCGTGGTCTAAACTTCATCGGGTAAACATCAGTATTCGAAATTAACAACTCTATGGATGTTAATGTGCAAGAACTGTTATACAAACGAGATTTTGATATAAATCTAAAACAATTTGTTGCAAAACCTAATGCTAAGATTATAATTATATTACTTGATATGTTCTATATTACTTTACTGCATACCTAAATTATTAAATAACGAATCATTACCTTAGATAATCCAATGATTTTAAGATCTGAACTTTACAGCTAATTATAGAAATTATAACTGCATCATCATAGTCGGTGAAATAATAAGTAACTGTCAAATACGAAATGAAAACAAATAAGCTATTCAATAGCTATTTAAAACGACAGTTCATCCTTTGCAGCCAAAATTCTTTAAAAAAATTACAGTAACGAATTTGGTCATTTAACTCATTAAGTCTACGTACGTAATATGTAGTTAATAATTATAAATACTATGAAGAGTATTTCACAAATTTTATATTACATAATTGTCAAATATAGTTTATACATACCAAATATATCATGCAACAGCGTTCACATCAATAAATAATATATCTAGAAATGTTTAAGGTTTGAACATTTCCGGCTGTCTTTTTCTAGCCTCCACGAATATTTCTAACGCAGCCAATTACACTTAGTAATTAAGAATCACAGCCAAGTGACTTCAATTTTAGTTTAATTTTAATTATCGCCACACTAGAGCTACACGAGGGCTGTTGGCGTCGTAATTTAGAACCCCAGTCAGGTGACGAGCCGACATCTGAATAAGCACTCAATGCAACCGATTGACTTCAAGAGATATTGTACGCTAAGCCAGTCCGTCACCGTTATATCAATCTTTGTCTTAAACCCAACTAACGATCCACCCGGAAGGTAATTCGTCTAAACTTATCAGGTTTGACTATCATTATTTGTCTACCATCTTTAATTTGTATTAAAGATTTAAATTTTTTCGCGATTTCTAATTGGAGTTCCCAATTCAACTATTATCTTAGTTCTATGGATCACACCTTTACAATTCAAGTGTTTGTCTTAACATTTTGTTTACCCGCAGTGGGGATGTTTCATGTCGTGGATGGCAACAGCTCCAAAGGTTTGTTGGCCGATCCGGCGGCCTAGTGGTTAAGACATTGGCCTTTGGAGCTGCTGGGTCCGGGTTCAAATCCCGTTGAGGCATGGATGTTTGTGTTTGTCGAGTATATGCGGAGTACGCGCTCGTTAAATCTGTTGGGTCCGAAAGTCCTGTGGGCGGTCATGGTGAATTTTCCCATGGGTACAGGTCCTTGGAGACAATTTCCCTCCCCTTCAGGGACATGTCTAAATTGTGGAGGTGGCGACAGATGGCAGCGTCTGTCATTTGTGTATGTGTGTGTCTTGTGTCTACTTGACGATGGTTTATAAGCGGGTCCTTGCGACCAAGCACGCAAGCCTGAAAATATATGTCTACCAACCAACCAACTTATCTTTTGGTATTCGATAATTAGTTTTTCAAGATTAGTTAACTTATTAAATTTTTAAAATGCCAATTTCTTGATGTGCTGTTGTTTGATAAAAAACATTTGTTGAAGAAAGCTTGGCATAGAAAAAAATTCTTTTCATCTATATCGGTCATTTTGAGAGTGAAACCGAAGCAGCCAAAGCAATCGCACTACGTAAAACCGAAGCAACCAATAAAATAAAGTACGATAAAAATGAAAACAAGAGCGTTACATCATCTGAAACAGTCCCGTTGATTTCCATTGTAATAAAAAGCTTTCAAACTTTGTATGTTATTGGAGTTTTAATTAAGTTACCTTAATAAAGGACACTTTAAGCTGTTCCTGACCCTTTAGAAAGTATTGGTTTAATAGATTTTTTCCCGTTTACTTTAATACCATCTGTCTACTTGAATCACGCAATACGAATAATTTATGACTGTACTTTTACTCGTTAACGTCGGTTATGGAAAGAAGGTTTCCACCCAAAAATAAACTTTCTGCTAAGAGGGGATACATTTAACTGCCTGAAAGTTGACCATGTTCAGAGGCTTATTTTAAAAGGAAGGACTAAAGGAATCCTTTTGAATGTCATTATGATTATCTATATATATATAAAGCTAAGCCCTGACTAACTCACACACTCACTGACGTATCAACGCCCAGCCCAAACTATACTGGAGGTACAGCTACTAATTTTAGTAAAATATTCTTTTCATATCGTAGGCGTCATTTAAGAAGCGATTTTTCGAAATTCGAACACGAGCGGTTGTAGGAGTGCAAAACGTGAGCCGATTTCACCATAGTAATACCATTGTAAGATTAGAATTTATACTTATTTCAATTAAAAAGAAATTTCATCTTGTTTAGCGTGAGCGAAAACTAAATACAAACACAGAAGAGCATGTGAGTTTAATTTGTAGGATTGTTATTTGAATATCATTATATTATTTTATTTATTGAATTTAAATCTATTGATATTTTTGTTACCGAATTTAATGTAATTGATGTTTACAAACGGTAAGAAATAAAGCTATTTTAACAATGTCTCATGACAGTAAAGGAAATAACTATTCTAGATCTGATAAATACTTCTGAGAAATGTCAATTCTCTCTTGACTCTCTAAACTTCTAAAGTACATACGCATAGCGTATGTACTTTAAGTTCATGAAACCAAATACAGCTATGGTATAATGACCGATTCTTCTGTTATCTTCCCCACAACGTTTATAACATAGAAAGTGGAAGGTATTATAATCGTTCATCAGTCCGTCCGTCTATCTGTCTGTCACACACTTTCATGCCCAAACTGCAAATGCTATGAACAAGTGCAATACGTCAAAAAAATTCATCACATCGAAATTAGAATACATTGAAAATTTCAGAAAAGAATTCGAATTCGAAGTACTTCAATTATTAAAAAAAAAAAACTGCAAAATTTAATGCTTATTTAAAAAGCATAGGAAGCCATTTTTATAGGAATTAAATCGTCATTGCCATTTGCAACAATCACTCGAGAAACTTTAATTCTCTTAGACTATAAATTAAAATAAATTTATTATTGCGACATCGATCAGTTTGAAATGACGTAAAAATATATTTCACTACGAGATTCTTTGTATCTTTAAATGAAATGTTTTCATTCTATTTAAAAGAGAGGGAATATTACACATTTATTCTTTGAAATATAATCTAACTTTTGCAAACGATAAATAATAATTACTGAATTTTCAAAATTAAATATATTAAATTAGCCAAATTTAGCATGAAAATTTTTGATACAGAATTAATGCTGTGTTTGGCGTCTTTTTACCTATTAAACACAACTGTGGTGTGGAAGCGGGTTAAGTAACAGATTCTGTTACAAACCTACTTGGAATGGAATGGAATGCAAATGCGCCCTCTAGAAGGGAAGGGCGTAGGCTATGTAGCCCATTACCCCGCTCGCCAGAAGGGACAGTCACAGGAGACACACAAAGAAAGAACGACACAAACACAAATAACAACATTTATTGACAAGTACAAATATCCATGCCTGACCGGGATTCGAACCCGACCTCAGCAGCTCCAAAGGCCAATACACTAACCATTCAGCCACCGAGGCGGCTACAAACCTACTTACTTTGATACTAAAATTTAATCAAACGTGCATCAAAAAATGTCTGGTTCATAGCTCATATGCAGCGGATTTCGACTGGATCAATTAAAGGATTTTTGAAAATCAATGAAGCACATTCCCGGTGTAGCGTCAACGTCTTGGTCCTTGGCCCTCTACCGGCCAACTTGGAAGCAGCCCCGTAGCAGGGAGTAAGAGGAGAACCTTTTTAGACACTGAACGGGAAAGACGTAAATTTAGGTGTGGTCCTAAATGGACGAGAAGTCATCGAAAATGAACGAACTCCGATTATTTTACTAACATTTCTAAAGTGTTTTTAATAAATAAATAAAGTGTTAATTAAACGAATTTCGAATCTTCTAAATAAAACTATCTACGCTACGACAATGGATTATTTATTTGTGTTCGAGTGTTCCTGGAGTATTCTGGAGTCTTGTATGTTGTTACAAGACCTAAAAATGGTGGCTTTGCAGTGGGATTTTCGACGACAACATCATCTCGTCACTTCTTGGGGTGAGTGCCTTTTGCAAATTTTGTCTTTTGCCGGTGTCGAGAAAAAATGGTTGCATAAGCTAAAATGTCAATACAAAACCGTTTTGAAATTAGTTTGGTTTTTCAAAAATAAAAACCCTTTAACTCGTAAAAAACTTAATAAGGTGTAGTTAATTCCTTGGAAATTGAGTTTTGAGTTTGTTTTGAAATGATAAACAGAAAGTTTTGTATTAATTACTCTAAAATAACTATTTATGTATGATATCAATGTTCGTAACGTGCTTTAAAAGCTATAAAATTCTATTGAAAGCGCCATTGTTGGTAACAAGTGATTCCTGGATACAATTGTGAAGCGGAAATACTTATGTTATTTGCTTGAAAAATATTTATAACTTAGTTAAATATTAAGCATTAAGTAGCTTATTGTTGGAATTTAGTGTTATTTTGAGCGTAATAGATATTTGTTGCGAAGTAGTATATATTTTGATATCAAGAGTGAATAAATATTTAAGAATTTAGTGTATTCAAACGTCTTTGAATGGTAGCACTGTTAAAATTCTTGGGAAAAATATTTTACATATATTTGAATGGTATAAGATAATTATACAGTTAAAAAAAATCTTGTGTCTATCAAGTTTCTTGTTAACGAATAAAAAATATATAGGAATTTTAGTGTATTCATGTATAAATATTTGAATGACAGCACTGGTTAAATTCTTTGATGATATATTTGAGAATTATTCGTAAAGAATTATTATTGTTTGAACCCAATTACATGTTTAAAAATTATTTTGTCAATCGAGTTTTCGTTTTGAGAAAATGTGTTCGTGGACAAACATGGCGGATGGTTTGACGTCCTGTTGACTGAGAAAGAATATCGATTGTTTTTTTTATTTAGTTATTGGCACGTGTTCGGTTATTTTCTGTGGTCGAAATAAAAGACTGGATATATTTTTGATGTTTTTTTTAAGTAAGAAGAAAAAAATACATCTGTTGAATAAGAAGTTTATTTACCATATTCTGTTTCTTTTATTTTTTATTGGAAAATAATTTCGTGGTCACATTTTATTTCTTTTTTAATGCTTATTTTGAGGATATTTGTTATAAGTGATTTTGATATTTCCTTGCATTAAAAATATATAGGTGAAAATATTTTCTTTGAAAAAATTTATTGCAATTTATTTCTTTTTGCCTTATTCTTGTGTTTAAGCATTGAGACATTTCTTTTCGAATGTATTTCTTGCGTTCTTAACGTTAATACGTTAACATAATACGTTCTTATTGCTTATAGAAAATGAAATTAAACCTTGCTATTTATCTTTAAAAAAAAAGATATTGTATAATTTATAAAGGTTTATGGTTATCAAAATAATACTTTTAGTTGTGAAATTAAGATATGTAAAAAAAAAGTTTATTGTATATGAAGTCTATTACGAGTGTGGATTCGTCTCAGACATTTAAAGAAACTTTTTAATATCTTGTCGGTAAAAGTAGTTAGATATTTTTTTTTTATAAAAATGGCTATTTGGGGAAAGTGTCGAAAAGGGGACTTATTAAACCTCGCTACGGAAATGAACATTGACATAGATGCGAATTCGACAGTTTTAACTTTGAAAGAAGCCATTAAAGCTAGTACACATTACGAACAAGAATTCGTAGAATCATTTCTTCAAACTGCTGTTGAAGAAAGGAAGCAACTAGAAGAGCATCGTTTATTTCTGGAAAAGCAAGAGTCGGAAAATAAGTTTCTTCTCAAAAAATTAAGATTGGAGAAAAATGGAACAAGTGTGGCTCCAAGACATAGAGAAGACATACACCATTTGATGACAAAATATGACTCCAAATCTGATATCAGTTTATACTTAGTCCTTTTCGAAAGAACAGCCAAGAGGATCGGACTTCCAGAAGAGCAATGGGTGTCTCACCTAACGGGACTCTTGCCGATTGAAATGGCCCAGCTCATCGCTCGGGAATCGGAAGAAACATACGAAGATTACGAGGCTATTAAGAAGGTACTTCTGAACCGATACAAACTCAGCCCAGAAAAGTTCCGTCAACTTTTTTATAATCACCATAAAGGACCAGAGGGTACTTGGAAAGACTTTTTGTTTGAGCTGAAAAACTATTTCTACGAATGGATAGGAGGGTTGGAAGTGAGGAACTTTGAAGATTTGTGTAATTTGATTTTATCTGAACAAGTAAAAAGGAAAACCAGTTTAGAAATTAAAAATCATTTTATCGATGAGTGGACCCAGATGAAAAATCCAGAGAGGGTCGCAGAAAAACTGGATGAGTATGAAAACGTTAGGATGATCATGAAAAAGACATTTCCAACAAAAGAAAAAACGTTCAAACCATGGAAAGGAAAAAATCAATCCGAAACAAAGGCCCCGTTAAACGAACCACGGGTTGAGAAGAATGAAAATGAAAGAAGTAAAAATAATGAAGGCTTCGAAAAACGCAGAAAACCACGATGTTTTCGTTGTAATTCTGCTGAACATCTAAGACCTGACTGTCCCTTGTTGAAGAAGACTGGTGGAACTTCAGACATCAACCGTCTTATAAAGAAAGGAGACGAAGACGTTATGTCCCCCTATACGTTCATGGCTGAAGTAAATGGTTTCACTATGCCTATTTTGCGAGATACTGGAACCAGCATCGACGTTGTGTGCCGCAACAGAATCACTCCTAAAATGTTAACTGGAGAGAACATTTGGGTACAACAACCGTTGGACGAATTCCCAGTATGCTTGCCGTTGGCAGAAGTGGAGTTGAAAGGAAAATTCGGACATGTAATCACGAAAAGCAGCTGTCGTGCCATGCCAATTAGACAAAGGAAGATACTTGCTGGGTAATCAAACAGCAGCCTTATTAGATACAATGAAAAATGAAGATGTTCCTCACCAGATCAATGCTATAGAAACAAGAGCTCGAAGACGCAAAGCAGAACAAGAGCAAGCTGTCGAAGACCTAGTTGAAGAAGTTGTGGAGGAAGAGGAAAATGAGAATGATGAAATAACAATTGAAGAAGATGATCTGTTTTCATTCCCACCTAAAGAAGATAACTATGAGGGCTTGGCGTTGTTGAAAGTGGATTCTAAAACTTTCTCAGATCAACAAAAAGAATGCCCCGAGCTAAAATCACTTTTGGAAAAAGTGCAAGAAAACCCAAGTGAATCTGCTGGTGGATTAGAAAAACTAGAAAATGGAATACTCGTGAAGAGAAAGATGGACAAGACAGGAGTGGAGAGACTGTTACTGGTTGTGCCTAAAAAGTATCGAAATGACTTGAAAGCCTTTTGTCATGAGGGAACATCGGGACATTTAGGAGTGACAAAGACGAAAGACATCTTTTCCAGACACTTCTTTTGGCCCCAGTGTTATAAAGAAATCGAAGACTACGTTCGAAGCTGCGACAGATGTCAACGCGTTGGAAAACCTCTGGACAAAAAGAAGGCTCCTATGAAGATAGTTCCGGTGATTCAAGAAGTCTTTTCCAAGATAAATGTCGATGCTTGTGGACCTTTGCCAGTCACTCCAAGTGGAAAAAGATACCTGTTGACTGCGATGTGCCTATCATCTAAATATCCAGATGCCGTCCCAGTAGAAGATATAACATCTGTGACTGTTGTTGATGCTTTAATGCAAATCTTTAGTAGGATGGGATTTCCGAAGGTTTTGCAGTTAGATCAAGGAAGTTCTTTTACCAGCGCACTCAGTACTACTTTTCTAGAGAAGTTCGGGATAAAGGTAGTTCACAGCTCTGTCTATCATCCACAAAGTAATCCAATCGAAAGATTTCATCGGACAGTTAAAAGAGTCTTAAAGGTGTTGTGCTTGGAGTCTGGGAGTGATTGGGAGCAAACTATATATCCAGCTCTGTTTGCCCTAAGAACTGTTACCCATGAAAGCACTGGATTTACTCCTGCTGAACTGGTGCATGGCAAGAATCTTCGAACACCTCTTACTCTGTTGTATGAAAAATGGTTGGACGTGGAAGAAACAGAAGGTGAGCCCGTAACTGAATACGTCTTCTCCTTGATTAACCGAATGAAGCGCTGTCAAGAACTAGCAATCTCAAAGATGGAAGAATGTCAGCAAAAGAATAAAACTTGGTACGACAAGAGAGCAGTAAAAAGAGAATTTCGAATAGGAGACCTAGTGCTGATTTTTGCTACATTTAAGAGCAACAAGTTAAGCCCACATTGGACAGGTCCTGGAACAATTCTAAGAAAACTCTCTGAAACCAATTACGTTGTGCAGTTGCCTGGTGAGAAAGCAACTTCAAAGGTGTACCATGTGAATATGCTGAAGCCATACTATAAACGACCAGAAGAAGTGAATTATTTGATAAGTGATCTTGATGGAGAAAATGACGAGGAACAAATGGAAATACCTTGTGTGGATTCTAACCCGAATATATTGGACCTTGAAGAGATGTTTCAAGATTACGGCGAAAGTTCAAATATGAATGAGGACCAAATCGCTCAAATGAAGAACCTAGTTTGGAAATATATGAAGTGTTTTTCAAACATCCCAGGAAAAACCGAACTCGTCATGCACGACATTGAACTTAGCGAAGAACAGTCCATTCTTTCGAAGCCTTATCGAACATCGCCAAGACAAAATTCAATTCTGAAAACCGAAATACAGAAGATGCTGGATTTGAAAATCATAGAAATTGGTTTTTCAGATTGTACTTCGCCAATGATTCTGGTAGAAGCTCCTGGTAAGGATCCGAGACCTTGCATTGATTATAGGAATTTGAACAAGATCACTAAAACAAAGTTCTTTCCCCTTCCAAATATAGAAGAAAGAATTGAAATCGTGTCTTCTGCTCAGTACATAACAGTTCTGGATTTGTCTAAAGGCTATTGGCAAATTCCTCTTACTGAGCGAGCCCAAAGACTGGCAGCATTTGTGACTAACTTTGGCACTTATAAACCCTTAAGGATGCCATTTGGTCTAAAGAATGCTCCTTACGAATTTAGCAAGATGGTATATCAACTTCTAGAGGGATGTGAAGAGTACGCAGTTCCGTATCTCGATGACATAGCGATTTTTTCGAACAGTTTCGCTGAACATCTAAAACAAGTCGATATAGTTCTGAAAAGAATAGAAAAAGCTGGACTTACCATCAAGCCGTCAAAGTGTAAATTTGCGCAAGCGCGAGTGCAGTATCTTGGACATGTTGTTGGACAAGGTCTTAGGAAGCCAGCTGAACTAAAAATTGAGGCGATCAAGAACTTTAGCCCACCTAAAAGTAAAACTGAAGTTCGTGCCTTTTTAGGGTTAGCCGGTTACTACAGCCGATACATTCCAATGTTTTCATCGATTGCTGCCCCTTTAACTGATTCTTTAAAAGGGAAAGCTAGAAAAGGTTCCATAACATGGACTAAAGAATGTGAGGAAGCATTTGACAAGCTAAAGAACTGTCTTTGCAGCTATCCTGTGCTGTACTCACCAGACTATCAAAAGCCGTTCATAGTTGAAACTGATGCGTCAGATCGAGGAATGGGGGTAGTTTTGTCCCAGTTGGCAGACAATGAAACTGAAGAACATCCTATTATATACCTAAGCAAGAAGTTTACCAGTGTTGAAAAACGATATAGTGTTAGTGAGAAAGAGTGTGCCGCCATCATCTTTGCAGTTTCGAAACTTAAGTGTTATCTCGATGGAAATTTCTTTCAAATTGTGACTGATCATAATTCTTTGGTGTGGCTGAATTCTCATGCCAGTTCTAACGCACGTTTGATGCGATGGTCACTAATATTACAACCTTTTAATTTTAAAGTTATTCATCGAAAAGGAAAGCTGCATCAAAATGCAGATGGTTTGAGTCGGATTCACACTCAATAAAAAAAAATAATAATTGTGTGTATGTGCCCAATTTATTTCTTTCTTTTCATACTTGCATTTATTTCTTTTCATATATTTATTTAAACATTTGGTTTCTCTCGACACTGGGAATTGATAATTTTTGCTTGGCACTTGCCTAGGTTCCTGGAACAGTTGTATAACTCTTGTATGAACACTAATCATAAACTTTCTCATTCTTCGAAAGTTTCCCCAGGGGAGGAGGAGCCTGTAGCGTCAACGTCTAGGTCCTTGGCCCTCTACCGGCCAACTTGGAAGCAGCCCCGTAGCAGGGAGTAAGAGGAGAACCCTTTTTAGACACTGAACGGGAAAGACGTAAATTTAGGTGTGGTCCTAAATGGACGAGAAGTCATCGAAAATGAACGAACTCCGATTATTTTACTAACATTTCTAAAGTGTTTTTAATAAATAAATAAAGTGTTAATTAAACGAATTTCGAATCTTCTAAATAAAACTATCTACGCTACGACAATGGATTATTTATTTGTGTTCGAGTGTTCCTGGAGTATTCTGGAGTCTTGTATGTTGTTACACCGGGTTGTATACAATATACGAGTAAAACCTTCCTTAACATTTTGAAGCGACAATAAGGAAAATTAATTTATAATTGATTTCATCTAATCCTCTGTCGGTATCAGTAACTAATCTGATGCTGCATAGATGCTTTATGATGTAATAAAATACAGATTAAGACTAATATTGCGATTAACAATTTCCGGCAGTTTGTGAAAAGTAGTAAATAGTGGCGATAATATCAAAACCTTTCGGCCATTTTTTTTTTAAGTAACTTTTCTTGCAGTGAAAAGGAAATACACTGGTAAATTGTGACCCACTATTTTTTATAAGTTAAGTAGTAAAAGTAATAAAACATAATACGGAACAATAAATTTAAGGGAAAATGAAAGCTGTACTAAGATTTTTTTTTTATGACTGAAAATGTTTTTATTAGCTAGATATCAATCTACGCCAGCTTAAGTTCTAAATGTGTTGGTGCTTAAAACAAGTATCTTGCTTTTAATCAAAGAACTGATTTAAGAGTACAACTGCCGTGGGCAGGTAAACTGCAGTAATTGAAACAATGAGTTGCACCATTTTTAATCAGAAACCAAAAAAAAATCCAGAATTTTTTCTTAATTGTTATAGTAATTGAGTGCTTGAAACAAAGGTCTAAGTCATTATGGAAGTTCCTGCAGTTTACCTGCCCAGACAACTGGGCAACTCCACTCAAACATCACGGAAAAAGGTGCCAAAAATTAACCACATTGACATGCAAATAAATTGTTATACTTGGAAACTTTACTTATAACATGACTAGCAGTATGGTCCCGCCTTACTGGGAACCCGTTAACTTCACATTGCTTCCTTTTAGAGGCATGCTTACTTGTGAAAATACACTCAAAATCAAAACAAAATTAAATTCGTGATGGCGCATGCGCACTTAAAAAAGCAAACACTAATAGAGGATGAAGCCGCCTTAGGGCGAGCGCATATCTCAACCAAACTCAATCAATCAAACTAATAGAGGATGGCGCCAAGCCCCCGTTTCGGCCCGGTCCATGTATTTTTAAGCCCTGTTATGGTCCCTCACACCTACGTGGATGACGTTTTTTTTTAAAACTAATTATATTAATAGACAGACAGACTCTTTCTTTTATTATTATAGATTGTAACATTTCATACCAGAAGGGAAAGTAAGAAGAAGGATTTCTACGAACAAGAGGACTAGGCAAAGTGGAAAAGTGGCTAGAGATAAGTTTAAATGGTTTATACTGACTTTTTTTTTAGACAGCCTACGCATGTGGTTAAAGGGGACTCTTTGAATGAAATTGGTCTATTGTTGTTTTTACATAGCATTACATTTTGCTTAGTGAAATACAAGCTTGACAGTGGGGCGCCCTGTGGTCAGGGTCTCGATCTCCGGATCGGAAGATCCCGCGATCGAGTCCTGGTCGCTGAAAACCCACAAAGTATATGCAGAGTACGTGCTCGTTAAATCTGTTGGGCCCAAAAGTCCCTTGGGCAGTCATTGCGCAGTTTCCCACGGGTACAGGTTCCTGGATACTATTCCCCTCCCCTTCAGGGACATGTATAAATTGTGGAGGTGGCGTGCGATAGATGGCAGCATCTGTCACGTTTGTGTGTGTCTGCGTGTGAGTGTGTGTTGTGTCTGTCTTACTTGACAAAAGTTTATAAGCGGGTCTCTGACCAAGAACACAAGCCTGAAAAGTATATGAATACCAACCAACCAACCAATACAAGCTTATCCGCTTTATGAAAATTCCAAGCCTTCCAAATCTTTCTACACTCTTACAATTTTAGAAATTAGTTTCGTAGTATAACTTATAGATTCATATACATAATGTGAATATCCATTTGAGAGTTGTTTTAAAAAGTATAGAATTTCAAAATGCTTATAAAATATAATAAAGCATTCGAAAAGTTATACTGATTTTTTTCTCAATTCTCTGTACATAAAAGCTATTATAGTAAATTTTTTGTAATTTATTTTTAAAAAATTTACTTTTCTTGTTGCTTTTCTAATTTTTGGCCTACAAAAACTTAAAATAAACCCAAATTGAAGCGATCTTCTCTTAAAGCAATAACAACATATAGTCCGTTATAGTATTAAAACAAAAGTATACATTTGCAAATTAATCTCTAGAAATGTTTAAAACAATACATTATTTTGTTAAATTAAACAAATGAATAAACGTATCAATGTTACATTGTTTCATTCACATTTTTTTAAAAACATTCTCTCAGAAAAATATACATTAAGGTCAATGTTTTGTGACATTGGCCGCCCGCCAAAAGTGTCATCTCATTTTTGTTACGCTCTTCTATAATTAAACTTGCGTCACCAATCTTGTAACAATCTGCATTGAGAGTTCATTTTTGTCATTTATGTTAACTGTAAGAAAGAACGTTCCAACCAAAAAAAATAAGGGTGTGTGCACGATTTTCAATTACCATACAATAAAACAATTGCGGTCCGTCCGTGGCCGAGTGGTTAAGGCATACGCCTCAGGATTCAACCTTCTCAGGAGTGCGAGGGTTTGAATCCCACCTATTAACAGTCATCCTATAAATCGGATATCTGCACTGGGAAAGGGTAGAAAATCCAACTCGTGACGTATGGGCCCGAGTACACTGAGACTGACGTGCTCGTTAAATCTGTGGAGTCCAAAGTCCCGACGGCGTCAGCGTACGATGCCGCTCGACGTTCCGTTGGGTGCCCACTCAGGTGTCGACCTCGTCACTTGACCAGGGTTCTAAATTACAAGGCGTTATTAGCTGGGTTAAAGATCCTACTGGAGGCTAGAAATAGGCAGCCGGAAACGATTACACTACACTACACTAAATTAATTGCATTAAGAGTTAATTATATGCGCTATAAAGTAATATCAATACCTATAAAGCTTAAATGGCACCCATTATTTGTATTGTTCCAAAACCCCTTTTTTTTTAATCAGCACAGCCCAAAACGTGAATAAGAAACAAAATGTCGATTTTATGAAGGTTCATTGTCGGATTTATGAAGGTTCATTAATCATTGGAGCGACAGGTAGCAATTACTTTTTGCCCTTATTTGACACAAAAATGTTTTATTTTAAATGCCAGTATGTTGAAGTATTGTGGCGTTAAATTGAAACATTATAGTAAATCGTTGGATTTAAAGTAAGCTTTCTGGGTTCCTAACTATCTGATTGACACAGTTCATACAAATCTCCTAATTATAGTTCATATTGCGAGAACAACAAAAGCATTTTGGGAATTCCAAAATTTCGTAAAATAAAGTAGATGAAATTCATACTGGGATTCTTCTGCGCTGCTAGGATTCTAAAATACTCAAATAAATACTCAATATTCAATAAATTTTCACAAAATACTCTTTTCAACCTTTCCCTCCATTTAAAACGTATTATCTCAACAGCTTTAAAAACCATTCTATCAAACTCAGAATTTTTTAAACTATAAAACTAGGGATGTAAACGCGGTTTTCTCGAAAACCTGATTCTGACGTGCGAAAGGTACTAGGAACTCAGGTACCAAATTTGATTGCCGCCTCGGTGGCTGAATGGTTAGTGTACTAGCCTTTGGAGCTGCTGAGGTCGGGTTTGAATCCCGGTCAGGCATGGATGTTTGTGAAAGTCAATAAATGTTGTGTCGCCAATAGCCCTCGTGTAGCTCTAGTGCGACGATAGTTCAAACCAAACCAATAAATGTTGTTATTTGTCTATGTGTTATTCATTTCTTTGTGACTGTAAAATTTCTTTCTGTGTCTGTCCCACTTGACGAAAGCTTATAAGCCATTCTATGAACAAGCACACAAGCTGGAATATATATGTATCATACCATACCATACCATACCAAATTTGAAGTTCATATCTCCTTTAGTTTAGTTCGAGTTGTAGAGAGGTTTAAGGTAGATTGACAGCCTGAGAGACGGACTTATGTTTTAAACCACTTTTTAGGATTCAGTAGCCGGCCCGCCGGCGCAGTGGTTAGGGTGCTAGCCTTTGGAGCTGCTGGGCTCGGGTTCGAACCCCGGTGGAGTCATGGATGTTTGTGCTTGTCAATGAATGTTGTTATTTGTCTAAGTGTTTGTGTCGTCCTTCTTTGTGTGTCTCTTGTGACTGCATATTCTGGCGAGCTGGCTAATGGGCTATAGAGCCTACACTCTCCCTTCTAGAGAGCGCATTAACTGTCATTTGTCTGTCATAGGATTCAGTACCCTACAAAATGTGTAGAAATCACAAAATCTCCAATTCGCGTATTCATTACCTTATAATTCATATTAGGTAAAAAAAAATAATAATACAATTTTGAACGAGTAAAAATAACTCTTATGCCATTTTAGCTTAATGATAGAAACATCACCACTCTAACACTAGTAAGAAACATGAAATTACTAATTTGAATACTTTATCAAAAAAAAAGTTTATACAACTCAAATTTATCTTACAAACCCAGTTCTCTGTTCTTTGCTTTTAGAACAGGAAAAAGCTTTCTATTTACGATTCGTATATACGATTAACTTCCTATTTCAAACTGTAAACATATCCTCTCACTCAGAAAAATCTACGAAAAAGTTCAGTCTCTCACAAAATTTACATAAAATTGAAAACATACACATTATATATCTCATTTCCATAAAAAAAAAATATCTAGATAGTAACTCTTCGAAGAACCAATTGACTTAATCTGAAAATTCAATAATAATCCAATTGGCTTATTATGCATCGCTTCAGGCCTCTCCGTGGCCGAGTGGTTAAGACATGAGCCTCAGGATTCAACCTTCTCAGGTTCGAATCCCACTTACTACCAGTCATCCAATAATTCGGATATCTGTACTGGAAAGAGTAGAAGAAAAAAACCAACTCGTGACGGATGGGCCCGAGTACACTGGGACAGACGTGCTCGTTAAATCTGTGGAGTCCAAAGTCCCGACGGCGTCAGCGTACGATGTCGCTCGAAGTTTCCGTTGGGTGCCCGCTCAAGTGTCGATCTCGTCACTTGACCAGGGTTCTAAATTACGAGACGTTATTGGCTGTGTTAAAGCTCCTGACGGAGGCTAGAAATAGGCAGCCGGAAACGATTACATTACCATTACCATTACATCGCTTCATACCTCCTTAACCCAAAGTTTTTGACATGGATACCTCTGACATAACCAACTATGACTTTCACGTTTAGTAATTAACCTTAATCCTACAAAAAAGAAATCAATAACACCCATCTTAGATTTCGAGACGTTAGGGATTGTTACACTGAGTTATTCGAACCATAATACCATGAGCAATGTCATCGATTACCGCATCAGATGTTATTATTTCTGGATTAAGCGCCAAACCATGCGTAAAATCGCCAACTTCCTTTCGTTTTTGTTTTGGTGGCAGGGTTTTGGTTGTCCGTGGCAACGTGACGATAGCAACGTAATGGTGTTGCTTAAGGGGTCTAAGGAGTCTTAAAAATGTGCAAAGAAGGAACTACAAAGTATAGTTTGATCTGTCATGTAATTTTTTAACTACTCAATATACAAGTATAATTTTTTTATATGTAATTCTACAAGATTTATTTATTATAAAACAAATTTTAAAATTTATGAAACTTTAGCCAAAACTAAAATAAATGATATTAAACATGAAGCTATTTTAACACATTGTGATTAGGCTTGCGCGGCAAATTTTGAGGTCAAAATTGAAAAAATGACCAAGAAAATGACTTTATATTGTACAAATATGCACAAACTAGGACTTATACCTAAATTCTCAGCTCAATTTTAATTAGAAATTATTTTAAAATAAATTTAAAATCATAATTTAAAATTTTTTATTAATTTTTTTAGAAAAAAGTTCTTAAAATAATTTCTAATTAAAATTGAGCTGAGAATTTAGGTATAAGTCCTAGTTTGTACATATTTGTACAATATAAAGTCATTTTCTTGGTCATTTTTTCAATTTTGACCTCAAAATTTGCCGCGCAAGCCTAATCACAATGTGTTAAAATAGCTTTATGTTTAATATCATTTATTTTAGTTTTGGCTAAAGTTTCATAAATTTTAAAATTTGTTTTATAATAAATAAATCTTGTAGAATTACATATAAAAAAATTATACTTGTATATTGAGTAGTTAAAAAATTACATGACAGATCAAACTATACTTTGTAGTTCCTTCTTTGCACATTTTTAAGACTCCTTAGACCCCTTAAAATGATCTATAATACAGGGTGGTTATAAAATTACGCTCGCTATTCGGAGTGGTATGCAGCTTTAATGAATAATCCAAATGCAAAAAACTTTGAGTCACTTACTAATTAAGAAGGGGGGGGGGAAAGAATGGAAACATAAAAAACAAACTCGTCACTTGACCAGGGTTTTAATTACGAGGCGTAATTGGATGTGTTGGCCGTAATTAGCCATAATTGGCTATGCCTCGTATTTAGATCCTTGGCCAAGAGACGAGTTTTTTTTTATTATTATTCTTTTTTATGAATATTTTTTTAGGATTCTATATATCTTTTTTGTGATTCCATTCTTTTCCCCCTTCTTCATTAGTAAGTGTCTCAATTTTTGATGAGTATGGATTATTCATTCAAGCTACAGACCACTCCGAATAGCGAGCGTTATTTTATAACCACCCTGTATATGGAGGGGAGACGTGTGGTCTAGTGGGTTTCATCGCAGCCCATTACGCTAACAATCTGAGCACTGTACTGGGTGCGGGTTCGATTCACTAAATCACTTCGATTCACTAGTCACTAAAAATCCAATATGTGTCTGTCTAACATTGACGAAGGTTCATCAACTAGTCTCTGATCAAGCCCACAGACCCGAAAATAGATGTACAAACCTACCTTCCAATGTATGGGGCTTAGTAGTAGCCCAGTTGGTATATCGTTGGGCACGCTATCAGCCCAGATCAGATCGCAAGCGTTTGACGCTGGTTCGATTGCGGGAGGCAGTCACTACTTTCCTATGCAGTCAAAATCGCAGTAAATAAACCCAAGGAGGAAAATACCCGAGTATACTGCGATATACATGTTCGTTAAATCTGTGGAGTCCCAAGTACCGACGGCGTTATCGTAATATGTCTCTCCAAGTTCCGTTGGGTGCCCACTCAGGTATTGACCACATCACTTGATCAAGGTTCCAAATTACGTTTTGTAATTGGCGATGTTAAAGCACTTTATATATTTCTCTAAAAATTTTAATTTAGATTCTATACTACGTTTTTAGCGTTTAAGAGTGGGAGCTTCTACAATGAATCTGTCAGTCTGCCCCATAGAGTTAGGAAGGAGGAGTAGAAGGGTCTATCATTTAAAATAGTTTGAAGCTGGGCTGTCAGGTTTTTCGAGATACTGCACATAACATACCGGCACTAAGATATCCAAAATCCACCGCTCTAGCCTGCTACTACAAATGCAACCGATAAAGAGTGCGTCAAAAAAAAAATGTTGCACAACAAAACTAGAAGACATAGAAAATCTTTAAAAAAATCAATTCGAAGTTCCTCAATAAATAAAAAAAACTAAAAGAATCAATATTCAAAGATGATAACGACATCAGTGCCATCCCCAACAATCGCTGGATCAACACGATTCACGACTGAGATTGTTGGTACAATGATTTTAAAATCAAGTTTAGCAACTTCAAAAAGATGAGGTTTTAAAAAAACTAATTCAATTTTTTAAAAAGTACTTTTATTTTTAAAATACAACATTCATCATTACTTATAACACAATACCAAACACTTGCGTATATTACAAAATATATATTAAAAACGTTTAAAACAATCGCCAAGTACAGTAGTAAAAAAGCTATGCATTACAAAAAGTATTTTCTTGAGCATAAATGTCGGGGGGGGGGACCCTTTTACGAACATAACTTAGAACAAATACTTCGTTTCTATAGTAATTTTAAAGATTTTTTTTATTCACAAAAGTTCTTATAACTTTCAACAAAATTGAGGCCTCATATGTAGAATTTAAAACTGAAAGGTTTATTCTCTAACATAAATTAAATATATTTCTTCTTGATATGATTAGTTGTAAATAATTTTTGTTTAATATATTAATTGCTTTATTGCAACCCTTTAAAATTGATAGTTTTAATCATAAAATTCATCTAAAAGTCTTACTGATGCAGCGAATTTTTCCGCAATCGCTTCACTCTAAATTCACTTAACTTTGCCACTATAATAAAAAAAAACGCAGATACGGTTTTTGTTACCGTCGTATGTGAAAGATCCGATAGACCTACCAATGCCACTGCGATTATCCGGCACCGCAAGTACGTTTAACGGACCTATACGTTTAAAACGAACCTAAACTTGTAGTCATTAACAAATATATGAAATAAAAACGTTTACTGATTTTGTTAAACTAAAAATTACGTTTGCATATAATGGTTTATTTGATATTTACAATTTTATTTATAGAAGACATTACAGGTTTTAGTCACAGTCATATATATAATAAAAACTAAATACTTAGTTTATTTACTTCCTCAAATTAAAAATAAACCGTTTAGTGAGCACTGTGAAATTTAAGCCTTTGGTTTCACCAAATACATGGTTTCTAGTAGCTGCAAAATGGGTGTAAAGTAGTAAAGGCCTCCTCGTGGTGCACCCTGGGTAACGCCAATCTACTACAACGATCGCTCATCGAGCTTCCCAAGCAATGAGAAGGAAGGAGTGCTGCAGTCGCCCGCTTTCGCATGGCCACCGGACACGATTATCTTTAGGCCCATCTCCACCACATTGGTGTAGCCGAAACAGACATTTGCTCGCTTTGCACGTCTGAAAGGATGGTTGCGGGCCACCTGTTGTTGTTACCTGGACTTCAACACCTTTCACCTGGGCTGAAAGGCGCCCTGTGGTCAGTGTCTCGATCTACGGATCGGAAGGTCTCGCGATCGAGTCCTGGACGCTGAAAACCCGAGTATATGCGGAGTACGTGCTCGTTAAATCTGTTGTGTCCGAAAGTCCTGTGTGCGGTCATTGCGCAGTTTCCCACGGGTACAGGTTCCTGGAGACTATTTCCCTCCCCTTCAGGGACATGTCTAAATTGTGGAGGTGGCGCGTGACAGATGGCAGCATATGTCACGTATATGTGTGCGTGTGTGTGTGTTGTGACTGTCGTACTTGACGAAGGTTTACAAGCGGCTCTCTGAGCAAGCACACAAGCCTGAAAATATATGTATACAACCAACCTTTCACCTGACTTGATTTCTCGCTATAGGGAGGCTCGCCGTCTAATGGCCCAACCGCCACCGACGGGTATTGGCTAAACTAACTAGTAGCTGCCAAAGCTGCGGGGTTAAATGTTTCTTTATATTTACGTAAAGTTGTTGCAACAAGTATGGGACTCATTATTATGGTGAAACCAAGCACTCAATTTTTTTTCCCAGCGTATAAAATTAAGCAATGAAAAAGCCTTTTATGACAGCAAATTAAAACTTAAATAATAAATATGAACGAAATGATGGACATATCACTTACAAGTCTAACAAATAAATATTATTACAATTCAATATAGTATTAAATAAACGAGTTAGCTACGGCTATATTTACTAAATGAATTTCAGCAAATTTTTCTTTAAAAACACATATTATGAACTTTTACGGTTAATAAATGTGTAAAAAAGCTCTGTGGTGAACGATGTACTGTAAAATACAATAAAAATGTACAATAAAAGTTTTTTTCTAAAATCGAACACGGCAGATAAAGTCCTATTTACATTTCCACTGACAATCAAAGTACTCTTTTACAATAACAATTTGTAAAAGCATATTTCTTAATGAAATCAAATGATACGTTTACTACAAAAGCTGTCACATTTATAATTGCAAAATGTCCCTTAAATCGACAGTCTTAAGTTATTTTTTTAATGAAAATTGTATTCAATATAATAAGTTTAAATACATAGAAAACATTCTTAAAAAACAGTTTATGAAAAATACATATTTCACATAAATAATAAAACAACTTCCACGAACAATCGCTTAGTTGATTAAAATATTAAGTTTCTATAAAATCTTGAGAATAAAATTTTTCTGTTGTTTTCCTATTGTATTTCATTTACCTATCATCATAACTGGGTTTTTGATAGACAAATTCTTGAACTTGGCTATCAATAGTTGAATTTGCTCACTGGAAATTATTCGAAAATAAATGGAAATGGATAATAATGAAATTGTTAAGCACAAAATGTTAACTACCTGAAAGAACAATAGTTGAAATATTAATGAACGAAAAGTTTATCCTCTTCAAGGTCAAGAAATGTGCTCAAAGATTGTTCTTTTTTCCACTATTTCTTGCTGAGATGATAAATGGTAATAACAGAAAACTAAGCTTCTTCTAAATTAGCAAATAGTAAATATTTTACATTGGATCTCGGAAATCATAAGAATCAAAAATATATTCTGATTCTACTGCCAAACAATCACTTTTTTTAGTCTCCTTCCAGCATCCTCAACAGCAACAATTTCGTCAATCATTGGTATCATTTCATTTCGTATCAAATCATTTCGTCATTTAATCAATGGTAATCATTTGGCAATGCACCAAAACTAAATTACCATTCACCAAATACAACTTAAAAATACCAAATGCTCATTCAAAATCATCTACCAAACCAATGTCCTCAAAGATTGGTCTTCTGGTCTTCTTCCCCAGCATTTTCCTCAGCTTCATTCTCAATTGGTACAGCAACTTCACCAGTTTCACTCGTATTTGGTTTGTCTTCTTCTTCGGCAGCTTGTTCACTATCCTGCAGTGGCTCGGCCTGCGGCTCGTTCGGATCGCCCTGCCCCTCTTCTTCCGGGACTTTTTCCAGTATTTTCCCGTTTCCATTCTGGAGTTTGGGAGAAGGGCACGTGGTGGTCAGCTCGTCGTCTTGGATGTCGTCTTTGTGGTCTGCGTCGCCGTTGGAGAGTTTGACGATGACGTGGCCGTTTGTTTCGCTTTTTGAGGGCTTGGTTCGGTTTCTGTTGAAGAAAAAGCAGAACTTGAAAACCGGCTATTTAACATAGAGTTACACTCTCAGAAATAACACTTTCGTTTTTGACGATGCATTATTTCTCAAGCCTCATTTCGTTAATTTTGAGGATTATTTCGTCAAGCTATCACGTGACTTTTGAGTAAACGCGAATCCTCACTTTAATGATCTTGATTTGACGATTCTGTATCTTGATTTTGAAGAAACTGAATCTCATTGTTGTACTCACATGCTCAAAAATGACGAAATATTTCATTAGATTAGACGAAATTTGATTCCGTATTAAAATGACGGTTCAAATTTCCTTACTTTGAGGAAAGGAAAACTTGGAGCAATTGCCAGTAAACGGCATCGTCAAAATTAAGGAAAATTTCGTCGTTTTGAGTATTCGTTTCTGAGAGTGTAGGAAAGAGAATAGAGCGACCCATGTATGTGCGCAGTAACGCACAAAAGAAGCAGGTTAGAACGGTGCATCTTGGGATACCTCAGTGCCAGTTTCCGTAGTTTCGGCTGCTATGTTATGCGATGTAGCTCAAAAAACTGCTAAAGCGGTGGATCTTGGGATACATCAGTGCTGCGCAGTAGCTCGAAAAACCTGACAGTCCTGTTTCAAACCATTTGAACTGATAGACCTCTCTACACCCCTTCCAAACTCAATGCTATTTAACTACAGTATTTTGCACAACTTTGGTAACTCTTTCTGATACACCAGTCAATGTATCACTATGATTAATTGCAAGTTCATAATAATGAATAGTTATTTGTCATTATAAAGATATAACTATAACCATTATACTAAAACGTATCGAAAAAGTTTAACTTTAAATCTCCAACCCATGAGGAATATCTGAAGATCTAGAATAGCGTACTCTTCCATCACATGCAATACTCAATAAAGTTCTTAAGGTACGGAGATACAAACAAACTAAAAGATTAACAAGGTATAGAAGATAGAACGGCATGACATCAACAACCTAGCAATAAAAATTAATTGGATGGTTAGAAACGAAAATATACCAGACCGTCCATAGAGAGAAATGGACATGGTGAACAGAAAAGCGCACGGTCAACTGGATAGAAAGTATGAAATATAGGTATCTGATCCCAAACCTTTCTTTAACCCTTTCAGTCCCAGTGATGCCATTTGGCACCATCATGTTTCTGATCATAATTTTTAAAAAAATTGTAGGACTGACATCTATTGGGATTAATAAAAATATTTTCTAATAGAAAAAGTTTGAAGAGTTGAATGATGTGCTTTTTGATATCATAAATGGCAATAGACGATCAGAAAAAAATTTCTAAAATGATGATGCCGAATTGTCATTGGGACTGAAAGGGTTAACAGAAGAATTTTTTTTAATCAGACGTTTGGAACGGAATTTGAAGGGAGAATTGAATGATAAAGGGGGAATTGAATGAAGTGCTCTTAAAATGTGATAGTCGAAAAGGCTATAGACGATCAGAAATAAATTTCTAAGATGATGATGCCAAATTTTTATTGGGACTGAAAGGGTTAACACAAGAATTTTTTTAATCAGATGTTTAGAACGGAATTTTTAGGGAGGTACTAACAGACGGGCCGAAGCATCTCCAATCCATGATGTCACTACCTACTTCCCATTTTCCAGAATTCTTCCAAATTAAAATGAAGTTGGCTAAAATATTACCGTACCTGGAAGCAGCATCGTCCAGTGTTTCTGGTACAGCAACGTTTTTCGTTTCGGGAAGAAGGAATACCAGTAGACCAGAAACAAACGCCAATGCGCCAAACACCAATTGTGGGACTACAGGATGAGTGGCATTTCCCTAGAAATAAAAATACAGTTCTGTTATAAGTATGGCCTCTACTTTTCTGTTATAACTCTTGAAAATCTAACTTGTTAAGAGAAATATTTTGATTGCTAGTAAAGTGGTTCTTTCTAAAATCATTGTTTACTTCCCTACTATGAATATTTATCTGTTGGCCAAGGAGAAATTTAGATCTTTGTCAACTTACAATCAGCAACCCATGCAGCTAAACTATCCAGTAGAATTAATTTATCACTATATACCAAAGAGTTCTATAGAAGTGTATAGGAACGACTCGTACTGAGCTTCTATCAGCAGAAATGGTTCACTACGGAGCCCAAATAGAATGGCAGTTAAGCCTAATAACCAAAAACCCAGCCTTACCTAATAACCTAAGGCACCCGTTACAGCGCGCTGACTGCTAGCGTTATGGCCTGCGATCCAACAAACCACTCGGCCATCGGGCCCCACATGCTCCAATATATTGTCTCCGTGTTGGTCCATGGTATGGTTGGTAGGTTCAGTCTCTACCCTACTATAGAACTCTTTGCTATATACTTTTCAAAGTGCATCATCATGGCTGACATTGATGGTTCAAATGTTAAGGGGTTTAACTTTATTAAACCAGAGTTGGGAAAGCTTATGTTCTATCTCAATGTAAATAGGAAAAAATTGAAAGTTTTAACACTTTCGCTACGTAAGCACTTTGTTGCCGCGTAACTTGTTTTCAGAATAGCATTACAGAATCTTTACTAGTCCGACTGTCTTGGTCGTTTTAGGAGTTAAAGGGTTAAATTACTTAGGTCTGCCTGAACACAAATGAAAACTCTCGAAGCTTAAGCTTTGTCGACGTCGTCATAGTTTGCCAGTGGCCAAACCAAGTTTGATTCTCATTAGCGAATGTGAAGTTCTTAACACTGTCGTTGGGTCTATTTTTGTTTCTAAGTAGCATGTAATAAGAATAGTAATATCGAAGGGTTAGTTCTTGATCGAAGCGAAAGCGTCATTGGCATGTGGCTTTGGGTTGAGCTTTGACATGTACTTACGAGTTCTCTGACAAAGGGCGCCAATATGGATCCCAATCGGGCGAAAATCGCAGCTGATCCGAGGCCAACATTTCTGACCACGGTAGGGAAGATCTCCGCAGTGAAGACATAGGCTATGGCGAACGAACAGGTGATGCAGAATTTGCCGATCATGGACACGGTCACTCCAATCCACCAGGGATCTGAAACGAAGCAGCCATCAGTATTTATATTCAGTAAAATACTCATTAGTTTCAAAAAAGAGTCGTCTTCATATTAAAATTGATAATAATTTTGATCATTTAAAAAACAAACATCCACTTTTTTTTTTAACTAAATGGGGTTTCCTATACAATCCCAACTTACACGAACTTGCAATAAAAGAGAACTAAATAAAGTGTAAATTGTAATTTTTTCAAAACATCATAGCTTCCTTATAAGAGATGCCCGTTTTTTTTTAATATTTCAGAGAAATACTTAACACTATGTAGATTGTATCTCAGGGTTACTAAACCTAACGAAAAGCGATTGTAAACTTCAAGTATATTTTAAGAGTGGTATTACAAAATGAGGAGTATATAGCGGTGGTCAGAAGCGCAATGTAGATCAAATTGTCTTGTTTATGGTGACTTAGGTGGGAAATTAACTGAATTTCTTTAAATTTGTGCACGATTGCCCTGCGAATGCAATTGGCTTAAGCTCTGCCTGCGAACGCTCTCGAAAAACCGTATTTAACTTCCCAAACCACGCGCATTTGCGCCAAGCCCATACAAGCCGGAGGTTGCTGGGAGAGGCCGTAGCCAAACTACATTTTGTACTATGAAAAAGTCTTGCAACCTCTGATGTGGATACGAAAAATCTATAGTAGTTCTATCTAAAATGCAAGCTTCGAAAACATTTTCCTCCCCTTCCCCACATGCGGTTTTCTTCGAAACGGTGGAAGCGTGTTTTTTCCCCACCCTACATGGAGAAATACTAACTGTTTCGATTGTAAACCTCAGGCACGCTAGGATTAGATAAGCGATATTCCCCCCTTTTCCTAGAAAACCCAATGAAGGGATGGGGGAAGAGAGTCTTTTAGAAGCTTACATTCTGGCTAGAAATGGTATAGTAAGGGTGATGATGCGTACCTTCCGGTAGTGGGTACACCAACAAGCAAGATATGCCTCCTATGATCATGGCTGCGGCCAAGGGGTACTTCCTGCCGAACTTCTGGATGAAGAACGGGGTGAAGAGGTAGGCTGGAAACTCCACGGCACCACAGATGGCGAAGTTCACGAAAGGGTTGCCAGCAAGTTCGTTGGTGTTATACGATAGACCGTAGTACACGAAAGCGTTTACAAACCTAGAAAAAACGCGCAAAAATTAGTTTATGGAGATTAGATGGACTTTTTTTCGGATAGTAGTATACAAAAGTGTTTACGGACCTTGAAAAAAAGAAAAGGAAAATGTAGTTTGTGGAAAGTAATTTATAGTAGTATACGAAATCGTTCACAAACCATGAAAGAAAAATGCAGTTCAGTAGAGTCCCGCTTATCCGAAAAGTAAGGGACCAAAATGGACCAAAAATAAAAAAAATTACTGCATATTTTGAGAAATAAATCCAACTTTGTGTGTACGTATTTAATTTTTGTGTATTATTTATGCGTGTACATTTCATATTTTAACCGAAAGGCTAAGGATTTTTTTTTATAAACTAAACTTCGGATAACCGGGATTTGGATAAACGGACTCTACTGCATATTGAAATATTTTTTTTTACTTTCAATTGATGCATATTTAACGTTTATCTATTTGAGGTTGCGCTATTAGCAGTAACTAATTATTTAAGTTTAACCAGATTGTAAAACGTAGACAACTACTTACCACAAAAAATATATGTTAAGACTCATCTGCCATAGACCGGGAAAGCGCAGCAAATCAAATAGAGTCCCACTCGTTTCTCCTGATTCATGTGACTAACAAGAAAACATAGTTTTATTTTTTTAAAGTAAGTATATGTTGTTCATTCTTTATACTTAATTAGCTTCATATACTCGGCGCTGCAGTGGTGTACCCTTAATAATGCAGCAAACAACTATAATATAGCCACCGATCGAAATTTGATGAGTTTCGTTGCCAAATAATGAAATAATACAAACATTCTAATTCAACAAAACTTAATACATATAATAAGATTACTTTAGTTAATGTAGATATTTTAAAAGTCGACAATAACAGATCTCATCCAATTTTCTATTTCGCAATATTAGAAAGAGTTAAAACTGACTATTTGTTTCATTTTTAGTCTATGAGGTCGACCAAATCAGAAGGAAAAAGTCAGAAGCTTTTGAAGTAGCGAAATAACTTCCCCGTTCTATTTTGCATATTTTGACATCACTATGTTTTATATCATATGCATATTCTCTATGATTTGTGGTTCGGACGTTATAAATTTCAGACACGAAAACATATGCAAGTCAATTATTAATAGTATAGTTCCATTTATGACTACCAGGAAAAAAATATGTGCGAGCAACCGTTCATTCAACGCTGACAAAAATAACTTCGTTAGAAATAGGGATAAAAGTTGAAAATCGAGTTGCATTAATGGTTGGGTTGAATGAGATGAGATGAGCGACAATAGTGTTCATGTAATGTGCCCTAAATATCACCTAGAGCAACCGTTCATTCAATGTTGACAAAAATGTCTCAACTTCGCGAAGTAGAAATTGAGATAAAAGTTGAAAATCATCGAGATGTGTTGAGCGTTCGGTTGAATGAATGAGATGAGGAACATGAGCATTCATGTAATGTGCCCTTAATATTACCTCGAGCAACCGTTCATTCAACGCTGACAAAAATGTCTCTACTTCGCGAAGTCGAAATTGTGATAAAAGTTGAAAATCATAGAGTTTTATTGAATGAATGAGATGATATTCCATTTGATATGCCCTAAATATTACCTCAGTTGCTTTTTCCATGAGTTTCTTCAGTCTGGAGTCGATGTCTGCAACCTCCTTTCCGTTCGCCTTAGCCGCTCTCAACAGGGTCTTCTGGGCCTCATCCACCCGACCTTTCGACATCAACCAGCGCGGAGATTCAGGAAGCATCCTGCGAGAAGAAAACGGTTTTTTTTTTTAAATAAATTAATAATTTTAATGGTTATTTACCAGATTGAACACTGACATATACAATGCTCAAAACAATTAGAGTAGCACTTTACATAACCCAGAACTGGGAACGCAAGGCAAGAATTGCAATGTGCGTTATGACCTAAGGCCCCTGTAGCACTTTGCACACTTTTGTTAACTCCTTCAGTTCCAATTTTTTTATTTTTTATTCTAAACTAGGGGACAAAGCCCGCTGCTCGCTACCGCTCGCTAACCCCCGGGAATTTCTACGCAATTCCTATTTGTTTGCTCCGTAAACAAACATGCAAGATTAATATGAGGATACTGCCAATACAGGAATGATCATCTATACAATCTGGCTAGTTTTCGTGGGACTGCTTGCTCCAGGGCATCACGTGTAGCTCTAGCACTAAACAACGATCTCTACCAAAACCAAGGGACGCAACCTGGAGCAGCCCCGGCACAAAACAAGCACACCGCCACACTTACTTTCAGCGTTTATGATTGTCTGAAGTCGCGTAAGTCACGAGGCTTTCACGCATCCGACAATTACAATTTTATATTATATAAAGAAATATAATTTTTTTGAAAATTATTTATTCTACTTGGCGAGAAAAAAACGCAAGCTGATGATACCAAATGGTACCACCATTGGGGGTGAAGGTGTTTAAGCCATGAACTCCCCTAATTGTTTTGAGCTGTGTAGTATCACATTCAAATCTAAATGGAAACATTTCCTTACCACCATGCCACCAGCAATACAAAACAAGGGGCAGTGAGCGTGATCTGTATCCAGAACCAATCTCTGAGAACATAGGCGATTCCTGGTAGAGACACAAACCCAATGCACCATCCGAAATTGAACGCAATTCCATATAACGATCGCTGTGCTGGGCCTATTACTTCCATCACTGAAAATATATGCATAATTAAGACATTTAAAATGTGATATAGGCATCATACATGTAGTGTATTGATAGCAAAATATTATTTGGCATGAAAAGTTTTATGTGCGTTGTTATGTTAACAGTTTTATGTGCGTTTTTATGTAAACAGTTTTATGAGCGTTTTCATGTAAACAGTTTTATGTGCTTTTTTATGTTAACAGTCTTATGTGCGTTTTTATGTCAACAGTTTTATATGTCTTTTCAATTAACATAACGAAAAAGGGGAATGATTTCTTTCAATTTTGTTAATTCTTTAGAATCAAAAATAATAGGCCTTGAGTTTTGTGATATTAAATCTAGGTACTACATTTCCAATTAAAAAAGTTAATCATTTTTTAAACGATAAGTAGAGGATTTCCCCCCATTCTTGAACTGCATCTGAAAATACTTCACTAAATAACATAAAACTTTCAAGATAAGTAAATTTTTACGCAAGATTATAGGTTTAGATAGCTAAATAATAAATTAATTATAAAGGAGAAAATAATATTTAACCAAGAATCGGAAGTTTTCATTGGGGTCACTTTTATTTTACAACGACTACATATAGATGGCAGCACCACATTTTACACTCTCTTAACGGGGTAGATTATTTTTAGTCCTATCACTTTCAAAATAATCACAATTTTGATTTTAAGCTTTTCCTAAGATATCGTGACGATATTGGTTCATTTCCTCCCTTATATTAAGAATTATGTAGTTCCAGCTATCTAACGCTTTATTAACCTGTTAGCATTTTTACATATAACTGGCATAGCTCCAAAGACGAATATCGCTAATTTGTTAAATGTTATTTTTTGATGAATGGAATGACATCTCATTTAGAGCTATATTTTCTATCCATTATATTTTACAGTTATAAGTAGCAAGATTTTACAGAGATATAGGAAGAGTAGCAGATGTGCCCATAGGGGAAAAGGTAAAGCCACTTTCCCCCCATAAGGCAGTTCGCAAGCCAAAACATCCCGCTCGCCCATGGCGTGCCATAAGCCACTAGATGGCACAATAAGATAAAGTTGACTAATAAAAAAATATAGATTAAATATTAACCAGTTAAAACTTATTGACAGTTTTGGTAATAGAAGTTTATCACTGGATATGTTTTAATAATTTCTGATAGATACGATATATTTATTCATAAAAGAAGTTTTTTAAAAATGCAGTTTTTGTTGCTTGCAACTCTTCGGCAAAAGCAGTTTTTTGCCAACCAGTATCCCATGATGCTCTGCGTAAATGCCAAAAAGCGACTTCATCACGCAATCGCGGGATTTGTATTGCGTTGTAAGGGGATTGAGCAAGCGATGGGCATATCTGCTACTATTCCTACATCTATGAGATTTCAAAGCATGAGTCAAGCAGATTAATAAAAAAACGATACTTACTTAGTACGAACGAAATGTTGTATATTCCACAAATACCAATAGCTAAGAAAAATCTGGTGACGATAAACATGATGAAAGACGTCGAAAAGGCGCAAACAATCGCAGCAAAAACTGTGATGCCGCAACAGGCAGTAATGGTAGGACGTCTCCCTAATCTAAAATCAGAATTTTTGTATTGAATATCATTACAATCCCCGTGTACCACTGGGTATCACACAGAGCTTATAGAAGTAAGTAGAAAACGTTAGTCAACAAAATAAAAAATTGAAAAACAAAATCCGTGTGACCAAATTACAATTTACCGAACATACATGCAAAGAGCATGAATACATACAATTAAAATGCAAACACTTAGATTTTTTTTTCTGAAATTTGAATAATTGGCAACTTTTCAGATAATTGGAGTTCTGCAGTAGTTTAAAAGGGACTGTCAGCCCCATAGAGCTAATACATTAGTTTAGAAATCACAACTTTTGCAGAAGAATTGTTTTGCCATGTTATCCCATTTTCACCAGGCATGAAAATCATCATAACATCAATTTAAAGCAAAATAAGAAGAATATAACATTCGGTTATTTAATTATTATCAATTAAAGTTTTTAAATAATGTCGCCATCTGCTGTATATTTTTGGCATTTTAAAACTTCAAAAATATATAATTTAATTAGATAACATTTTCGTTTCAAACTTGTTTCATTTCGATGTTCTGTTGATTCCCATACCTGGAGGAAAAGAAAGGGGATCAACATAACATCGAATTAAAAGAAACATGGTGCAAAACAATACTTCTGCGCAAGTATTGCTTTGTTTTGGTTCGTTCCCCTTTTGTTTGGGTATAATCTGAAATGTTTCTTTTAATTTTACATGATGATTTCGATTGTATAATTTTAAGTGTTCGATTGCATGTTTGATTGTATAATTTTATCTGGAAGGGCCTGGGGGCCCCTTGGCAACCAATGTATTCTGTGTTTGAAAAAATAAGCTTCTTCTTCTGTTATGATTCCAAAACTAATGCATTAGCTCTATGGGACTGACAATCCCCTTAAAATCAACTTACGTGTCTGCCAGTTGTCCAAATATCAAGTTGGAAAAGAATAATCCGGCCATGAACACAGATTTTGACAAGGAGACAAGCCATTCTTTGTCACACACCAAGTCCCACTGTGAAATAAAAATAGTTTATGTATCATGCTTCTGTAGAAGAGAACCTATAACCTATGTTATAACATTAATGCAGTGGTTCTCAACCGGTGGCTTCTTCGATGGCTTCGCGACCCCCCCCCAGGGGGTCGCGAAGGGAACCTAGGGGGGTCGCAATTTTTTTTTAATAAAAAATATATTTAAGTAACGTTTTATTCAATAATTTTACAACTAGAATGGAAGAAGAAAATCACCACACATTATTTTACTTTATATCCTGGTTAATTTACATTTCAACTTTTTTATGTTATTATTACATAATTTTAATTCTAGTACGTTACGTTGCAACAAGCTAATGAGAAACTTATGTTTGTCGGAACTTTTAAATTCGGAACTTTTAAATTCGTAACATAAATGGAAGTTTTCAAAATTAGATTTCTTAACTTTAGCAGCATAAACATTAAGTTTCTTTAAGAATCCATTAATTTTGTCATGGGTTTTGATTATTGTTATATTTCGGCCTTGTATTTCGATATTTAGCTCATTTAGGTGCATAAATATGAAAGTTGAAACAACCAAGTTGGGGAGCTAAAAAAAATAAGGCCAATTCTGGTTTTGCATCGTGCAAAAATATCAGCATTTCAGATCGCAGCTCAAATAACTTGTTCAAAACCTTCCCACGGGACAGCCATTGTAAAATAAAAAAACAAACAATTACCCAAATTTAATAGTTAATAAAGAGTAAAGCATGTGTAGGACAGGGGAGGGGGAGGGGTCGCGAAGGTATTCGTGGCATTAGGCGGTCGTCACCTTCAAAAGGTTGAGAACCACTGCATTAATGTATTGACATTAAATTAAAATATTATATTTAATCAAACTCTGTTATTATTAAAATATGGGTAAAAATACTAATTGAAGAGTTTAGTGGAAGAACGTGCTAAGTGATAAAAAGGTGAAAACTAGAAAATGAGCTTTAAAGTTTTTCGTTTGCACTCAGATCTGTTGAAAACGGTACTTGCAAAGCTTAAAAAATGCACTAAATTTTAAGTTTATGAAAAAGGGGAACTTGTTATCGTTAAAAAAGTTAAGTACTATTGTTCGTGGACACAAAAATCTCAAATTTTCAAAAATGTCGCTTAGCGTGTGTTCTTCCACTAAGCTCTTAAATTGTCTTTCAAATAGATGTAAATGTTATCCGAAAAATCATTGGATCTGAAAAAGAAAACTACTTTATACAATCGTAAATATCTGTTCATATATATGTATGAGCTATGAGCAATTATTTTTTTACGAAATCCAATCTTCAATAGACATACATAATGGCCTCAAATTTTAAAATGTACCAGAACAACTTTTTTCATGACATCTGTTAAGTAAACACATAGCATAGATCTTTCTACTCATTTGTTTTCTTTTTCAGCATTCCATGGCGGTGAACCACAAAGCTGGGGGTGGGGTAAATGAGAGTAGGGGAAGCATAAATAAAATTTCGATTTGAGAAGGTAATATTTTATAACTGAGAGTGAAATTTGACAGTAAAACTTTTAAGGTAATTACACTTTGTTTTTGGTGGTTAATTAATTTATAATTTTAAGAGAAATGGAGTTGTTTTACGTCGTGGATGGCAACAGCACCAACAGTTTGTTGTCATTTGTTGCCTGGAATTACTTATATTTTTTTATTCGAAAATGAGTTTTCTAAGAATCTTTTACTTATTAATTTTTTCAAATGCAACTGATTTCTGTGCCGTTAGTTGTTCAAAACATTTGTTAAAGAAAGCTTGCATAGAAAGAAAATATTCTTTTCATCTAAATCTGTCATTTTAAGAGTAAAACAGAAGCAACCAATGAAATCCAGTACGAATCAAAAATGAAAACAAGAGCGTTACATCGTCTGAAACATTCCCATTTTATAGATTTGTAGAAATGCCAAATATACTCCTCTATATAGACACTGCCCAAGGAAGGCCAGAAATGTTATAATCGAATATATACATTGAATTTATATTTGTTGTATACAGCGCCGTCTAGAGGCTACCGATTGAAACTCTGCCCCAAAAATCGCCATCTTGTTGTCATTAGGAGTGACGAGAGGATGTAATTCTTCAACTACTTGACTTCATTAAATGGAAATTTTTAACCTACTTTTTCTTTTTTTAATTCGAAGGAATTAAAAAAATGAAAAAGTAGGTATTGACATGCTATCCATGTCCGTCCGTCTGTCCGTACCCCTTCCAAAATCGGTTCTATCAATCCGATCCTAAAAATTCTTTTTCTATTAGAAAGGTATGACCTCAGACACCCAACTTTCATACTTTTTGTCTGTCTGTCTGTCTGTACGATAGGACGGACATTAATCTACTATTTGTCCCATTGGATTAGCATTGAAGTTCAATTTCGAGTCATTTAAATCGGTTCTATCAATCCGATCTTTTTTCGAACCGAGTTGCTTCCTTCTTTACTGCCCCTCCTCCCTCCTAAACAATTATTTCATATTCACTTGAATCAAAGCATGTAATGTCTCTTAAACATAATAACTTCGTCATATCATTCAAAACAATAAATCTAAACATCGTCAATATTTGCAATTCACATTTCTGCTAAATTTTTCTTTCCAAAACAAAAATATTTTTAACACTTTGCTCCCTTTATCGAATGTAAAATAAATACATCTGTTCTTTTGATAAAATATATTAGCTACATGCTTTATGTAAGCAATGTTTATTTTCGTGTTAGGTGATGAAATACTTATCAGAAATCTCTGCGATCTGTCAGCTATGTCAGAGATTCCATAGGATCTTTGAGTAAATTTTTATCACCCACATGTGTTCTCACATGTCTAAAATTTCTTTATGGAATATATACTCCTCGGCTCAACAGCCTATTACTGGACCAAGGCCTTCCGTGCCCATTTCAGCTTTCGAGACCAAGGGCTCTGGGGTAGTAGGCTTATGTCCCGGTAAAGTGGGCAGCCTCATGCGGTTTGGTTTGGTTTGGATTATCGTCGCACTAGAGCTACACGAGGGCTATTGGCGACGGGCGTCGTATTTTAGAACCACAGTCAGGTAACGAGCCAACACCTGAATAGGCACCCAACGCAACCGTTAAGGCCAGCCTCATGCGGAACCCCTAGTGTTTAGTTCCCAAGCCTGTTACCCATTTTATCGACCCACTCAAGGGATGAAAGGATGGGTCAACCTCGCCAAATCCGGAATTCGATCTCTCGGACCTGTGGCGTGGTAATGCGAAACGAACCACTAAGCCACTGGGCTTCTTATGACTTCTTATGACTATATCCACTAAGCCACAGGGCCTATGTAATTTGAGTAAATAATGGTACAGCTATAACGTAATGGAATGCTTAGTGATTGCAGACTTTTAGTGAAATTGAAAATGTCATAAAGGTTTGCTATACTTATCGAGTTGTATGAAATATGAAGTGAAATGTTTAGCATATTTGTGCATTTTTGCTGCTTGGCAACGAAATTTAAAACTCCAAATCGAGACTGGCATTTATATCATAGATATACCTAACTAAAAAAATAATAAAGTTAATTTAAATTTCACAAGTAACTGTTATTTTGCTTTGCATAATGTTGCATCGACTGCTTAATGGATATTTCTAATGATGGAGAATAGAAATTCCTCCGCTCAACAGAATCTGCGAGGTCGTAGGGATAGCCAAAAAAGTCGCCAACGTGAAAGAAATCGCAGGAGCTACGCTAACATGTTTTATTCAATGCAGATTGTAAAGATGAGCATGCCTGCATTGGCAGTATCCTCATATTAGTATTGCATGTTTGTTTGCGTAGCAAACAAAGAGGAATTGTGTAGTTATTCTCGGGGGTTGGCGAGCGGTAGCGAGCAGGGGGCTTTGCCCCCTAGTATAACATAAAAAGTGGAAGGTATTATAATTGTTCAGTTCGTCTGTCACATACTTTGACAGCAAAAACTACAAATTTCCAATAGACAACTGTAATACGTCAAAAAATTCAGCGAAAATTTCAGAAATAAATTCGAAGTACCTCAATGGGAATATTTCTTATGACGTCATGCTCTCTAAACTGCGATTTCATTGGTTGTTTCGTTTTCTTTGAAAAAGTGTTGAAACAGCTCATTTGTTTAAAAAAAAAAAAGGTCACGCGATGTATGTTGCTATTAAATGTTTTCTTTCTATTTAAAATCGAGGAATATTACATGTTTGTTCTTTGAAATATAAACTTTTTTAACAAACTATAAATTATTTACTTACTGGCTATAATATTTTTTAATACTTTGCTAACCTTATGAGGTGCTAACTAAATGCATATGATCTACTGATAAAGTCTGTTAGCTCCTTGTTTTGTGCAAGCAATGTTTATTCTGATATTTAGTGATGAAATACTTATCAGAAAACTCTGTGACCTGTCAGTTATGGAGAAATATTTCAGAGTTATTAATTAGAACACTTTATAAATCTTTGAGCCCAATTTTTAAACTGATACGATGATTGCGATACTTTTGATAAACGTAGATGTTTCATGTTTAGGCGAATAGTTGCATTTAGCACGCCACAAATACACGTATAATGGTTGAAGCAAATCAAATAAGAGTTGCTAAAACGACAACCACAACCATGATCGTAATGGTAGGTGATTTCATTATGAAACTAATCTAGTTTTAAAGTAGGCAGGTTGGGCTTTTTTCCATAGTGTATTTCAGATCTCCATTCAGAACTTAAACACAGGTTTGTTTGTTTTTAGTGAAAAGCAGTTAGTCTTTTTTGAAAAACTAAATAACGATTGCGAAAGACACCTTCAGTGGCAGAAGAAAGTTTTTGTCAAAGAAGAATACCATATCTGTAATATTTTAACCTCTAAAAGACGATTGGCATGTAAATAGTATGGACGAATGGCATGGACACTCGAAAATAGCCTTTTTGGTTAAGTGGTTTGTTAAGGTTTTTGTTTATCTAGATAAACAAAATAGAATTCAAATGCCAACAATTGGCAACAACAATTTATGTAGGAAAAATTAATTTTAAAAACAAAAAATGAAAATAAAACTTAAAGCTAACGTTTTTTTAATGTTAATTTTAGTTACGAAGTCATCGTTGAAGGATTATTTATGTCGTTTTTTAAAATAACATACTGAAAAACTATTTCGATAAAATTCTTTAAATATATATATATTGGACATTTTAAAAATGAATTCATTCAGAGCATTCTGACCTGATTAACAACTGTTGAGGTGTAGAAAGAATTATCGTATTCCCAAGCATCGCAGGAAATAACATCATCGCTCCTAGTTATTGTGTAATTTTCGTCCAAGGGAAAGGTCACGTTTATATCCTTGTATCTAAAACGGAAATTTAATTTCAGTTATTTTAAAATTTAAATTGAAAGAAAAAGTATAAAATAGAAGCCGACAGTAAATTAAGTGATTTTCATTGCAAAAGGAGTTATTCACAAGATAGAGTAATCTCGCTGGTAAATCTTGCGTGTGTTCAAGGTTTATGCGCGTTACGCCACCAACTGTGATGGAGAGGTTTCTGCAGTCTACAATGCTACAAGACACCTACTTACTGCTGGCTTGGCTCCTGCCAAAAGCTACCTTCCTTATCGATTCTCAGGCTACAATTTTATCACTAAGCAACAACAACCTATCTGACTGCCTACGAACTATTCAATGCCTTTCTAAACTGGCAGAACTTATTCTACATTGCTGGATTGTGATTCTCCAATAGGTTCCTAGCCATGTCGTAATCCCCAACAATTAAAAAGCTGACAAAAACGCCAGACTAGGGCTGCATGTGTTGAAGCCGAGGTCCCCTTGACGCTTAGCAGTGAGCGGCCTTTCATCAACACCTATAACAACAATTTTTTTTTGCAGCCTAAAGGGACGAAAGTCTTGGAGAGAAATGGGAAGACCTCGCCTCTTTCAGCCCTATCCCGCAGCACCTGGATAGAGAGCCTAGGTTGTTGGCCGCTTTCGCCTCACCACTGGACATGACTTCTTGGGAGTCTACCTACATTGACTTTGGCTGCTGATGAGACTTGCCCGCTTTGCGGCCATACTAGAACGGATGGTAACCACCTCATGCACTGTTCTGATGTCATCAGTCGTTATTGGGAGATGACTTAGAGGCCAAAAATGAGCGTTGGATGAAGTAAGTTTATGCGCGTAGTCTTTAATATGCGGAATTGTATTTGAATGAACTAATTCTTCTTCTTCAGCAGCGCTTCAGCATAGTTCAGCTCAAGGTTTTCTCAATTTATTTTTTCGAGGAAAGAGGATTACTTTACTTTTACTTTATCAGTCAGTTCTACTTTTACTTAACTTACGCAGTCAGTTTTAGGTATGTTTTCCTTTAGTTTAAGATATTGAGTGTTTGCAACAAAGGTCCAAGACCTTGTTGCAGTTAATGCAGTTTACCTGCCCACGGCAGAAACCTGGACTCACAGTGAAGGACTCCCATTCCATATTTTTATTACCCATTTCCCAGCATACCTGGAACACTTCCTATCACTCTTCGGCAAAGCCAGTTCCTTCCACTCTCTGACCGTCCAATTGGATCCTTCCGGTCTGGCACACCAGTGCTCCAGATTCGGGGCCATGAAAGACATCCCCAAGTTGTGTGTGGCACTGGGTATGGCGATAAACAGCACCACCAGGAAGATGCAACGCTGCCATAAACCGTCCCCGCCCACCAGGTCGAAAATGTCGTCTGTTGGTGGTCTGGGGCTGGTGTCCTCTTTGGAAGGTTGTTGGCCAGCTTCTTTCTCGATGTCGGCCGTCATGTTTGCGCCAAGAAAGCTCTGTAAAAGAAAGATATTAAGGTTATTTCGTGAAAAAATAAGAATGGGAATTTAAACATCTTCAGAACCTTTATGGGACTTGTGTGTATTAAATATCTTTCCAACACAAAATTTAGTAATTGGACATAAAACAATGTTCAACCGAGATATCACGATTATGCGGGTTTAGCAGGGGCGAGCACTTTTTTAAAAATCTGCATACAAGCAAACAACTTTGGTAATATTTTTATGTATATGTGAAATAAATATCTATAATTAGTATGTAAAATTTTGCATATACACCAATTTTTTTAAAATATGGTAATTTTGTGCATATTTGTTGTAGTTTATTGTCAAAAACTACTTCGAAGCTAGACAAAAAAAACTGTTAGACTGATTAAGAAAATAATACCACCAAGTTAAACTGTAAACTTATGTCTAGGAGATATACCTAAAACGAAAATATTTTTAAAAAATAAATAAATCTTTTATTAGTAAACAGTCTTATTTTCAACATTATTTATAGCCTGTCAAGATTATTAATAGGTCCCAAACAAAATAACAAATATTTCCTCCAAGTTTCTTAGGTATATTCCGTAGATATAAGTTTATGGTTTACCTTAGTGGTATTATTTTATTTATCAGTCGAACTAGTGTTTTTTCTAGTCTCTCTGAAGTTTTTGACAAAAAACTGCAAAAATATGCATAAAATTACCATATTTAAAAAAAAATTATGTACACAAATATATGTACACAAAATTTTGCCCCCGTGCTAATTTTAGTATTTTTTCACCATATACACAAAAATACTTCCAAATTTGTTTGATAGTACATATTTTTTAAAAAAAATGCTCCGAACGTGCTCGGATATCTTGACTTCAACTCGGAAATTCACCTAAAATGATTGGCCAAAAAAATATTGAATTGAAAAAATGAAGCCGATAAAATGTTAGCAACAAATATGGTACAGCTATGGAAATAAAAAAAAGTACCCACAAGTGAATATTTCGGCCCTTAGTCTTCCTATAGAATCGAACCTTATTGACTTTGTAACCAAATAACATTATTAATTAATTGCATGACACAAAATTTGCATAAGGGGCCGCCTTCATATTAAAAACAATTCAAACTTCAAAATTTTCAATAGCAACACCCCTTTTTGAGTCCATATTTCACATCTATGACATATTTTAACACTAAATACCAAGTTTTGTTAGTTTTTAAGCATTATTAGAGGAATTAGAGACAGACAAAATTTAGGGGTCGTAATGTTAAATGAGTTGCACATAAAAAACTATCCCAATCTATAAATAATTAAGATAATGAAACGAATTTTTTACTGAAAAGAAATTATAATAACCCAAACAAAATGCATTCAATATTGGGGTATTTAAAACAATTTTTATATTTTAAAATAATTATTAAATTAATTTTTTGAAAAAATATGAATAGGAACCCCTTAATATTTTAACAGAAATAAATTTAAGAAATGAAGTTTAAGCGAAATCCCAATTTTTAAAATTGTTTATTCATAATTTGGCAGAGTAAATCACAAAATACTTTTTAATTGCCTTTTAGGGGACTGTGTATAAGATTACATGCGTAATTGATAAATAAAGGCCTTGCATGCATGCTTTCTTGTCATTTTAGAGATAGCCCCCAAAAGGTCCACAAGTGATTCGATTGAATAACTCGTCAAATATTCATCCAAATGTAACAAAAACTTAGATTTAAGGATTTTCAAGAGTGCTTCGCATTTCTAAGTTATTAAAATTGGGTGTTACCATTGGAAATTTCAAAGTTCGTAACATTTTTGATATGAAGACTGCCTCTTATGCAAATTTTGTGTCATGCAATCAACTTAGAATGTTATTTTTTCACAAAGTCAAAAAGGTCCGATTCTATAGGATGACTATCGGCCGAAATAACCTCAAGTGGGTACGTTTTTATTTCCACAGCTGTACATCGGCCAACTAGAACCATCATTAGGAAAGAATTTTGCAAAATCTTTCGCCGAAAAGGCACCCAAAAAAAATTGCTATGCCTATAATCTGAATTTTCCTAGGGTCAGACCCTGACCAAATATAGCATGTTTTGAAATAAACGATCACATGTTTTGAAATAAACGGACAAGTCTGAACAACAAAGACTCTAAAGTTCGCTTCTATTTTGTGAAAAATTGATAAATTACGAGTTTTCTGGTGCAAGTTAGATACAAATAAGTAAAATAAGTAATGGTCTAAGACCTCCATCAACAATATTTGTGGACCTTCACTCTTTTAAGGGTAGGTTTGAATTATCGTCGCACTAGAGCTACACGAGGGGCATTGACGACGGGCGTCGTATTTTAGAACCACAGTCAGGTGACGAGCCAACACCTGAATAGGCACCCAACGCAACCGTTAAGGACGACATCGTACGCAGCGTTAGGACTTTGAAGGATATTTAACGTGCACTTCCTTACACGGGGTATTATTCGTCGGACATTTTTTGGCTGCACGGGCCGTTTATAGGTCGGCAGCTATTTTGGCGATGCCCGGACCCGAACCTGGGACCTTCCGCATGCTAAGCGAGTGCTTAACCGACTGGGCTCCCCAGCCCCCTTCACTCTCTTAAAGAATTCAAACATTTAAAGTCTTTTCTAACCAAAAACATATCACTTCTAAAAACCAAAATGTTTCAAACAAAACTTTTCCTTGCATTGTGTGATGGAAAATTATATATTTTTACAAAAGCAAAAATTTAATTGCAGTTTAAATATTTAAATTAGGAGTTATCGTAATGAGCCATAAAGAAGAAAGTGAATTATAAATCATGATTTGCAAAAAAATTGGATATCACTTTTGAACTCTTTCGAATGATGAATCCAATTCTGAATTTGATTATTTCCTCCAAATACGTGCTTATCCAATCAAAGATCTTATTTCCCAATTATTTATGGTGCATAGATACTTTTCATCAAAAAACAAAAACAAATGTAACTTTAAGGACGATATTTTTCTCTTTAAAACGAATATGGGAAATTTATGCTTGTTGTTTTTTGAAATCTAGACACTTGAAACAACTTTTCTATTACTGTTTTACTTAAAATATTGAATAAATGACATTTTATAATAAATATTTTGTAGTGTTGCGGATTCAAGGGCAAGGATTTAATGAGGTATTTAATCGATCCCCCCCCCCCCCAATAAAAATTGATGCGTTAAGCAACGTGACCAAAATTTCTCAAAAACTAATATTTTGGAGCTTTAATTTAAGACCATCAAGATTACCAATTTCTGTTTAGTGATTTTCTTTTTATAAGTATTTTTCAGAAACTCTGTCTATCAGTTTTATCTATACCTTACTTTTCTTGTACTTTTAATTAAATATAAGGTTTTTCAACAGTTTCAAACATTTTTCTCAGGACTATCGAAGATATCAACATGTTTTGCTTTATTATTTTTCCCCATTAATTTCACAGCATTAAAAAACTTTTACAGTGATTTTTTTAAATATGTATTTTAAAAAAAACAAAAAATCCAATTTAACGTTGTAAAATTTTGTTTAAATCAAAACACTATACGTAATGAACAAACAATAAAAAAATTATAATGATATCTCATATAGTTCCTGAAAAAAAATTTCCTAAAGTTAGTAAAATTAACGTGGGCGAGATCGAACCATCAGACTCCCCTTAAATGAAGGCGATTGTCGCCCAATTGTCAAGGACATTTTTGCCGTGTCTCATCCAAGTAATGCAAGCTATTTTTCAGACACTTTTGAACGAAAGAATAGTTCGTTCAACTCCTTTTATTTAAAGGGACGACCTACGTCTAAATAAAGAAACAGATACTACTGACTGACTTTAGAGTAAAGGTAACTGAGTACGATGTTTCGCCATTCTTTTAACACTCGTAAAAGACTCTAGGGAATTTCAAAATAAAAAAAATTCCAAGAAAGATTTCAAAAAAAAAAAAAAAAGACTCATTCATGTATAGTGAAATATATTTTGTTTTCCTTGTATATTACTGCTTGTATTTGTAAAATTAATGAGTAGGAAGAATTCCTTTATACCTCGTATTCAGACTTATACATTGCATATTTATGTTTACCGTCACTTGGTTCAAACAAACCATTTTATTTGTGAAAAAAGGTTTTATTTAGTATGGGACATAAATTATTTTTGAAATCAATAAATTTTTTTACCATTTCGAAACTAATTCATCTCTTACTTTTGAAAAGTTTTTAGCAAAATATTTTAACAAAATTTAGGTTCCTATCTCCACGATTGTTTTTGTTAAATATTTTCATTATGGCGTGAGAACGCAGAATTTAACAGTTTTCGTTAAGATTAAATGTATAAAAAATTTGTATTAAATTTATAAATTATTATTACTTAAATTTATATTAAATAAATAAAGAATTAAGTATGTTAATGAATTTTTATATACCTTAAAGCCCATATTAAACCTTAACAATAATAGTTTGAACAAGAAGCTCTAAAAACACCAATAGCCTACTTTACTATTACTTTAATACTTACAAAACTTGTCGTAAGATGGATAGACATACAAGCGGGCTAAAGTATTCAATATATGTATCAGCTTTTAAACTTTTCTAACAAAACAAATTAAATAACCGGAGGGTTAGTACGGAATTTAAAACAGACCGTCAAGGGGCAGCTGAACAGACAAAAGGGAACGGATACAAATAAATACAGAAAAATGAGCAAAAAAACGAGTTAAATGAGAAAAAATATAAAATATTGTTGTATGATGTGTCGAACCTTTCCTGTAAAAATAACGAAGTTTAATAAAAGGACAATTATAGCAGAAATTAAAATTAGTGTATATCGGCTAATGCACCGATGGACGAAATGACTGACGTGCATACACATCAACAAAAAGTGCACACAAAAAAACACTCCTTGCCAACATAACTTGGGTAACAATAAAGAGTAAAAAGGCAGAGGGAAAAGTGCGATGGTCCGTTAGTTAGAGACTCTTGTAAAGTAATTTTTACATACCAAATTATCTGAATACAATTTAACTCAAAACCACTCTTCATTCTAATAAAATTGCAAAATTTTCCCAATAATATTCAAATCTGTTGGACCTTAAACGAAATTAATGTTTTAAACCAAATATATATTGTTCCTTCCGCGCATGTTAAGAGTTCTGTAAATCAGGGGTTCCCAACCTTTTTGCACCAGCGTACCACTTGACTTTTTGAGAAATTTTGGCGTACCACCAAACCTAAATATAATAAACGTATAATATTTACTCTTCTGAAAGAGTTCAAAGGCTTTTTAAATTAAATTATTGAGAAATCTTCATATTTTATAGTTAGATATTTGTTTATTTCTAACATGTTTATAAAAAATAGAAATAATAAAAAGATTGAAATTGTATTAATTTACAGTTTTGTTTATAGGTCTAAAAACATACAAATAAAAAAATATACAAACTCAGCATACAAAATATACTTTTTTAATCTTTAGTGCGAAACTTGTTGTTTGCTATGTCTTGTTGTTGCTACGTTTATTATATGAACATTAGGAGTAGTAATGGAACTTATCTTCTGTCTCAGATCCTCTTCAACGCTTATTCTGCTTCGACATTTTTTATGTACAAGAGTTCATAAAATCCGCTCTCACAAACGTAACTCTTAACAAATATCATCATAAATAGCAGAGCTTGCAGTAAGATAAAAAAAAAAGTACTAGATTTTACAACCTATTCAGAAGTTGAAGATTTCTCTTTGAAATAATTTTAATGTTTAAAATAATGAGTAATATGTTTGCGTCCTTACTGCTCATGCGTACTGAAGCTATTAATAGCATCATGCAGCTCACATCATTCACTCGTACCATTTAAAAATTCCCCGCGTACCACCAGTGGTACGCGTACCACCGGTTGGGAACCCCTGCTGTAAATTATTTGTGAATCCATCCAAAACATGTTTAAAACATTAGTTTCGTTTAAGGTCCAACAGATTTCAATATTATTTGACAAAATGTTGCACTTTTATTAGAATGAAAAGCGCATTTTGGCTAAATTGTATTCAGATCATTTGGTATGTAGAAATTACCTTACAAGAGTTTCCAACAAATGGACCAACCGCGCTTTTCCGTCTTTCCTTTTACTCTTTGTTTTTACCCAAGTTCGGGTGGCACGGTGTGTACAGTTTAGTGTTTTTTTGTAAAATACTAAACTGTAATTTAACCAAATTGATATGATATCAGAATTAACAACAACAACACACTACTGGTTAAGGCAGCATAAAAATATACATCAGCTTTGATACTTACTTGACATTCCTCTTCACTATCATTATTACGTTTTCTGTTCATATTAGCAGCTTTTTATTTTGTTATCTTTATTGAAGTTTAGTATTCAAATTAGCAGTTTGAAAAGAACTAAGTTAATAAATCAATGAACTCTTCAGATCCATATCGATATGAATTTGTTATGGATCATTATTCATTCGATAATCCATCACATCGATATGAGTTGAAAGTATCGATGGTTGCGGCACTTCCGTGGCCTAGTGGTTAAGGAGTCGGCCTTGAGATTGACAATTCTGAGTGCAGAGGTTCAAATACCAGTGGTAGGAAAATCCACAGTTAACCACGGATGGGCACGAGTACACTGGGACTTCTGTAAAGTCCAAAGTCACGACGGCTTTACGATGTCGCGCGAAGTTCCGTTGGGTGACCGCTCAGGGTCGACCTCGTCATTTGATTTTCACAGGGTTCTGACTTACGCGGCGAATTTGGCTGCGTTAAAGCTCCTGGGAGGCTATAAAAATTTATAACAGAACACGTTTCAAACCTAACCTAGGTACTTGCTTTCCATAACTGATATGCTCGATCACACTGCTCTACGTCAAATTATACACATTATCTAACTAAATAAAAATTTGAAATGAAAGAGTTCTACTTTAGATTTCTCTGATGTCTCGACAAATGTATAATGATACCGAATGCGTCTGCGCTAAATCATTTGAAATGTGCTTAGATGTTGTTCATTATGTAATGACGAGATCAAAAAGTATTCTTTCATCTTTTTGTTATGAGGTCATTTTATGTACAAGCGCTTCAAAAGAAAATGCCGAATCATATTTATAATAAGATGTTATCAAACACATCATCCATACTATAAAATACATAGAAATCGACAGCAGTTATGAAAAAAAATATTTCATATAGAGTGCTAATAACCCTTAACAAAATTTATTTTTTTAAAAAAATATAGTTCTAAATTTGGCTTGTAATCCGAAGAAATTGTTTCAATGTTTGTTTGTGGTTTTATTCGATTTTAGTGTTCTTTTATCTTATTCATTTTTAATCCTTGTATGTTCAATGTTTGTTTGTTCGATTGTAGTGTCTTACTGCTATGTAATTGGAAATTCTCGTTGTGTATAGCAGACAAATAAATAAATAAAATAAATTATTATTATCTATTAAATTTAAGATGATAAAATATGATTGATTATTTTTATTTTTAGTTACCGTAATAGGTTTTTAAAGTTACAGCTCAGAATTAAAAATAAGAAGACAACCACTTATTGGTAATATCCAATTTACAAAAATAAGTAAAAATCAGACATCCAGCCCCTCAAGGGTACTTATATTTCATACTAGGTAATTGATTTTCGGAGTGAGAGAGGGTAATTGTAAAAGAAAAAATAATGACAATTAAAAATCAACTTAAATGTTAAATGGATTCAAAAATTATTTTAAATATTTAAAAATTATAAATGACCGTTTACAAAAGTAAAAAATATTTTAAATCGTAACTAAAATATGAATTTTAGATTAAAAAATCAAATATAATCCAATTAAAAATTTCTTATCTTACCATAATTCGACAAAACAAAAATTGCATAAATGATATCTGAACCTCTATTTTTGAAGCATAGATTAAACCTAAGCAGAAAAGTCTAAAATAAGAATTCGGTATATACCTCGTTACTAAATTCAAAAATTCTGTAAGACTTCCGGCTTGATTTTAAATTAAAAGAATTCCTTGTTTGGTTTTGTGAAATTCGTATGAGGGTTTGCATAATTCGTTTAAAAAAATACGTAGTACTTTATTATCTTTGAATAAAGCAAATACAAAAACGTGCATGAGGAAGTGCTTCTTTGGTATGCAGGTTTTTGTAAGGGAAGATTGGCATTTAACTAGCCAAAACGGATTAAACCACTGCCAACTTTAATAACAAGGCCGGAGAAGCTTCCTTTCTAACCAAACGTGAGAGTAGACGGACATTTTGACGTCACTATTCCGAGTGCCGAAGATTGGGAAACTTGTTCGAATGCATTCGGAACCCTAAAAATGTGGTCAGCCGTGAAAGAGTGTTTTCGAACAGGTGTCGAGACCGGTTATCTTCACTTTCGGAACAACGTCACTCGGAACTATGACGTCAAAAATTCCGTCCCCGAGCGTGTTTAGGAGAGTTTCTTTGGCCTTAGTATTTGAGTAGGCCGTGATTAAACTCGCTATTTTTACCTCATAACTTTTAAAACGCACATCAAATGAAACGAACTCAGTGTATTCTTTGAACTAGCATACTTAAAAAAAAAACATAAAACTCAACCAAGCAATAGGGAGGAGTTAAGATGCTTCATCCCCCAAAATAAAATTATCTTTCGGTAGATAAAGATAATTCTTAGAAATATAAGTTTTAACCTTTTCAGTCCAAGTGATGCCATTTGACTTCATTATGTTTTTGATCATAATTGAAAATAATAATAACAACATGTCTGACATTTCTTAGCATTAATAAAAAATGTTTTCTAACAGGAAAAAAGCTTGAAGAATCGAATGATGTCCTTTTTGATATCATAAATGGCTATAGAGGATCAGAAAAATTTCTTAAATGATAATGCCAAATTGTCATTGGGACTAAAATAGTTAAAAGAGCATCTAAATTTATTTTAATAGAAAATAAATGTGCATTTATAATTTAGTTTATTCAAGATATAATTGCCTTTAGTGTCATTTTGTGCCTTTCATTTTTACTTCCATATTGAGGCAACTTATGTTGAAATAATCATTAAAATATTAAAGTTATTTATAATCCGCCGAAACCATACACACTCTCAAAAACGAACGAGTGATTTTAACTCAATCTGAGTTAATTTTTACTCCTCCAGTATAGAAAATGCACTTATCCTAGAGGAGTGGATCCTTTGTATGTTAAACCCCCGACAGGATCACTCCAAACGAGTGATTTTTACTCAGGCTGAGTTAATATTCGCTCTTTTCCAGTGTCATAAATGCACTTCTCCTACTGGAGAGGATTTCACTCTTTTGTTTCAAGAGTGCAGTGTCTCGTCCACTGTTCCTTTCTCATTCAATTTTAAAAAAATAATCATTTTCTAAAATAATTCAAATTAATTACCAACAACCTAGAGTAAATTCTCAACTTTTCTCCCTTTGCATAAACAATGTCATTTATGTGTGAGGCGAGGTCTCATACGATAAAAAAAAACATTAAACTGTGTAAACTAACCTTGAGTATTAGTCGAATAACTCTCGTAATTACAGTTAATCACTGGAAAAGCAATTAAATATATCACATGTCAAAACGATAAGGCATTTAATTATTCGTAAAATTCATAGAATCACAACTTTAAAAAATATTTTCACATTTGTACCTTATTTCTATGTCAATCTCTACGCGTAATTAAATACTGTATATTAAGTCTTTAATTTCCTGTACGGAAACCAAGGTTTCAAATTAGTAAGCTTAATAGGAGTCAGAGGATTCTATCACGGCCATGTTAATATTTCTAACTTTATTAACATATTTCTCATGAACTATATGAGATATCATTATGAGCTTTTTCATATTTTGTTCCTTACATATAGCTCTTTGCTTTGAACTAAGGATATTTCGAAGTATAAAAAAATAATTTTACAGTGATTTTTTTTTAAATGTATTCAAACACAAACAAATCAGATTTAAAGTTATATAAATTTTTTTTGGAGAAGAGGTATTTAAAATTCCTCAGTTTAAATCAAAGAGCTATTAATGGGAAAGAATAATAAAACAGAATATGTAGATATTTTTTATAGTTCTTGAGAAAAATATTCCTAACTGCTAAAAAATCATATATTTCAGGAAACGCAAAAGAAATGTAAAGGTAAAAACTAAGGTTTAAAGTGTCTCAAAAGTGCTTATAAAAAGAAAATCACTAAAGAGAAATTGATAAACTTGGTCTTACATTAAAGCTAAAGATATGTTGAATAAAAACAAAAGAAAAACAGAAAATCGATATTTTTGACCCAAACACCCATCCGACTCCCCTTAATGTAAAAAAAGAAGCAAAATTCAAAGTATGCGTTTGTTTATTTAACTTCATGGATGTTTCGGGACTCCATTTGAAAAACAATTAGATTAACCCTCTAATGCATGAATTTTTATTTTCATCCCAAAAAAATATATACGTATCTTTAATACTCACACATTATGAGAAAAATACTAAAACAAAATTAACTGCATTTTTTCCAAAAGCAAAAACCAACTGCAAAATTCCAATTTTGATAATAATGACTAGAAAACTACTAAAATTATTTCAAAATAACCCTTTTTAACTGATTAATTTTTTAAAACAATTTATTAGTATTTAGTACAAAATTATTATTCTTTTAATACTACCAAAAACGTAATTTCATAAAAGTTAGTAACCTCACTCTTTAATTTTGAATACACTTTTACTACTGTCATCAATGAGGATTATTAGTAACTAAAGCTTTAAAATGAAATGTAATAGATGAAAAAAAACACAGATTTATCTAGGAGGAGCTCTAATTTAATAGAATAAAGTGGATTATGTTACTTGTTACCAAACGGTAACAGTATGCATTAGAGGGTTAACTAATTAAATTTTAGGAATGTCGTCTCAGGTGTCGGAGATTCGGTGCTTCCATTATCGGCGATATAGACTAACGTAACGTATATGAGCATTAGATAGTTTATATTAAGAGGGATTGTCAGTCCCATAGAGCTAATGCATTAGTTTTGGAATCATAACTTCCGCTCAAGTATTGCTTTGTCCTGTTAGCCATTTTTTCTAGGTATGGGAATCAACATAACATAAAAATGAAACAAGTTTCAAACAAAAAATGTTGTCTAGTTATTTAATTAAATATTTTTGAAGTTTAAAAATGCCTAATATATTTAGCAGATATTTTAAAATTTTATCAATTAAAAATTAAATAACTGGAAGTTATTTTCTTTTCAATTTCGTTTCAAATTGATGTTATGATGATTCTCGTACCTAGTTAAAATGGGATAACATGACAAAGCAATTCTTTTGAAAAAAAATGCGATTTTAAAACTAATTCATCAGCTCTATGGGAGTGACAGTAGCTCTTAATGCAAGATACACACAACGAAGATAAAAGAAATACACAGTTTAATCAAGGTCCTAATATTTCTAATGTTTAAGTAATAAAAACAAATTGATTTTACAATCACATTTTTGTGTCAAAGATAAAATCATACAGAAAAGTTTATAAGTTGTAAATGATATGTTTTGAGCTAAAATACCCAAATTACCTAAGATTTACTACTCTAACTACTCTGAGTTTATTTAAATACATTATTTTAAGCCAATAATAAACAAGCTTGCATACAAGAAAAATTTAATCATATTAGAAAATCGATGTGAAACTGTTAAGTAATTCAAGAAAATGGAAAACACAAATGACAATATAAAGCAAAACCAAAAAATTGCATTTTAACGCAATTTCATGGCAAATCTACATGGTTTTCAAAGCATTCCTTTCCAAAATCGGCCAAAAGAAACCACTGAACCTTAAATAACTCGGACTTATTTACCGGGGCAGTGAAACACATCAGCTGCATTTCAGTGCTTATTATGTAGAAAACAAAATAACAATTTTTCTCTCTAAGCTTGGCTAAACATACTTTTCACTGGATGTCAATAATTTCATTAATTGAGAGTTGACTTTCTCTTTTGAGAGAAGCGTGCAGTCTTGCAGATGTCTAAAATAATATTTTAGATCTTTACCTTCAAAAAAGGTTATTATTATTTACAACTGAAGAAACACGCTTTCCAGGACCATGGCCACAGAAGCTCCTCGTGATGTCACGCTATCCGTCTGGTTCGGATAGTTAACTTTTCCGAAGACAAAGTAAGAAACCCATTCGGGCCACTGCTAGCTAAACTTTTCAGGTTTCGAAAAGATTACGGAACAGATTACGAATAGTAATCCTTAACCAAATTTTGCAACTCTTATAAATGACGTCCTCTGAGGTCCTGTAGAGCAGGGGTTCCCAACCGGTGGTACGCGTACCACTGGTGGTACGCGAGAGAATTTCAGGTGGTACGCTGAGTGATGTGAGCAACTTGATGCTATTAATAGCTTGTGTATTTCACATGAGTAGTGAGCAAGCAGACACAGTACACATTATTTTAAACATTAAACATTATTTTAAAGAGAAATCTTTAACTTCTGGGACGGATATAAAAAAAACCTAGTACCCTTTGATCTTCCGGCAAGTTCGGCTATTTTGTATCCTATTTGCTGTACGAGTTTTTTTTTGTGTGTGTGTGTGTGTGAGAACGGATTTCCTTAACTCTTACAACAAGTTTCACACCAAAGACTATCAGAGTACATTTTGTTCGATGATGCATGTTATAAATAATCAAATACATAACCATTAAATGTGAAGTTTTTACAGGAATTTAATTCAAAAAACCTTTGAACACTTTTATTAAAGAGTAAATATTACACGTTTATTAAAATATTTGTCTGGTGGTACGCCAAAATTTCCCAAAAAGTCAAGTGGTACGTACGCATGTGCAAAAAGGTTGGGAACCCCTGCTGTAGAGTAACAAATGTCTATACAATTCCAATGGGGAAACTTTGGCCCCCTGTTTTTAAATAAAGTATACAACATGAAATCTCAAAAACTTATTAAAAATACAGAAGAAGGCAATTTTGCCATTAAAATAATTAATAAGAATAATTATAAAGGTATTAATTAGTTATAATTAAAATTTATTTTTTGTTTAGATATTTACGTGCCGTTAGTGTTGCCATCTGCAGTTAGTGAATAATTACTAAATCTTGTTTTAATTATAAGTAATTAATATCTTTTAAAATTATACCAATGGCAAAATAACTTTATTCTGTATTTTTTTGGAAAGTTTTCGTGAGTGCATGTCGTATACTTTATATAAAAACCTGGGCCAAAGTTTCCCCTTTATAATTGTATAGAGATCTGTAAGTATATAGTCTCTTAACTAAATTTTACAACTCTTTTAAATGTCCTCAAAGCATTAAACACTCCAAAGGTCCTCCGCCCCATTAATCCCTTTCAAGGGAAAGGGACATCCAAAAGAGTGGAAACTATTAGAATTTTTGCAACTTAATTTCGGACATTGGATTGGATTGGATTGGTTGACACACATTTTCAGGCTTGTGTGCTTGGTCGCAAGAACCCGCTTATAAACCATCGTCAAGTAGGACAACACAAGACACACACAAACACATATGACAGATGTTGCCATCTGTCGCCACCTCCACAATTTAGACACGTCCCTGGAGGGGAGGGAAATTTTCTCCAGGAACCTGTACCCATGGTGAACTGCGCAATGACCGACCACAGGACTTTCGGACCCAACAGATTTTACGAGCACGTACTCCGCATATACTCGGTAAGTCTTCAGTGGCACCGGGTCTCGAACTCTCAACCTTCCGGTCTGGAGTCCAAGATCGAGACCACTAGGCTCCTTACAGCCCATTTCGGACATAAAGAAGTATGCGTTACACCAGTTTTCAGCTTTGGTTTTGGAGATGTTTTTTTATCAAAATTTAATACTTCTACTGGTGTCTATTATCTTTGAAGTCTATTTAATGCAGAAAGTCAAAATTAATTTTGTTAAGACTTTTAGTATTCTATTTAGAGTGTTGAATTGTATATCATTGTTGAAAGTCATTGTTGAATGCAGAAAGTCAAAATTAAAATTTTTTAGACTTTTAGTATTCTATTTAGAGTGTTGAATTGTATATCATTGTTTAATTTAAATTTGCATAACAATTCACCCTACTTTTTTTAAAGGTACCCAGAGCGTTAAGCAACCTAGGTAACTCCACTCAATTAAAAACCAAACCAAAAAAAAAAAAAAACATTTAAACCTAATGAACATGCTTTCATTTACAGTGCTAATTAAATATTTCGTAAAAGCATTTGGTAAAGTTCGTTTAGGAGACTAATGCTTTCCATTCTCGACTATCAAAATCAATCTAATTAAGGAATGTTAAAACCACTTTTCATACGGTATTTCTTCATATTGCTTTTTATTACTGACAGTTTTGTAATTAGAGTTTTTTGAGTAATTAATTACCTTCGGTCTACTAATAAAAAGTTTTAAATATTATTTGTATTATTTCGTTGAAAATAGTTATAATGGTTTAAACCCCTATAGCGGGTGATGGGCATAGAGAAAAGTGGTTGACTTTTGCTATGTTATTAATGACGTTAAATAGAATGGTACCGAATTTCAATTCCGCTCTACTTTTTAAAAGGATCTTAGAACATTTACCTCAAGGGAAATTCTATCTGTCCATCCAGGGCCTGTTCTAGGAAAACTCGGACTATAGGCACAACCTATTTTAGGGACCCCTTTACGAAAAATGTTATCTCCCAAAAAACTTCGTAAAAGTAAACAAACGCCAACCTCAAAAAAAAAAAAAAACTATGCATTTATTTTATAACAAAAGACAAGTCATTATGAAAGTTGTAGCTAAAAAAGCCGTGATATAAAATGAATGCCAATCTCTTATTTAAAACTTCCTGGTCATAATTAATAGTATAATTCAAGTTTCGCTGCCATAAAAAAACCGTTTGAGGTTGGTGCCCATCTTAACCACCCTCTTTACTTTTGATACCCTCTATTTGTATTGAGATCATATATTTGTTAAAAATATTTAACAATGTCCTTCGTTATTTTGATTTAGTAATTCAAGTTCATTTGCGTGATTTAGTTTTTTAGGGGGGATTAAGATGGGCACCAACCTCAAACAGTTTTTTTTATGGCAGCGAAACTTGAATTATACTATTAATTATGACCAGGAAGTTTTAAATAAGAGATTGGCATTCATTTTATATCACGGCTTTTTTAGCTACAACTTTCATAATGACTTGTTTTTTGTTATAAAATAAATGCATAGTTTTTTTTTTTTTTTGAGGTTGGCGTTTGTTTACTTTTACGAAGTTTTTTGGGAGATATCAGTAGTTTTTTTTTTTTTTAAATAATAAAATATACGGACACCATATGACTACAAAATTGACGACAAGATTTCAATGTTTATCGAGAGTTATATAATTTCCGAGAACCAAAAAAATATTATTTCTTACTCTTCATAGAAAAAGCAAAGTGTTTTAAAAGTTTGAATGTTTATATAAACTGAATCTGGCAACCAAATATGAATGTTTACATTTATTCCATTATCATTCATTCCATTATCGTTGTTGATATATTTTCTTTAAATTAAAACGCCAAAAAAAATTAAATGGCGCATTCCGTTTATTAATTACAATTCTAAAGTTTTTTTTAAATCTGTTGATTCAGATATTTGATTAATCATATATTTAAAAGCTGTAATGGCGGCTTGTTCGTTGTGTTTTGAACTCTGACGCTCTTTGATGAAAATATAGCAAACCTCGTTTGGCCGCGTTTTTGGAGGTACTTGGCCGCTAGGACGGCTTGTTTATCGCGCATTCATACCGCCAATAGTAATATAGATTTTAATTAATTAAAAATAGAAAGAGATATTTTTGAAACTTCAAACCTATGAAAGGTGCTGAATTGCGGCATTCTTAATCGTTTAGTAAAAACAGCTTCGATATTCATGGTCTAGTAATGGCTGTAGGTCTGGGCAAAAATTAGGTCAAAATTTGACTAAAACTGCTCGAAAGATTTCATTTTCGAAAATTTCCATAATTTTTTTCTTCGCTGCTTTTTGTTCTAGAATATCCAATTTTTTTTTATTTAAAGTAATCTACAAAAGCTCTCTACTGTATTTTTTTTTATTGTTCCACGATGTTTGGTTTGTCTGGTAGAAAATAAAATCATTTTTGCTGTTAACATAGCGAAATGTTTTCTGTATATATACATAACTGCCGTTTAGCCCTTGGCGTCATTTTGAGATTGGCGGGCGGAACGACCGTTCCGTCTGATTTCCAGTACTGATGGTGCTTTATAACCTATTTACCAAATTTTTGCTGCGATTTTATTGGATTCCTTATAAACATTGATCAAAACCATCTCGTTTGGTCAATTTCTTAATCAAAATCGAGCATAAACAAAGTGGAGTAATAGATTTTTTTAAAATGTACTGATATTTTGGGGATTTACAGCATTTAGCATAATATAAACTGAAATTCAGGGGCCCCTAAAATTTGGGGACTATAGGCGCGGACCTTGTGGAAGAACAGGCATCTGCGTCTATCCCTGTACCCTTTTCACAGGGCACCTACGTGTCGAAAGTTTCAGTGGCTTTAAAAAAAACTATATTTAGGATAGAGAGAAATTTGCACAGTAAAAAAACTGTAAATTTACGAGCATTTGGCCTTTAAATTCTTCTGGGCAACAGCCTTATTGGGTGGGAAACAATCTGACCCACTAAATAAACGGCCTTTTCTCTTAGACTGTTAGAAAATAAGGGCGATTCCCTTATTTTTATAGTTTTAGCTCATCTATTTGCTTTTGGGAATTAATGGGAAGGAATGTTTTGTAAAGGGGTGTGACTGGAATCTCGGCTACCATTCAATGTCCGTTATTTTACAGGGATTTTTTTTAACAGTGTGTATGCTTTTGAGTTTCGTACCATGCTTTTTTTAAAACTCCCAGGGATATGTCTCCCCTAAAAAACCCTCCAACCCAAGGGCACAAGCAGGATTGGGGAATATACGAAAATTTTAGTATATTATTTAGGTCAGGGGTTCCCAACCTTTTTGCACCTGCGTACCACTTGATTTTTTAAGAAATTTTGGCGTACCACCAGACCTAAATATTTTAATAAACATATAATATTTACTCTTCTAAAAGTGTTCAAAGGTTTTTTTGAGTAAAATTCCTGAAAAAACTTCGTATTTAATGGTTAGATCTTTGTTTATTTGTGGCATGCTTATAATAAAAGAGAAATAAAAAGATTAAATTGTATTAATTTACAGTTTTGTTTATTACCTATAGGGATAAAAATATGTAAATACAAAATAGTACAAACTCGGCAGAATCCGATCCAGAAGTTAATTAAAGATTTCCTCTTTAATATAATGTTAATGTTTAGTTTGGTTTAGTTTGAATTATTGTCGCACTAGAGCTACACGAGGGCTATTGGCGACGGGCGTCGTGTTAATGTTTAGAATAATGAGTAATATATTTGCTTCCTCACTGCATATGCATACAGAAGCTATTTAAACCATCATGTTGCTCACATCACACGCGTACCACCTGAAATGTTTCCATGTACCACCAGTGGTACGCGTACCACCGGTCGGGAACCCCTGATTTAGGTCATTAAAATAAAACAACATATTTGCCAATTTTCAGCTCTATACTATTTTTGACCGCCAACTTGTCTGGCCTAATAATAAATTATACGAATTCCCATCTCCCGAAAACATTGAATACAAAAAAAATAAAGGTTTTGAGACAAACTTCTTCCAGAGAACGTCTACAGACAACAACAGCTCCCTCTAAATACCAAAAAGAACTTCAGCCTAGCATGCAACAGACGATATCTAGATTAGACTTAATGAATTAAACGGTGGCGAGATTCTTCAGTCGGATTCATATGAAAAACTTGGTTTCGCTCGACGCCTTCTTGAGATATTTATCGGTGACTTGGGATATCCTCTGTGTTGGGAGGTTACGCAAACTTGAGGGTCAAGTGCAAGAGAATAAGCCTTTTGTTCATTTGTAGCCGAGAAAGGGAAATATTTATGTGTTACTCAAAAGAAGCAAAAATATAGTGTTATACTCTCCGCCAACCAAATAAGAAACGGTAGGGATGGCGGTTTTTCAGAAAACCCGATTTCCGATTTTTAGACGGTTTTGTTTCCGCTTTAGACCGGCCTCATGAAAAAACCGTTTTTTCGGTCAAAACCGAGGACAAAAAAAACGGTTTCAGTTTTCCATCCCAAAAATATTTCAAATAAGGGTGGCGGGAACTATAGAAGTGATGGTAGACGCGTTGGGACGAGTCTTCACACTTTTCATAAAAAAAAATAAAAGGCGTTCCCTTTCTTCTAATACAACTGAGTTCCATCCCCTCTCATTTTGCAGCCTAGGCAAACAACAAAAGTAAAAAACTAAAATGATAATATAATGTTCTAATTGTAATATATTTCGTACTATTGAGCTATTTCTTAACAACTCTCAGTCTATGTCTTGCCGATCTGTCAAACAGTTGCCACTGTAAAAGTGCGGCGTCGGCTCGTCAATAAATTCTTTCCCAAAAAATTTTTTCAAATGCAGCAGACTTTTGTTATGAATTAATACTTCACTCTTTTCATAGCAAAACCATAAGAATCGATTCACTTTTTTATTAGAACTCGAGATGTGAGGCTGTGTGCTTTAGCGGCAAAGCTTCATCCTTTTAAGGGGGTCCGATAACTCAGACATTTTTTTTTATACTTATGCATTCCAATATTTTTTCACCTGTTAAGCATGTTTTAAAAACACAATTCAGATATTAAAATTTTATATAAGTCTGTTGGGTTTTTTAAAAAATTAAATTTTTGTTAAATTTTTAACAATTTTCAAATCCATACTAATTTTTTGTTTTTCAATATTTTTAAACCCAAATTTTTATGCAACATTTGGAAGATAATTCGAACCAAAGTATGCATTTATATTTCGATTAAAATGAACAACTCTTTTTAAAAAAATATTTTTGCAATTTTGCCAAAAAAAAAGGAAAAAAAGGAAATTTCAACTTTAAGAATTTTTTTAAAAATTTGTGTGACAGATATCAAAAATCCAAATGCATACTTCTGTTTAAAATATATTTATTTGCCTATGAAAGAAAAAAATATTAATGTACTTATAATATTAAAAAAGCCTTAGCATTTTAAATAGTCTTAAAATTGGAAAAACGCGAACAGAGATATGAGCGTTTGAAGTTTACATATTGTGAGTGACGTTTTGAGAGTGTGTCTTATTCAAAAATTCATAACTCAAAAACTTGATGCGTATTTTTTAAAGCGCTTTCTTCTAAAATGTTAAGAAATATCCAAACTTTATTTTTAAACAATAAAAAAATGGATTTGGAAATGGAAAAATAATTTGGATTTTTTCGCGATTATGAGGTATCGGACCCCCTTAAATACTTAAAAACGATTTTTTTATAACAAAATATCTTGGACGTTCAAGCTTCCTTCATTTCTATAGAGTGAACTACAGAATAAGAACAAATTCCTGTGTAATCGATGTGTTTCTATTACATGCATTTCACGACTTTAAAAAAAGATTCCTGAAATGTTTACGAGGACAACATAAGCATTTTTACGAGACGGAGTGATTTCCGGAAAAAACGAATCCGATAACTGCGTATTATTAGGCAATGCGCAGGAAACCGTACGTTATCCATTCTGACTTCGTTGAAGGAAGCTGCGACGATTTTTTTTAATAAACATATCTTGGATATTATGCAACATAGTTTAGAACTGTGATGACCAAAGAAAGTCAACATTTTGGGTACATCATCATGGGACAGATATGTTGAAAGTTGATGTGGTAAATAATTTACGCTACTGTAAAGCTACCAGTGGTTGCTCACAATTTGTCTTTGCTGAGTGGCATCACTTTCTCTTCTAATAACATGTAAAATAAAGTTAGTGAGGGTTGTGAGCCCTGTGGTCCGCGTAGCGATCTACGGATCGGGAGGTCCCACGATAGAAACCTGGTCGCTGAAAACTCACCGAGTATATGCGGAGTACGTGCTCGTTAAATCTGTTGGATCCGAAGGTCCCGTCGGCGTTCATTGCGCAGTTTCCCACGGGTACAGGTTCCTGGAGACTATTTCCCTCCCCTTCAGGGACATGTCTAAATTGTGGAGGTGGCGCGTGATAGATCTCAGCATCTGTCACGTATATGTATGCATGTTAGTGTGAGTGTGTTGTGACTGTCTTACTTGACGAAGGTTTATAAGCGGCTCTCTGAGCAAGCACACAAGCCTGAAAATATATGTATATCAACCAACTAAAGTTAGTGATATGCAGCCCAAATCAGACGAAAATACCCGAGTATACTGAGATAGACGTGCTCGTTAATTCTGTGAGGACAAAAGTATGGCGGCTTTAGCGTACGATGTCGCTCAAAGCTCCGTTGGGTGCTCGCAGGAAGATAAAATTGCCTTAAAAAGATAAAATTGCCAAAAAATCGCTTTAAAAAAATTGAAAATCGCCATTCGCCAAACGTGTTGCCGTGTGATTTATAATTTTTATAGAATAATATATAGTAACCTACTGTATTATTCTGTTGTTTATTAAAGTCGATTAAAAATTACATTTCTGTACTAAGGTATTTAATTTGCTAAATTTCCTAAATAGCTTCGAGATGGTGGGGGCCCCCAAATATCAAGTGCCTTAGGGACCCTGCACTCTTAAAACGAACGAGCGATTTTAACTCAGTCTGAGTTAATTTTCACTCCTCCAGTGTTGAAAATGCACTTCTTCTAGAGGAGTGGATCCTTTGTGTGTTAAACCTCCGACAGGATCACTCCAAAACGAGTGATTTTAACTCAATCTGAGTTAATATTCACTCCTTTCCAGTGTCGAAAATGCACTTCTCCTACTGGAGTGGATTTCACTCTTTTGTTTTAAGAGTGTGGGTCTTTAAATCCGGTACTGCTAACAGCTAGAAGACAGATGTCCGTCCGGACGTACAGACAGACAAACAAACAAAAAGTATGAAGGTCGGGTCTCTGAGGTCATACCTGTCTAAAACAAAAGAATTTTTAATATCCTATGGACAAAACAGATTTTGTAAGGGGAGTACGGACAGACGGAATTCGTCAGCATGTCAATTACTACTTTTTTCATTTTTTTTTAATCTTTTGAATTAAAATAAGAAAAATTAAGCTAAAAATGATAGGATTTGAGCAAAAGTTTGGTATAGTTTCTTTAGATCTTTATCTGAAGAAACTGTAGGCCACTAGAAAATTTGAGTCTTCATTCCGATTTTTCCCAAAAGAAACACTTTGAATTGTGCTATTTTCATAAATTGAATTTGAAGTATGGAGTTTACATTTGCGCAAAGTTAAGACGCAAACGAATGGCTAGTTTAGTTTAGTATGAATGACTAAAGTCTATAAGATACAAACACATAGATCGTTTCCTTTTTATTATTATAGATATTGTGAATATAAATTAGTCATTTGCTAGGGTTTTTGTAAATTATACTAAGGAATTTTAAAATAGAAGCAATGTAGTTGGGCATTAGCCCAAAAAAAATTACCACCTTCGGGAATAAACGCTGAAGAAACCCACGTTCTATTCTTAGCCTTACTCATCGATAGAGAACTACGCTAGAGCATGGACAAATTATAAAAGACTTGCATCTTAGTAAAGAAATTTGTTTCACAACAGTGTAAAGCATATTAATTGTGAATGCCAGTGTATTTTGCCATTTGTAATACAAATACTATTCTTTATTAATTAATATAACCAAGAACGTATCCTAGAAATAATTAATATTCACTTGAATTAGTTTGGATTATTGTCGCACTTGAGCTGCACAAGGGCTATTGGCGTCGTAAATTAGAACCACGATCAAGTGACGGACCACCTGTGTAGGCAACCAACGCAACCGTTAAGGGCGACATCGTACTCAGAGTTGGGACTTTGAAGCATATTTAACACTTTGGCGATGCCCGGACGCGGACCCGCATCAGGGACCTTTCACATGCAAGACGAACGTCTTAACGGACTGGGCTCCTCAGCTCCTAATTTGAATTATATTTCCAAGTATAGATATGAAGAAATATACATTCCTACACATGTAACACATTAAAGTATGGAAATAAATAACTTTTATTAAAGTATTTTGTATGGATTTACAAGTGAAATTAATTATTAAATAAAACAACATGAAATTTCAACTTTTTGAACCTAATTAGAAAGTCATAAAACGTAAACTACTTTTCAAATTCACTAACATGATTGAAATTCATATGTTTATGGAAACACGGAATATTTCACATTCATTGCATTTAATTCATGTTATAAAGCTCATTTTTCAAAATATTTTACATTATATGCATACCCCGACCCTAACACCCTGTAAAAGAAATCGAATTCACAACTTTTAAAGAATTTCTTTTGAGAAATTGCAAAATTTCTTAAAAGTCTCACAACTTTTTTAACCCTTTTAGTCCCAGTGATGCCATTTGGCACCATCATGTTTCTGATCATAATTCTGATAATAATAGAGCTGACATCTATTGGGTTTAATAAAAAATATTTTCTAATAAAAAAAGTTTGAAGAATCGAATGATGTGCCGTTTGATATCATAAATGGCTGTAGACGATCAGAAAAAATGTTCTAGAACGATTATGCCGCATTGTCTTTGGGACTAGAATAATTTACATACTTTATTGCAAAGTTATTTACTTATTTTATTAATGTAATTTTAATACCGGATTTTATGTTTTAAACTGGACAATTTTAAATACACAAAATTTCTCATGCGATTATTAATACGGAAACAACGATTCAAATGATAAAAAATTAAATTTTAGCTCTAATTAAGTGAATGGACCGTCGACAGACAGATACTTGTCCAAAAGTACAGATCGACAGACAAAAGTATAAAAGATATGTATCTAATGCCATACCTTACTAACAAAAAAAGAATTTATAAAATTGTATGGATCGAAACGAATTCGAAAGGGAAAACGGACACGCATATGAACATCTCTCTCATATCAATACCTATTCTTCATTTTTTTAATCATAAGTTTAAAAAAATTGAAAAAAAAATACTCAAAATATGGTACTTTATTAATGATAATAAATTTAGAAAATAAAAATGGCAATGGAAATATTTCTTATGACGTCACGCTCTTTATACATTGATTTCATTGGTTGTTTCGTTTTCTTTGACAAAGTGTTGCAACAAGCTCATTGGTTTTTTATAAAGTCACGCTCTCCGAACTGCGAAATCATTGGTTGTTTTGTTTTCTTTGACAAAGTGTTGAAACAAGCCCATTTAAATTTGGTTTCTAATTCCACATTTAGTACTTAGCTTGATTGACAAAAACATCCAAATATTGGTGATCAATATATTTTAAGATTTTTTTTCTTCGTATTCTGCAACACCCGACTTTGGATTCGGATTTTGTCGTTCTTCTTTAAAAGGTTAGTTAAAAATAGCCACTTTGAATATTCACAAATAGTTTACTGCACAACCTTTACACACGAGGTGCGAAATGTATTTGAATGTAAATGCTTTCATTTTCAGTGATAATTAAATGAAATGTAAAAGCATGTTCGTTTAGAAACTAATGCTTTTAATTAACAATTTCAATCTAATTGAGGAATTTTAAAACCACTTTTCATAATGTATTTTTTTATATTGCTTTTTATTATTGACAGCTTTGTTATTAGATCTTCTTGAGTAATTAATTAACTTTTCTAATAAAAAAGTACCTAGTCTTCGAATAAAAAAAGTTTTACATATTATTCTTAGAATTTCGTTGAAAATAGTTATAATGGTTTGGTTTTAGACTAAAAATGAATTGAATGTGACAAGAAAAATTTGAAGGAAAAGAAACAACTAACTTGAAAGATAATATTTTTTAAATGTTGCAAAAGTCCGATAAAATCAATTCAATAAGTAATATTGAACACAATTTAGACACAAACCAATCGTTTTTCAGTTGATCAAATTCCATCTAAACATTAAAAGAACAAAAAAAATTAAAGTCAACTTTCGTAATTAGTTCCCAAATCCTAAACAAACATCTCTTACTCTTAAACTATATATTTTTCTAAATATCTCCAAAATTTATATATTATTTTAACATTTGAAAAATAACTGCCTTTACTAAAAACGCAGTATACAATTACAAATTGTCTTTCTTTTTTTTAAATCAATCACAAATTTTTAAGTACTTTATCATTTTAGGCAAATTTTTAATAGCTACGAAATTAGCCTAAATATATTAAAAAGTAAACAAATACCAATGAGATAAAAATATAAAATTAAAATAAGAATTATATGTGGAAAATTAAAAAGTTTGTTTTCTTTCTAAATAATTCGAGTAATGTGGAGGATTCTGAGGAAACGTTCCAAAAGTACGAAAAAACGAACGGGAAGTCTTACAATACTATTTTAGACACACAAAACAAAGCAAAAATTACTATTAAAATAGATTCAAAGACAAAGATATTTCAGTTTGGAAAACAATACACGAAAATTATTCTGAAATCTAATAAACAATTTACAAGTTTCAAACGTTTCACTTATCGTCTGCCAAAAAAACTGTTTACCTTCTTTCGAATGAGCACGAAGGAAAGTGATATTCTATTTTTAAAATGAAACTATTTCTGGGAAATACTTATGAAATTAAAAACACTATTCCAATATTATCCAAGCGAATATTTTAAAAAAATCAAATTATTCACAATTTCGTAAAATCGTATGTGGAAAGAATATAAAATCCTCTATCCTAATCGGAGTGAAGTGGGAGAGATGGAAGCACGTTCCAAACGGATGAAAATACGAGAGAATAAAGGCTCAAAACAATTTTCGAAGGTTATTTTAAAATCTAATAACATAATTTACAACTTTTAAGAAGATTCCCACAAATCTTCTGACCAAAAAGCTCTTTCGAATGCTGGTGAAGGAAAATTATAAGCTACGCTTCAAAGGGGAAAAAATAACTGCGAAATATTTATTAAAAAATGAAAACAATATTCTGACAATATCCAACCGAATATTTTATGAAATCAAGTAATTCACAATTTTGCGAAATCGTCTGAAAGAATATTAAAGTTTGTTTACCTTCTTTCGAATCGGAATGAAGTGGGAGCGATGGAAGTACGTTCCAAAAGGATGAAAATACGAGTGAGTAAACGAACGCGGATCGTTCTAGTTAGTAGGCCAAGATCAGTTGCTCATCTTCACCCCTCCTCCTCTCTTCACTTAACTTCATCCTTTTCTGCAAATCGCTCATTCGGATCTTTCAAGAGAGATATACGTGATTAATCTATTCGTGTTCTTTTCATAGAGCTATTGGTCACTGGTATTAGTTGATGGTTGAGAGTTGATTTGAATACATTTTTTATTATTGAAAAGTTGTTGCATTAAAGAAGAATCGTACTTCTTAATTGGGAGCCAAAACATGTCAGAGAAATTTATATAATTCCCAATGATAATAAAAACTAATGTTCAATTATTAAAATCCACCGAATGACCAAATACGTAAGGTAATGTCCGTTTCACTATCTATTTACCAGCCCCCCAGAGAATTTAAAAAAAAAAAACAATTTAAAGAAAATTGTAATGAAAGAAAAGGAATTGCCAAAGAAAGTTTCGAGGTGATAAAATTTTCAGGCATGAAAATGCATTTGCCAAATTAGTTTTTGAAGAGAGAAAATACGCCCAAAAAATTAATGGGGTTGTATCGGATGATATAACTTTCTTTGTTATCATTTGTGAACTTCCTGGGATTTCATTGGTTATTTCGGTTTTACTTTCAAAATGAGCGGGGTTATTATATTTATTATATTTTCTATTTTTGAACTCTTTAGTTTCTTTGCAACTTGTTTTTGTTCTTGCTATTTATTAAACCCTATCGGCTTGAATTCGATTAAACGTATGCAAAGCATTACCTAAATCTCAATGTTATCAGAAAACTAATTTTTGGAGTATGCAGAGAAATTAAGCGAAATTGTAAGTTAAGAAAATATTGTATTGTTCAAAACAAATGGTAATTCCAGAAGGAACAAAATGAAAACACTACCTATTGGGCTATTGCCACTCACAAAGTGAAACATGCCTATGCTTCAAAAACATTTTAAGCCAAAATATCATTTAACCAATAATAGTCACGAGAATAAGCAAAATAAAAAATTGTATGGATTTTTTTTAAAATAAATATAAATCATATTTCTTAAATACTCCTATAAAGTAAGTTTGTGTGCTGTGCAGTGCACGTTTTTGCAAGAATCCGTCAAACATTGATCAGATTTTTTTAAAAAAAAAAAAGATATCCAGTCAAAATATTCTGCAGAAAAGAAAATCAAAATTTCCTTCAGAGTTTTTTTCTTCCTCACTGATAGAATATTTCGCACATAGTTGATAAATAAAAACTTTTTTAAAAAAATACTATATATTAATATGGTTGAAATTAACTAACATTCTTAATGAACACTCGAAATTAGTTCAACAAATTGTCCACATGCTCGTAAAATTGTCCACATGCTCGTACAGTGGTAGAAATTGATTTATGAACTAACACTCTTTTCACCAGATATCGCTTTGTATTAAGTGCTCACAATTCGAATTTTGTGTGTTGTATATTCAGAGTATAATAAAGGATTTTAACACATAATTTTTTTCAAAAAATGATATCAAATAAAAATATATCTATTTTTAGTTTTTAAGCATGTCAAATGGTGGAAATTGATTTATGAACTCATATTTATTTTGAACCCAGGTACCAAATATTTTAACTAGTTCTTCATTTGAACTTCAGGGGAGCTTACTATCAATGCGTATAAATAAGATTAAGGCCAACTTTGTTGAAATTTATCTGTTTTATTCCCATTTTACTAAATAGGAAAGCTTGCGGGACTGCCTGAAGCCAAAAAGGTAAAAAATGACCCTTATATAATATTGTAACAAATCTGTAAGAGAAATCAGCATATTAATTAAACGATCAATAAATATAATTCATAAATATTTGGAGAATCATTCTGACTACGGCAAAAAACATCAATAAAAAAGGTGTAAACCTCGTGGGACGAGGCACAAAATCACGATTATTGGACCTGCATCCCAAAAAGTTACCATTTGTGGCAGCATTTGTGCATTACAGGACGAATTTGTTATGAACTATCACTTCCTGTAACTCCCAGAAGAGTAGGACAAATATTGATATTGTTGAAATGTTCCAAAATGAAGGCTGCTCCAAAGCTGACTCTTCACCATAAGAACAGGCAATTAAAATATGGTCATAACTACATGAAAATGGATTGGGTGGGGCTGCATTGTGAGAAATGGCAAAAAAGTGAAATTTGCTGATGAAAAAAAGTTCAATTTGGATGGACGTGATGGATAAACTGTTATTGAAAGGATCTTCGAAAATAACCAAGATCTGTCTTCGGCAGAAATGTTAGTGGTGGAAGTTTGATGGTTTGGGCAACGACATCTTATGATTGAAGAAACAAGGTTTTGTTTCTGAAGGGCTGACAAACATCACTTTATTGCAGATTTAGTCCAGGCAACGAAGAGTTCTAGAGGGAAAGTTTTGGAACACAATTTTTGACTTCATAACTTTGACTAGACTAGTTAGGAGGTAAACATATCAAAAGTCCCCGCCCCTAGCCCCTGTGCTAAAGGGGGGAGGGGGGGGTTGAATGTCCCATTTTTCGGTTTCGCTTATATCTCGAAAACTATGAGTTCTAGCTATATAATTGTATTACACAAAATGAAAGCTGGTTAAATTTGCTACAAGCTGCACCCCTCAAGTGTTTTAATATCTTGTATAGTTTTCGAGATATCCGCTCTTGAAAGTCAGTAATTTTGGAGAAAACACTTCTCCCCCCACATTTTCCCACTTTTTTGACCGGATAACTCTTCAATAATGCACCGAAACACTAAATTTTGGCCCTAGATTAGTAGAGAATTTAATTCTTTTCAATAAATAACTTATTTTACTATTTTATCTATTTTCCTTCAAATTTTAAAGCGGTTTCAGTGTTGAGTGAAGATTGTACTGAAAGTCCCATAGAGCTAATGCATAAGTTTTGAAATCGCAACTTTTGGAAAACAATTTATTTGCCATGTTATTCCATTTTCACAAGGTATTAGAATCATCATAACATCAATTTAACACAAAATTGAAAAGAAAATAACATCCGGTTATTTAATTATTAATTAATAAAGTTTTAAAATAGGGGCGCCATCTGCTGTATATGTTTGAAATTTTAAAACTTCAAAAATATATAATTAAATAACTAGATAATATTTTTGTTTCAAATTTGTTTCATTTTGATGTTATGTTGATTCCCGTACCTGGATAAAAAGGGCAAACATGGCAAAGCAATACATCTGTGGAAGTTGTTATTTCAAATCTAATGCATTAGCTCTATCGGACTGACAACCCCTCTTATGTACACTTATTCTATACTGAACGTCTAAATAACACTGATACTCATTTTGTAGGCACGTTGTTACTTTAATATTTTATCTATTTTATTTCATTCCTCGAACTCCAGTGGGAAAAACGGTCAGATGATCCCCCTGTTCTTCTTCATCTTCGGAGTCAACTTGAGAGACCCTTTTGAGGCTAGTCCCCTGGGAATTTTGGCATTCTGAGGAACATTTGAGACTTGATTTTTTACAGCTACAGTTTGAGCTGGCACAGACTTTCATGTTTCTGCAGAAAATTATTTTCATAATATTGTCAGGTGCTGCTGCTAACTCACTGTGCACTTTGACCATCAGGCAGTTATTCTCAATCTTCCAATCATACACAAGAGGAGGCAGGTCATTTCCCAGCCACAGCTCATCTTGGTGTAATATTCAGAGGAAATACTGTTTTACTGCTTCCTCGGTGGGAAGAAGACGATATATCAGGCTTGATGGCGGCTCCGGATTTCAAGAGTGAATTATACCTGTGGCATTGGGGAAGGCCTCTTTCGTTGGAGCCCCATAACACCTCAAGATGCAGGTATTGCCTGCCTTTTGTACCTGATATGTGGTTAAGGAAGGATATGAAAAGACCGCTGCTCCTTTCTGGACTTCTGACGACTTCGTACACAATTTTACAAATGCGATCCCGCTTTTTCGAAATGTGAAAGATGTAGTGTCGCATCCAGCTATTGTGTTTGCAAAAATAGCACGTCCTAAACCCAGTTGCTGTAACTCTTGGGATGAGAATAAAAATTCCTTTGTCTTCCCACGTCCAGGTTTTCTGAAACCGATGTCCTTATGCACATCAGCAGTAGCCATCAAGAGGACTGTAAGGTCGACACAAAATATTAAAGTATAACAACGTGCCAGCAAAATAAGTAATTGTGTCATTTCCGACATTATCACAGCCGTATGCCGTATCAGAACGTCCACATCCCTTTCTGTTCGAAGGGTCCTACATTCAATTGTCCTCAAGCTACACCTTAAGTATGTTGATGAGACCATTTTATTTAAATTGTTCGACAGAAAATCATCTTGTTTGACGTTTATCTTGGTGTCTTCAGTGAAAAGGATATCAACCGACTGCGACTTCTTGAGTCGATAGCTCTTCTGCTGGTCCCAGTGCACAGTGAGTTAGCAGCAGCACTTGACGATGTTCTGAAAATTATGTTCGGATGATGTAAAAAAGACTGTGCCAGCTCAAGTGTAGCAGCAAAAATAGGAAGCCTCAAAGGTCCTAGAGCATGCCAAACTTACCATTGGAACAGCATCAATGGGGTCCCTCAAATTGACTCCGAAGATGAAGAACATGAATAGCATCTGACAGTTTTCCAACTGGTGTTTGACGAATGAAATAAAATAGATAAAATATTAAAGTAACAACGTGCCTACAAAATGAGTATCAGTGTTATTTAGACGTTCAGTATAGAATAAGTGTACATAAGAGGGGTTGTCAGTCCGATAGAGCTAATGCATTAGATTTGAAATAACAACTTCCACAGATGTATTGCTTTGCCATGTTTGCCCTTTTTATCCAGGTACGGGAATCAACATAACATCGAAATGAAATAAATTTGAAACAAAAATATTATCTAGTTATTTAATTATATATTTTTGAAGTTTTAAAATTTCAAACATATACAGCAGATGGCGCCACTATTTTAAAATTTTATTAATTAATAATTAAATAACCGGATGTTTTTTTTCTTTTCAATTTTGTGTTAAATTGATGTTATGATGATTCTAATACCTTGTGAAAATGGAATAACATGGCAAATAAATTGTTTTCCAAAAGTTGCGATTTCAAAACTTATGCATTAGCTCCATGGGACTTTCAGTACAATCTTCACTCAACACTCAAACCGCTTTAAAATTTGAAGGAAAATAGATAAAATAGTAAAATAAGTTATATTATTGAAAAGAATTAAATTCTCTACTAATCTAGGGCCAAAATTTAGTGTTTCGGTGCATTATTGAAGAGTTATCCGGTCAAAAAAGAGGGAAAATGTGGGGGGAGAAGTGTTTTCTCCAAAATTACTGACTTTCAAGAGCGGATATCTCGAAAACTATACAAGATATTAAAACACTTGAGGGGTGCAGCTTGTAGCAATTTAATCAGCTTTCATTTTGTGTAATACAATTATATAGCTAGAACTCATAGTTTTCGAGATATAAGCGAAAAACCGAAAAATGGGACATTCAACCCCCCCTCCCCCCTTTAGCACAGGGGCTAGGGGCGGGGACTTTTGATATGTTTACCTCCTAACTAGTCTAAACAAAGTTATGAAGTCAAAAATTGTGTTCCAAAACTTTCCCTCTAGACCCTTTTTTCAGCCTTCGTTGCCTGGACTAATTAGTTCTAAAAAAATTCTTTGATTCCTTTTTGCGTGGCAAAACTATACTTTTGATTCTATTTTTATGCATGATAATGCAAGTATCCACATTTAAAACGAAATGGAAGAATGGTTTAATGTACAAAATGTTGTTCATTTAGTTCATCCTGTCAATAGCCCTGACTTAAACCCAAAGAATAATGTCTGAGATCAATTGGTATGAATAATTTACTCAAATGGAGTATGGTGTCGATGGATTGTGTATCAGTTATGGAATAGAAGGACTTAATAATTAAAAACTGGAAATTGCTTGACCAAAACTTGACCCAAAGTTTTGCGTTGTCTATGAAAATACAAATCAACGAAGAAATAACGAAAAAAAAAATAGTTTTAGTAATTATTAATGGAGATTGAATGTAAAAGTTCATAAATCAATTTCCCTATGCTAAAACTAAAATATCAACAAAATAAATTGTTTACGAAATTACATAAAATTTTATTTACGGGTATAATTTATAATACAAAGCCTGTATAGTGTATGAAATTTAAATCGATAAAAACGCATTTAAGGTAGGCGAATACCCAAAATTCTAAAATTTTTACTATTACTTTAATCTTTTCCAAATTTGGCATAGTGATTTCAAATATAATGAGCAATGCTTTTTAGGCAATTTTTTTTATTTAAATATAATTGATTTATTTTAAACGGTGTTTTCACCTAAAAAAAGGGGTTTGCGCCAACACTTCTAGCACAAAAAGTTTTACATTAATTTACCTGAAATTTTTTACAGATGCTATTTCAATATATATCTGTGCCATGAACCTCTAACATCTGGTGTAAATATAGTAGTTTTTTTTTTAAAAAATGTCAAAGTGTAAGTTCATCGAAAAAAAAAATACTTGGTTGGTCAACTGCTTGCACGATGGCTTCGGAAACCCATTACCCTTACGGCACCATCTGCGCATGCTCAGTATCTGCCGGAAATCCAGCTCTCACGGAAAAACACTGCGCGTGCGCAGACGGATACTGAAAGGGAAAGATAGTTTGTCACGTTGGCTTTTAATCGCCCAAAGTTGATAAGGTTTTGGGAATTAAAATTAACATGTTGATTGAGATTAAATCGATCCCCGTTGCCGGTGTTATTTTCTGTTTTTATTTACTTTACCCTATGAGCACACATAAGCACTTTAATTAGAAAGAGGCGCTAATAAATGCTTAAAAATAAAAAGTAATTAAATCTAAGTAAAATAATATTTAAGGTAGGCCAGTACCTAAATTTCTTGAAAAAATCGGTTTCGGTGTTTGGGGCTATTTTCATTGCCCCAAATATTTTTGGTAGAAAACAGAATTTTATTGTCTTATGTATTTACTAATCTGCAAGACTTTTAGTCAAGGCTTATCTATATCCTTCCGGGGCAGGGGAGCCCAGTCGGTTAGGCACTCGCCTAGCATGGTCCCAGGTCCAGGTCGGGGCAGGTCATCGCAAATTACTGCCGACCTATAAGCGGCCCATGCAGCCAAAAATGTCCGATGATTACCCCTTGTAAGGGTGTGCACGATAAATATCCTTCAAAGTCCTAACGCTGAGTACGATGTCGCCTTTAATGGTTGCGTTGGGTGCCTATTCAGGTGTCGACTCGTCACTTGACTGTGGTTTTGAGATACGACGCCCATCGCCAATAGCCCTCGTGTAGCTCTAGTGCTACGATAATTCAAACCTAACCTATATTCTTCATAAACGGAAGCAAATCAAAGGCATAATTTAGTTTTAGTTTCGGATTTTAAAAAGAAACTTAGTATGGTTAAAAGTAAGCCATTTTTTTTAATAAACATACAGAGTGGTTGCAAAATAACGCTAGCTATTCGGAGTTGTCTGTAGCTTGAATGAATAATCCAACTGCATCAAAACTTGAGAAACTTACTAATCAAAAAGGGGGGGGGAGAGAATAGAATCATAAAAAAAGATAGAATCCTAAAAAATAATCATAATAAACAAACTCGTATCTTGACCAGGGTTCTAAATTACGAGGCATCGTCAATTATGGCCAATTACGGCCAACACAGCTAATTACGCCTCGTAATTTAGAACTCTGGTCAAGGGACGAGGTTTTTTTTTCGAAAAAGAATGGAATCATAAAAAAGAAACTCTTCTCTTGACAAAGGTTCTAAATTACGAGGCACAGACAATTTTGGCTAATTACGGCCAACACATCCAATTATGCCTCGTAATTTAGAACCCTGGTCAAGAGACGAGTTGGTTTTTTATGATTCCATTCTTTTCCCCCCTTCTTGATTAGTAAGTATCTCAAAGTTTTTTATATTTGGAATATTCATTACAGCTACAGACCACTCTGAATAGCGATCGTTATTTTATAACCACCCTGTATAATTTAAAATGTATTATGGATCTGGAAATTGCTTTTTTAACTGATAACCATAATTTCCAAAGCCATGCTAAATGGTGACAGGTGTACGCTAAATGCGTCGTGGTCACTAAGTCCTCCAAGTTACCATACCAAATCAATACCTGTGACAAGTCAATTCTGGGGATCCTCTAGTTGGCCTCTGTCTCTAAAAATTAGATGGATCCATTTATGTGTGTGTGTTATATCTCTCTTACTTGACGAAGGTTTATAAGCGGGTCTGTTTATGTAAAGTCTTACATCAATTGATCCCATAATAAAATAGGCTTAGAATTTGACTGTTATAATCCAATAATTCTATTATAATCCATGAACGCACGCGGTCGGCGAGGGTAAACGCTTGCTATTCAATAAGAACCCAAACCTTCACTACAACCCTAACTAACAACTTGGCGATATTTCACTTGGCTGCTCACAAAAACATTTCGCTATCAAGTCGAGATCTGCGCATGCGCAGATTTCCGGCACTGTCGTTAGATTAGTCACATTGTATTTGTTTCAAGTTAATTCATAAAATTTGTCGTAAAACATATTCTTGTGATTTGTTTGTAACTCTAGAGGGTCATTGCACGGATCAGTTCAAAACGAAGAATTTAACACATAATTCATGTTTATCGGAGGAAAATTCAATGTGGTAGGCTTGTTGGCGTGAACCCCTTTTTTTAGTTGAAAAACACCGTTTTTAAAATAAATAAATAAAATTTAAAAAAAAATGCCTAAATAGCATTATTCATTATATTTGAAATCACCATGCCAAATTTGGAAAAGATTAAGGTAATAGTAAAAATTTTAGAATTTGGTTGAATTTTGGGTATTCGCCTACCTTAATAAAGAAATACTGTTAAAAAACTGCCAGTTCATAAATCAATTTCCACCACTGTAGCCAGGGCCGTCTTAAACTAGGCTGGGGCCCTTGGGCACACAAGAATTTGAGGCCTTTTTAAAGTAAAAAAGCGATATGCAATTTGTACAGGCATGCGCGCACTTTCCTCTATGCGCGCGCATGCCTGTGCAATTGTATATGCATGGGCGCGCAGGTGTTGTCAGTTTGTCGTTATGCTATGTCCACACTACGACAATAAAAATGACAAGAAATTGCGCGCGCAGGGAAATGCATATACAATTTGGTCAGGCATGCACGGGCACCTAACTCGAATGGTACAAACTGTATATGCATTTCCATGCGCGCGCAATTTCTTGTCATATTTATTGTCGTAGTGTGGACATAGCATTAGACGGTGCAGCTTGACTATGGAATCGGAGTGATTTCGAGTGATCGCTAAATGGCGTACTTAGTAAATTAGGTGGGATGCCTAACTCTATGGTAGGATGCATTCGAAAATATTATTAATTGGAACAGTAGGAATAGGCGCAGCCATCGATATAATGGCGTAGCATATACCTTGTAAATACGCTCTGATAAGATTACTGATTTGTGAAAAAGTGTAATGTGTCCGACAAACATATTTTGAGAGTGAATGTGTGAGAGAAATTGTCGGTCCTTCGGGGCCCCCTGAGAATGGGGGCCCTGGGCACGGGCCCCATGTGCCCTTATGGTAAAGACGGCATTGACTGTAGCAGGAGCTAGTGAAATGTGTGGCGTTTGGATTTTCGATAATAGTCTATTAAGTTATTGTAGCAGAAATGTAAGAAAATTAGAGAACAAATTGAAATCATAATACACATGAGTGTTCATTTTAGAAAATAATCTTTGATACACTGGTGGACAATTGCTAAGGACGAGACGGTTTTTTCAATATAACTTTGTACAAAAGCTTTCCAAATCAACACATTTAATACCGTAAGATCCCCAATACGTAAATACATGAGTAATGTAAGCAACACTTACTGAAAGAGAAATCAGAGGGATAAAAAGAAGCTTTATTGAAAGATAAATGGAATTCCATTCCATGCATCTCCGTAGTGGAGATGAATTTTGGACTTTCACTTACAATAATTTCTTGAGTGTGCCATGAATATCGATAATCCAGTAAAACATTAAAACTACGACACAGCTGCGGCCTAAAAAAGACCATGCAAAAACGAATCATCGACGACGGAGGAAATTTATTAAAAATGATATTTTGATGATACGTGATTACGTGAACATACGGCTCCAGAAGCCCATATCTGTCAATATTCTTTAAAAATGGTTAACAAGACGACACTTGTGCGGCATAGAATCGACATAGACGTTTCTCACATTTAATGATCAGTTGTCAATGGACCCGGCTTTTAGGGTTAAAACTATATCGTAGATTTGATGTTTTACTGGATTATCGATATTCATGGCGCACTCGCAAAATTGTCGTAATTGAAAATCCAAAATTCATCTCCCCCTCGGAGATGCATGAAAAGGAATTCCTTTTATCTTTCAATAAAGCTTATTTTTATTCCTCTGATTTCTCTTTTAGTAAGAGTTGCTTTTAATACTCATGTCCTTACATATTGGGAATCTTACGGTATTAAATGTGTTGATTTGGAAAGCTTTTGTACAAAGTTAAATTGAAAAAACCGTATCGTCCTTAGCAATTGTCGACCAGTGTACTCTGTTAAAAATAATAGTTCGAGGTTGAACCAAATTACTCTTCAAAGTTGCTGCAACCATTATTTGGTAGACTGTTGAACCATAAAACGGTATTTTCAAATTACGTAACTATGGTGAGAGGTTGAACCATATACGGGATTTTCCCAACGCGTAACTATAGTAAAAGGTTGAACCATAAAAAGGGTCTCGAAATTGAGGATTTTTTCTTCTATTTCCAGTACAGATATCAGATTTGAAGGATAAGTGGCAGTAGATGGTATTCGAACCCCCGCTCTCCAGAGAAGGTTAAATATAGGCTGATGCAATAACCAATAGGCCACGGACGCACAACAATTCTTAAGCTGAAGCAATACTACCAATGTTGCCTGCGTTTGAGTTAAACAATTAAATTATCGGTTGTAGTTAGTAGAAGTTGAACCAATTTTTCGTGAAAGCAGGTCCATTCCCAGAATGTGATATTTGATAGAACCATTTTATGGTGTATCTACAAGAAGTTCTTAATTTTTCACCAATATTTGGTTCAACGTTGAACTGAAATTTTTAACAGTGTATTATCCACCAACAACTATGTATTCAAACGCATGAAGCAAGTCTACCAACAAACCATGACCTTGAATATTATTTACGGAATGATTAATCTGTACATCCCAGTATTAGATGACAGCCATAATCACTCGAGGAGGAACTATCCATATTTTCAACGTCGACATTCCGAAAGCTAATAATTTTTATCAATGAATGACGTTTCCAATTGCGCAGATACGAAAGATCACGTAAGAGATAGTAAATCTACATCGAAGTATGGACAAGAGTGAAACATTGGATTCTTTAAGCTTTTTTTTTTTTTTTTTCAAAACGAAATCGTATTTCTTTTCTCAATACATGCCTAATTATATGCAAAATACTCCTTTCCGTAGTGTCACGTTTGTAAAAAGTGATTATCACTGCAACTTTAGACATTATTTTTAAAAAAAAAAATCGGGGAATAGCTTATCTACACTTAATAAAACCAAATAATGTATAACGTGCTTGATTTAATTTGATTTATTTTCCAAATTTAAAAAGCTTTTAATCTCCTTTTTAAATTGTGACTTACTCTACAGTTACATGGAATTTGCCATATATGCAGCTTTGTATATTTATTAAAACTTGGTATTTTTTATGTATCAACAATCAACATGGCTCTAAAATTGCATGATTGGCCAACTTTATGAGGCAAAAAATTCCACAAATCCTAAAATAAAAGTATTCAATAATTATCACAAGATTCATGTACAATTGGTTAGATATTTTAATTTAAAATACACAATTTTTTCGAGTTTCCGTTGATATTTTTTTTCATATCCTTAAAAAGAGTAATATTTTTTAAAAAAATTCACTCGTACAGAGAAATTTTGTCAGAGAGTTTGTTAATATTAAATAAAAAAAACTATTTATAATTTTAAAAGATAGATATATATATAATTTAAATGTTAATACTTTTTAAAAATGCCAAGCATAATTTTTAAAATTTTTACAAACATAAAAAAAAAACAGCCAGTGTTATGCGAATTTAATTTCGGACTTAATAGTATTTTATTTTATGATATGAAATGATCATTTGTATGTGTAAACTGTATTTGAACTGTTTTCAAACTATTTGAATTAATATTAATTTCTTTCTCTAGTTGAAAAGAATATCATGGCACCCATTTTTAACAGGTGTTTTAGACAGACATATTGAAACATCGATCACATAGTAAGATTTATACAGGATATACAGGGTAGTTATAAAATAACGCTCGCTATTCGGAGTGGTCTGTAGCTTTAATGAATAATCCGAATGCATCAAAAATTAAGACACTTACTAATCAAGATGGGGGGAAAGGAATGTAATCATAAAAAACAAACTCGTCACTTGACCAGGGTTCTAAATTCCGAGGCGTAATTGGATATGTTGGCCGTAATTGGCCATAATTGGCTATGAATCGTAATTTAGAACCTTGGTCAAGATACGAGTTTCTCTTTTATGATTCCTATTCTTTTTGAAAAAAGAAACTCGTCTCTTGACCTAAGTTCTAAATTACGAGGCGTAATTAGCTGTGTTGGCCCTAATTGGACATAATTGACGACGCCTCGTAATTTAGAACCCGGTCAAGAGACGAGTTTCTTTTTTATGATTATTATTTTTTATGATTCCGTTCTTTTTCTCCCTTCTTGATTAGTAAGTGTCTCAATTTTTGATGCGTTTGGATTATTCATTCAAGCTACATACCACTCCGAATAGCGAGCGTTATTTTTTACCACCCTGTATTTTTATAGTATTGTTCACACATTTACTTTAAATAAGCAAGTTTGAAATATCGTCACCCTAGAGCTAAACGAGGACTATTGGCGACGGGAGTAGTAATTTGGAACCACAGTCAAGTGACGAGCCAACACCTGAGTATTCACCCAATTCAACTGTTAAGGGCGACATCGCGCGCGCGCGCGTACGCAGCATTGGGACTTTGAAGCATATTGAACGTTCACACCCTCTACACGGGGTATTTTTCGTCGGACACTTTTAGCTGCACATACCTTTTATAGAACGACAGTTATTTTGGCAATGGACCTTTCGTATTAAAAGCGAACGCCTTAACTGACTGGGCTCCCCAGACCCACATTTACTTCAAGGTACCAAGTGCAAATCAATTTTAATGTGTCAACTTAAACATTTGATGTCTTTTGATACATAAATATATCGCATGGCAGTGACAACTGGAGATTTTTAAGTTTTTAGCCAATATTTTGTAACTGTTAAAATTCATTCTCTAAATTTTAAAGTGAAAACTTACTACCAAGACTTACATCTTGATTAGGTCTGATCTACCATAAGACTAGTTAGGCCGGGGCCTAGGACTAGGGCCTCTATTTTATAGGGGGTCCCTAAATTTTAGTTCAATTGCGTTAAATGCTGTAAACCCTCTAAATTTCAATAAATTTAAAATGTCCTGCAACAACACTTCGGTTTCAGTTTAACTTTTACTCGGATATTTACCTAACTTGATTGGTTTGATCGATTTAAAAGGAAACCTGTAAAATGGCACCATAAAAATGTGATACATCGAACAACTAGCACAATTATTATTGATAACACTGGTCAACAGTGAAAATGCGAATGAGATGAAAGCACCCAATTCTGAATGATTTCGACGTGCTAAACACGAATATCACCTTAAAAAATGAAAGTTAGCTCTTGTTTTTGAGTTACGGTTGTTTTTTCATTGCATAGGATACAGCGAGATGCAAGAGCGCACCAAACGCAAAATTAATTAAAGTCAATTTTGTTTACTGAAAACCTCAGAATTTGAGGCTTATACAGATTTTATTTTATATTATCAACCTGAGAGTGGGAAGAAATGATAACTTTCAAGGTTTTTGCAACCATATTAGCAGCTAAATAACCCTTCTAAGCAATGTAATTGTTCTCATCTCAAGAGGTGCAGAATAAAAAGCAATAAATTCCTTGTATTTCGCACTTGGTTGTCTTAGAAGCTGTAGAATATCAAAAATTAGTATTAGTAATAAATCTATAACTGTAATGCTTTGTAAATGCATTAATAGAGCAAATAACTTCTGCTATATATGCAGCAAAGTGCAATCTTTTGAACACAAAATGGGTCATCACTACAAAAATAAAGAATGCTTATCATTTGTATTTTGGTTCCAAGATGGGAGACTAGGAATAATTTCGGGACTCCTCACTTACGTAGTTAAACTTGTGTAGCAAATTTGTCGCTTTGACTTCATCTGGGACAACAGATAGTGCTGCATGCTATATAAAATTTAATGGAAAAAAACAACGGAAATGTCATTTTCTGATTAAAAGGGAACCAACAAATCAGATTAATGACTTATTTCTGCATCATCTAATCAGTTAAATAAGATGTTATTTAGAAAAAGCTAAATGTTAAATAGCCTATCATTCCTTCAACTATGTGTCTGGTCCAACACGACACTACTTACTAAAAAGTCTCCAATATTTTTTATAGTTTTAACGAGGATAATAGCCATGCGTCTGCTAAATATGCTACAGCTTTTAAAAACAACCATGAAGAAATGTGAGGAATTTATTGGGTTTTTTTTTCTGCACCTTTTAAAGTGAGAACAATTATGTTGCCTATTGGGGTATCAAGCTGCGAATGTGTGTAAAAATTCTTGTAAATTATCATCTCTTACCAATCCCATGTTGATAATATTAAATTAAACCTGTATGAGCAAAAATTAGGAGAGTTTCTGTAAACAAAATGGACTTTAATAAATTTTGTGTTTGGTGCGCCCATGCATTTCGCCGTATCCTATGCAATGAAGAAAACGACCGTAACTCAAAAACAAGAGCTAACTTTTATTTTTTAAGGTGATATTCGAGTTTAGCACATTGAAATCATTCAGAATTGGGTACTTTCATCTGATTCGCAGAAAATTTTTCAAATTTTGTTGTCCAGTGTAATCATTACATAACATTTTCTGTAAAAGGGGGTAATAAAAAGTGTTGTGTCTATATAGTGTGAGTTTTTCGAGATCAGGCCCTGATCTAAATGACTGGTAACTTTAAGTTTAATTTATCGTTGCATTTCTCTCATAGAGAGCACCAGTTCTGTACTTTTTAGGCAGTTACCAACTGTGCATAGAAAAGCTTTACGTACAATTAACATTATACGTACTGTTGTCGTCAAATAATATAAAAAATTTAAAGACATATTTATTTTCCAAAAACTAATTTTACCTTTCCAAATAAGTTAATTTCACTAAACCCAGTACATTTTTTTATTAAGTTAATAAACATTGTATTTTTTAAACTTTTTTTCCGGGTTGATATAAGTTAAATTATTGTAGCACGAAAGCTATGCGAAGGCTATTGGAGACGGACATCGTTACTTAGAACCACAGTCAAGTAACGAGCCGGCACATGATTAGGCACCCAAACACAACTTTTAGGAGCGACATAATTACTCAATTGTGAGACTTTGGATCATACTTAACGCGCACTCCCTCAAAACGGGGTATTCGTATGACGTTTTGGCTGCACAGACCGTGTATAGATCGATATTAATTTTGGCAATGCTCTGACCTGGGACCTTTCGCATGCAATGCAAGCGCTGTACCGCCCGGGCACCACAGCCCCTACTTTATTCCAGATAAATCATAAATGATTTCCTTCTAGTCTATACGGTAGTCCGTAGTTTTCCAAAAATTGTATTTTTAAATAAGAAAATTTTAAAATGAAATTTACAAATTTTTAAAAATTGCATATTTTTCTTATGGTTGGAAATATGAATCGAAGAAATAAGTATATATTCGATATATTCGAATAGAGTCTAATTAAAGTGTACTATTGTTATGATCGTACAAAAACTTTTATGTAAAAAATTAAAGTTTTGGAGATTTCAAAACATTAAAAAAGACTACTTACTTTCGGAAAATCCAGATAAATTAATATTGTATGCAATGCACTTAGATGTTAATAATTTATTGTACTCAGATACCAAACATTGTTATTGTCTACTGAACTCTATTGACGCCTATTTCTAGCCTCTATAGCAAGCTTCAACGCAGCAAATAAGGGTTTTCGTAATTTTGAACCATAATTGTCTACAGGTCAAGGAACCAGTGAAGTTACTAATGATAGATCAAAGAGCAACCACAATAAACATTAGGACTTTTGGACGAAGAAAACATTTAACTTTATTTTAAACTGTAATTTGTCTACTGGTAAAGAAACGATTCAGACACTTACATTTGAATCTAAAGCAACCGCAATAAACATCAGAACCACGGGGCCCGGATGGCCTAGTGGATTCGATCGCAGCCCATTACGCTAAGAGTCTGCTAGCTGAAACGGGTACTGGTTCGATTACCACCTTTGCCCATGGTGTTCCTTCTGCCTCTGTGTCAGTAAAAATTCTCTCTGTGTCTGTCTTACCTGACGCAGGTTTAAAAGCGGGCCTCTGGTCGAACACGCAAGCCGAATAAAAAAAAAGAATTTTTAAGATGGAACTGATTTTAGAAGGTGGATTACGGGCCGACTGACAGACGGATATCGTCAGCATGTCAATTTTCATTTTTTAATTCTTTACAATAAAAAAAGGAAATGCAGGATAAAAATAGATAGAAAGACGCATTACCTTATCCCCTCAAGATGTGAATAGGGTACTGGACAGCATCGCTAAAATACCTTCCAATGTTATTTAAATTATAGTTGAAAGTAAATAATAACCAAAGCATATATAATTTTTGCGAAATAAATCTTTAAATCATTCTTTTTTTCATTTTTTTTCCTCTTTATGGGTATTTGAAGAAAAGAAAAATACGGGTCTAATATTTTAGGCATAAGAGCATTTTAAGCCAATAAAAAAATTTAGTCAAGTACCCTATTATTGACCCTTATGGGGTCAAAAACAAAAGGGACGTTTACACCTTACAGGGGATGCACGCTCCGCAAAGTAAAAGACGGCGATTTTCATAATTATAGTTCATATCTTCACCCATTTCCCACGGATGCACGCTTGGCCAGAGACCTCGTAATTCTGCTCCGATGGTCTGTTGAGATGACCGCTGGGTGGGCAATCGGCGCCGGCACGACACTTGGATGGGTTTGCAGATCAGCGGGTCGTCTTGCAGCGCAGAAATCGGTCAGGATCAGCCCTCGCTTCGGAAATGGCGACTTATCGCTTGGTTGGAAGATGAGCTACTTTGTTAACCTTTAATAGATGGGACGCAGTATTAAATAAAATTTCCGTTTGTCAATGTACTACACTCAATAAACCGAACGGCGCTAATCAGAAAAAATCTACCGGCATACCGAGAAGATTTTATTTTTTAAATAAGTTAGCTAGGTAGGTAGTAAATGTATTTTCCGGCTTGTTTTCTTGATCAGCAGAGACCGGCTTATGAACCTTCGTCAATAAGTAAGACAGACACAAACAGAATTTTTGCTGACAGTGAGAGGGAAAGTACACCCAGGGCCAGTAGGCAGCCGGTACAGTACGCAGACTGTTAGAGTAATCGGCTGCGATCAAGCCCACTAGGCCATCTGGGCCCCTTAACCTTTAATTTTTGGGACTCAGCATTTGGTAAAATTTACGTTTGTCAGTGCCCCTCCGTAGTCGCTAAACCAAACGACGATAAATCGGAAAAAATCTGCCGGCACATCGACCGAAAATACTTTTTTTTACATATGTTTGGTTGGTTGAACGCTTCCGAGTTCCTATCTCTAGCTTCCAAGGAGATTTAACGCAGCCACATTCCACCTCGTAATTTTAAACCGATTTCAATCAAGTAACGAGGTCGACACATAAATCTATAAAAAGGAGTTAAAATTTTGAAGCGAGTAAGAGATTGACTGTTGAAAAGCTTAAAAATACCAAATAGTTTTTTTTAAAAATTAAGTTAATTTATATACATTGAACCGTCTTTTTATCTTATGTAGAACATCAACGAGAACAGTTTTAACCTGTGTAACTGAAGGCGTAAATGATGTTGTTATCTCCCATCCGAGAACGTTAGACCCGGTTTTTTCTGTATTTTGAGCATAAGTCCTTCTTACAACAAGCTTACATTTCTAAATTTTATAAGCATTAAATTATTATTCATAATGAATTTTTTTTTCATGTGAAAATATTTTAAGACCGTCTCTTCAGAAACAAAACTAATTCTAATTTTATGAACAAACTGAAATAAATTCAATTTTAAATTTTAAGTAGGGATAACAACCATACATTTTTGCCCATTTCAAGGCGAAGATGAAGGGTTGGTTTATAAATCAAATATTAGCCAACAGATGGCAGCATCAAATTTCATTTTCATAATACACCTCATTATTCACAAATTTTAATACTTACACCGATAATAAAAATAAAAATAATCAAATGTTGAAGAAACATTCAATGTTAGGTTACTTAGAGGGATGCATAAGGTAATTCTTTTATCGGAAATATTGACATCAACATCAATATGTGAATAATCTGGACACCAGCAGAATAACAATATTCCCTTAGAAGCTCCACTAGATTATTATCCAAATAAAACACTTCTTAATAATGTATTCGAAATGCAGACTGACACTTCCTTTTCTCCTTTAAAACTCCGGAAAATACAACGACCTATTTATCCGTGCAAAATGCTTTCACTTTTCACGAAGGAAACGTCGCCGGTGAAAGATCTGTAAATTATGGAAAATTCGTCTTCGCTTCGTTTGCCATCCGCGACGCTCAGCGCTTGGCATCGTTGACCCTCTTCCTTGGCCATTTTGGCGCCAAAATGTTGCAACTTATAGATTAGGTTAGTATGATTATCATCACAATAGAGCTAAACAAAAAAAAAATTATTAACAAACAAAAATGTAGCATTTTTATAAACAGAAAAATGTATTTAACAAACTGTCTTTACCGATTTTTGTTATTTGCCATAGTTATTTTTTTTTTAAGTATTGAAATTTTTTTTTTATTAATTTCACAGGTTCACTTTTTTTATAAAAATTATTAAATAAAAAAATAATTATTTATAACTAATCCCTAAAGACAAATTAAAGATATATGTTTGAAAAATATGAGTGGAAAATTTTAACACTCTATGGGCAGTAGACTTTGAGTTATATCAATTTAATTTCAAAAAATCATCGAAAACACGATCAAGCAGAAAAACAGCTATGAAGTTAATCCCTTTCCTTACTGAAGCGCTCCAAACCGCCCGAACAACTAAGGATTCGATAATGTTATTCCTATCAAACATTACGAGGAAGCAAAAATTATAAACGGGGTTGGCCAACACAGATGTCATGACACAAAAAGCTACATATCTCACGTTCTACTGCATATAAATAAAAATTTTGTTTTAAATTATTCCAAAATATTTGTGTTATTTATGGATTTTTTTTTTTTTTTTTTTTTTTTTTTTTTTTTTTTTTTTTGAAGATTTTGTACTCTATACCCCCTTAAACCAATTGCAAAGAGTGGTATTATAGAGACCGGCAAGTTATTTATCATATAAAAAACTTTGTAAAAGCAGTCAATACAGAGTGGGAGGAATGTGGTTTAAAAAAAAAATTCCTATTGGATAACACAGAGGTACTTTAGTTCGGATACCCAAAGTCATTCAGTCTCATTCTGGGGGGGGGGGATGGCCGAGTGGTAAGCATCGCAGGCCAGCAGTCTGCGTGCTGTAACGGGCGCGGGTTCGATTCCCGCCTTCGCCCTGGGTGTATTTCCTCTCTTTGTGACAGTAAAAAATCTTTCTGTGTCTCTCTTACTTGACGAAGACTTATAAGCGGCTCACTGAGCAAGCACACAAGTCGGAATATATATGTAAAATACCCTACCCTACCCTCATTCTGGGCTAAGGTTTGTCAACAGATTAGGTTATGTTAGATTTGAATTATCGTCGCACTAGAGAAATGCTATTGGCGACGGGCGTCGTATTTTAGAAACAGGCAAATGACGAGCACCCAACGCAACCGTTAAGGGCGACATCGTACGCAGCGTTAGGACTTTGAAGGATATTTAACGTGCACTCCCTTACACGGGGTATTGTTCGCCGGACATTTTTGGCTGCACGGGCCGTTTATAGGTGGTTCTCAACAGAACAGTTACTGGATGAAAATGAACATATCTGTAGCCCTTGCCTTTTATGCAGTTTATATACATCAATGTACTACATTTTTAGTTGGAAACTTAATAAAATTATACTTTAAGTATGTATCTCTGCCAATGCTGTAGTGTTGATGTAGTCGAACTTAAATTAACTATGCCTCCAACCTTCTCCGAATTTTACTTAAGTTTGAATAGCTAAATAACAGATACACACAAATAAGATGCAACAATTGTGTTTCAATTTTTTTTTTATTATCAAAAACACATTTTCCTTGGCTTCACATAACATAATGAAACAAATAAAATCACCTGACTAAATTAAAAGCAACAAAGTAAAACAAAAATCTAAGTCCCCTGCACATGAATGATTTCAATAAATTAATCGATTTTCCCAAGTGCTCTGATTCGCTCCAAGAGGGGCGGATGGGAGTGGTACCAGGTACTGTACAGCCAATCATAAACCGGGAATCCGAGATTATCTTTGTTGAGTTTAATGAGGGAACTGCGAAGATCGGTGGCTCTGTTGAGAAGTTTGGCAAACGCATCAGCTTGGAACTCGAATCGACGAGAAAGGGAAGTAAGGAGGAAGTTTAGCACCTGTTGAAAAGAAAAAATAAATATTTGATTAACCCTTTCAGTCCCAGTGATGCCATTTGGCATCATAACTTTCAATATTTTTTTCAAAATGTTTATGTCCCGGTACGACATCCAAACACACATCATTCGATTCTTCACACTTTGTTCTTGTAGACAATATTTTACATTAATCTCAATAGAAGTCAGAACTACTATTTTTTTTATTTAGAAAATAGCTAACAAGCGTTTCACTTGATTTTTGAAAAGTTCAATTCAGTTCCACATATTTAAAACACAATTTAAACTATTTCGGTTAAAATAATTACTAATTTTTTTTAATAGTATGGTCAGATACCTTAAAATATATAACTCAAAGTGTTTTTAGGTAATACATATATTTTTATTTTGTTGTTTTCCACAGTTCAAAAATTTCGGAATTTTTTCAAAAACCATATAAGAAATTAAAATGATTTTTTTCTTATGGAATTCTTATTTTTGACCTAAAGTAAGCTTATTTTGAGAATATCAGAGGTTTCTGTAGTGTAGTAAATTTTTGGGACTGAAAGGGTTAAAAATTGGCATATCTTAATTTATTGAAAATTCCATATTTTTAATAAATTAAAAATTAACAAAATAATTATATACTTAAGGTAAAATTAATAAATAAATTCATGTTGATTTCTTTAAAAAAAAAATTGTATCAATGATTACAAAACACCTCAAATTGAAATGTCCTAAATAATTTAGAAACAAATTCCAAGATTTTCACTGGGATAAATTAAACCTTATCCAAGAAGTAAACACAATTTAAAAAACTTCACAAAATATTCAATAATCAAAAGCTATTTAATAGGAAAGTTGTCGTTTTTTTTTTTTAAACTGCCTGACAAAATTTTTAAAAGCATCTGAATTTCAAGCAAGAACAATAAATTTCCGAGTTATATTAATACTCCTGATATATTCAAGGAGTGCAATCATTTTCCATAATACTCCAACTCTGAAATAATTAGACCAATTTCCAAGAGGCTAATTACATTAATATCATAGTTATTTTTTAATGCAGTAGAACCTCGATTATTTGATCTCCGCGGTAGGTTGGATAACAGAGAATTTTTATATTGAATAGTAAAACTTCTGGTTGACATCAAAATTTCTTTTTTGCTAGTTTTGCAGTTGTATACGTTGAATTTTAGTGTAAAGTTATCTCTAAAACTAAAACTTTCTGGTAAAGAGAAAGCATTAAGAATGCTATCACAGGAGAATTCTGATTTCTTTAAATCAGAGGTTCCCAACCGGTGGTACGCGGGACAATTTCAGGTGGTACGCCTGAGTGATGTAAGCAACATGTCCGTAATAGCTTTTATACCCTTGACCAGTGAGCATGCAAACATATTACTCATTATTTAAACAATAACATTACTGTAAAGAGAAATCTTTAACTTCTGGAACAGATGTAAAACCTAGAACAATTTGATCTTCCAGCAAGTTCCGCTATTTTGTGGCCATTTTTACAAGCTATTTGTATGAGAGTGGATTTTCTAAACTCTTGTACATAAAATATAAACATAGAAGCAGAATAAGTGTTGAAGAGAATGTATGAGTGTTGTTGAGAGAAAAGTTAAATTTATCCTAATGTTGATATTTTAATAACAGGCAAACAACAAGTTTCGCACTAAGGACTATAAAAGTACATTTTTATGCTATTTTTTGTTGAGTTTGTACCATTTTGTTTACTTGTATATGTTTTTAGACACATAGGTAATAAACATAACTGTAAATCAATACCATTTTTATCTTTTATTTCCCCTTTGTTATAGGCATATTTTAAATGAACAAATATCTAACCATTAAGTAGTAAGTTTCCTCAAGAATTCAATTCAAAAAGCCTTTAAATACTTTTAGAAGAGTAAATGTTATACGTTTTTATTAAAATATTTAAATCTGGTGGTACGCCACAATTTCTCCAATAGTCAAGTGGTACGCAGGTGCAAAAAGGTTGGGAACCCCTGCTTTAAATCACTAAAGTTAGCTTATTTCATAGTCGCCAGTGAATCCTCTCTGTATAATAACCATAGAAGATTTTGGTAACTGATTTCGTTTGCGAACAACCAAGAATGACTTTGGTGGAGAAAGTTTTTGATGTTGGCATAAAGTTGTTTGGTTAACAGAACGTTGCAGATAAAAGATTGTCGGATAATCAAAGTTCTACTTTAATACAATAAATACTTTTTTAAATATTCTTACCTCATGGTATGGAGAGAACACATACTGGAAAATCACAAGAAACCCTATAATAACTGGCTGCGAGTCACGGAAACCAAATGCAGTATACAAGGTTTGGTTTTTATACAGGAGGGCAAACACCGCAAAGCATAAAAACATATTCACCTGAAATCATGAAATAGGAAATGGTCTTTTACAGACATGTCTTCATATCTAATTTATTAAACAAAAAAATGCATTTTTAATTAAACATATGTCCTCAAATCAACTAATTTACTAATCATTTGATTGTGCAATACTTTGTACTTACAAGTAAATGTCCGAAAGGCTGGGTTATTCTGAAAAGCTTCCGAGTTTGGTTTAAATTAATTTCACCCCAAAGACAGATTTGTTGTTTGTAAGGATGTACTGAATACCGAATTTGGCAGACTAACAAATGTTTGACCAAAGGTTATTTTTAAGTCATTTCATTTAACAAGAGTTTCAATTCATACAGTGTGGTGAAAAAAGAGCAGGCTAATTTTTTTAATATTAACAGCCCCCACTTGTGATTTAACCCTGTTCTTACATATTTTATGTGGTTTGATGTTTGATCCTATGTAGAATGAGTTCCAGATACTCATTTTGTGATTTTTTTTTTCATATCAAATTATCTTCCTTGCACAAATAAACTCAGTGGTACTGTATAAACTTGTATTGCTCTCTAAAACTAAAATAACTTAAATTTATATTTTACCTGACTAATAACCAGATTCTTCACAGTATGATTCAGTTTCCAATGACCAAGCTCATGTGCAAGAACTGCCAAGATTTCATTAGTGGAGCAACCAGTCTTAGGCTGAAAGAAAAATATTAACTGAACTTAATAGAAACCTGAGGTACAGACTGATAAATAATGTTTCACAAATTTTAATTACGTTTTCCCAACAAATATTTAAGCTATCGCACATTCTATTAATTGACATCATAAATAATTTATGTACCTTACTACATACCAAAACACAACAAAATTATTATGATGGAAGTAGAAGTATATATTTATTTTTTATTTAGAAAATAAACACATTACAAATAAAAGAATCCAATTACAGAGGCATAAAGAAAAAAGCACAGATAAATAAAACACCAAAATAAAAACGCAAATACTAAAAAGTGCCATAACATTAACTAATAATTAGTTAAAAATTTGAACACATGTAGCTCTAAAAAGCGTATTAAACATATCCAGATTATTGTAGAACCTATTGAATAATTGTATGAAGTTGGAAATAACTGTTAAATTCCTCTCCATCTAATGATAATAAACAAGTATAGGTTTACAACAGAAAAGTTACTCAAAACTGCTTCAGCGCAATTTTTTGAAAGCATTTAGCCCTATATTAAGAGTAACTGTCAGTCCAATAGAGCAAATGCAGTTTTTATATCAAAACTTTTGCAAAAGAATTGCTTTGCCCTGTTATCATATTGACCAGGTATGGGAATCATCATAACATCAATTTAAAACAAAATTGAAAGGAAAATAAAATCTGGTTATTCAATTATTAATTGATAAAGTTTTAAAATAGTGTCACCATCTGCTGATATGTTTAGAATTTTTAAATGTCAAAAAATATATAATTAAATAACTAGATAACACTTCCGTTTCAAATCTAATTTATTTTGATTTCCATACCTGGGGAAATAGGGCTAACAAGCAAAGCAATACGTCTGTGGAATTAGTGATTCCAAAACTAATGCATTAGCTCTATGGGACTGACAATCCCCCTTAACATTTTATTATCAAAACCAAAAACGATTTTTATCAAAAATTAATCTGGATAATTACACAGCTGAAAAAAAAGAAAAATACTTTTATCCCCAAAAAACATACCTTATCTTCTCCATCTCCCTTATCTTCCTTTTCTTCAGTTGTCTCAGTCTCTTCTTTATTTGCTGGTTTGTAATCAGCAATCAACGTATCAAATAAAACAATTCTTTTGTTCTTGAAGAACCCATAGAAGTATGCATTGCTATGAGCGGAACGTTTGGAACCTACACAATTAGAAGAAGTCTTTGAGCACAGTGTATCATTTGTTTTGTCTAAATATTTGTTTAAATGGGTCTGGGATTTGTAAAACTTGAATTTTTATGACTGGATGTGTGCCTTAAAGGATTTTGTTGGCACTTTGGTCTATTGAAAATGTGTTTTATTAAGTGAATATTGAATGTTTTTTAACCTTATTATTATTTTTTTTAAATTGTCATGAGTATGAATAAGATAATTCATAACGAGGAATAAAACTGAATTTTTTTTTATAATAATTTGTATTAGTCTAGTGACTTCACTGTTAAGATTAAAACACCAAGACAAATACTGTAATTAGTTACTCATTAATATACGGTTTGATGTTAATGATTCTCATGAAACACTCCATACTTGTGACATTATGAGACCAACAATCTTGTATATTAATTTTAAAAAAAATCTTTACCTTTGCAAAAATAATGTAATCAAAATGTCTCAATATGACCCTTACTTCTCTACAAGACAGATAAGACACAGAATGACGTTTCATTGAAATTCACTTAAAATATTTGAATATTTTTTTTAGGTATTCAAAATTTATTTTTAAAAATTATTTCTATTACAGTTACTCAATATATAAAGTATCTAATTTAATTAAAATTACTTTTTTTAAAAAAATTTCAACTTAGAAGAAAAATATAAATTTAACCATTGTACCATATTTTAAAGAGAACCAAGATTAAAGAAATATGCCAAATTTTTTAAAATTATGAACGAAAATTCAATGTTGTTGAAAGTTAAATTATAGCTGAACGCCGAAAGTATCATCCGTGAAGAGCGGCATGAGAAGTAACTACGTTACTTCTGTAACAAGTAACATGTTACTCCAATGTCGGAATTTTACATGTAACATGTTACTCCACGCAATTCCTGAATTTTACAACATGTTACTCCAATGCCTGAATTTTAAAAGTACCATGTTACTCCAATGACTGAATTTTACAGTACATGTAACATGTTAATCCACGCAATTCCTGAATTTTACAACATGTTACTCCAATGCCTAAATTTTAAATGTAACATGTTACTCCAATAACTGAATTTTACATGTAACATGCTACTCCACGCAATTCCTGAATTTTACAACATGTTACTAAAATGCCTAAATTTTAAAAGTAACATGTTACTCCAATGTCTGAATTTTACATGTAACATGTTACTCCACTCAATTCCTGAATTTTACAACATGTTACTCCAATGCCTGAATTTTAAAAGTAACATGTTACTCCAATGTCTGAATTTTACATGTAACATGTTACTCCACGCAATGCCAGAATTTTACAACATGTTACTCCAATGCCTGAATTTTAAAAGTAACATGTTGCTCCAATGCCTGAATTTGTAACGTTGGCAGCTTATAAAAAGTAAATAATTTCTCTTTACCTTCAACCACAAAAAGTTTCTTCAACGGGAAGTCAATGCTTGCAGCCAAAGCTTCGATGCGTGTCCTCAACTCGCCCTCTGGCAATGGAGTAAACTTGTCAAACAATGGAGCAATGTAATCTGCATAAACAGTCACCAAAAACTGTAAAATAAAATCATTTGAAATAATTAGAAGTCTTTAAAAATAGATGGGATGAAGCAGCAATTTACAGTTTCAGCACTGTGCATTCCAATGTCCTATTTATACAAAAAGCAATCAGTTTCATCGAAAAAAAAAAATAATCAAAGGCTCAAAGTGGGCTGTTATCATGATAAATAAAAATAAATTTGAGCAAAAGTACAAGACACTTGTATTTTTTAAAGAAGAATACAGAACAGTATTGATTGTAAATTTAACATAGGAACTACACTGCTCACAACAATTAGGAGAGTGCATGGCTTTTGAACCCTTTCACCCCCAATGACTACATTTGGAATCATCAGCTTGCAAATTTTATCAGTTAAGCTTGTACTTTAGAAGGAAGAACCATCTCTTTTGAAGAATTAAATAAAGTTTGTTTTAATTAAATGAAAATATGAAAAAAAGGGCAAAATGTCTTGCGTGTTCAGTGTCTACAGGTCACCAACGTTACTAGCACTAGTCTTTTGCAACCCATTGTCTCTCAAAAGGATCTAAAAGTTAGAGGTTTGTTACTAAGGCTTTTTCACTTAGGCGTTTTTTACTGTAATCTACCTACAGACTCATGAGGTAAGCACATACAGCCACTCAGCTGACTGAATTGTGATTATTGAGAGATTTTGTAAGTTTTAGTGGGAAAACATTCAATTTTATAAATACAGCCTTTAAAAAATAAATTGCTTACCAAAATTAGAACAACACAGAAAACCCACAAGTATACAAAAAAGTAGTCCCCGCCTATCTTCACAATGTAAATGACACAAGCCAGGATGGGCAGGGCAATGGCCTGCGTCACAATGAACTTTTTCAGCTTATCTTTGAAGTAAAATCCAAGAGTCTGAAAAATAATTATGAATAAAATTTTATGCAATACTAAGTATATTGTCGTATATAATATTATAAACAAAAAGTCTTAGTTACATTTTAATATAAAAGTTAGAAATTAAATTTTAAAATATCGAGGTAAAAAATGACTTAACTAAAGGTGTTAAAGCAAAGAATAGTATTCAAGCCATTAATGTGACAAAGGCCACATTTTTGCTAAATCAAGTATAAATTTCGTGAAAACCTTACAAATGAGTGACTCAGTGAAGTTGTTTTCATAAATAAATACAATTTTTTTTGCATTTTAAAATTAGTTAAACTTCAAAATTTGTCATTTTAATAGGCTCCAAGAGTAGATTTTCATACTGAAACATGCATCAACGCTGTGTAAATCAGATTCTTTCACAACAGACTTATGCCTAAAAAATGTGTAATTCGATTAATAATCGCACTAGCCACATGAAAGCATAGTTGATTCTTTGATTATTGGATCCCTATACTTTGAAAATAACCAATAACTATTAAATAGTAAGGTGGTTAAGTAACAAACATTGAAGTAGGAGGTTCATGCTTATTTCCATACTGTATAGGTTTGTTGAAAAAAAAAACGCGAAAAAGAGCTTTAATTTGAACCACTAGGGGAGCTCATGATTTCACCATGCTTGTACGAAGTTCGAAACTAAACTCTTAACATTTTCGCTGCCTAAAATATTTGTTGCCTTGTAACATTTCATAGGAATAGCATTATTTCATCCTTATTTTACTATGCCTTAACACATTATCCACAGGGAAAGGATTAAGTGTTCGTTAGTTCAAATTTAATCCTACTAAATCTTTAATAGCATAATCTCCTTCAATAATCTCATAAGTGTAGCTGATAGAGCAAAAACAATCACAATTAAGTTTAAAATAGGATAATAAAAAAAATAATTCTTACTTGCTTATTGAAGCCATGGCGCTCTTCAATGACAAAGGTAGAATACAAACTCCAAGGGAGGCCCAACACTGTGCTTATAATAGTACCCAGTAAGGCAAATACCACAGCTTGAGATATCTGTAACGAATTTAACATTTTAACTAATATGTTATGCATGAATCCTGATATTAAACAATACTTTTGATTACATTTAATATTTTCCAAACTTCTCAATTCTGATAAACATTTCATTGTTACTAAAACACTTGTTTAAGATTGATATTATCCCTTTCAGTCTCAGTGATGCCATTTGGCATCATCATGTTTCTAATCATAATTTAAAAAAATAATAATAATAGGGCTGACAACTATTGAGATTAATCAAAAATATTTTCTAACAGAAAAGTTTGAAGAATCAAATGATGGGCTTTTTGAGATCATAAATGGCTATAGGCGATAAAAAAAAATTCTAAAATGATGATGCCAAATTGTCATTGGGACAGAAAGGGTTAAAGGGGAATAGGGGAAAATCTTGATAAATTTTTTAATATATTGTAAGGACATTAATAAAAATTCTTAAACAAAATAAGAATAATGATGCTAATTTACGACTAAATGCTAAGAAACATATACACACTTAAAATAGCAAATTATTATGAAAAGTTTTAACATAGACTAACATACTCATTGCTAATAAAAAAACTTTTTGCGAACTCTTATATTAACTACACACATAGTATAACTTACAAGTTGTCCTATTTTAACCCATGTTTATCTTAATCTACTTCATTCTGAAGCACAATGTAAAAAATTGCTAACACTTAAAATATTCGTTTAGATTTTGATGAATTTAATATTAAAAATACATAAGTAAACATATTGTGCATGCTAACTTACCCACCTTTTTACTAAAATGAAACATTTTAGTGTAGTTCTATATTTGATCAAAGAATACTAGGTAAAAGTAATCAAATAGAAAATATATAGTTGGTACAAAGTTTAAGTAAGAAAATTTTATGAATGTTAACTTAACCAACATTATGAAAACTTAAATAAAATGAATATTTTAAAAAAAATAAAACCGAGAGAATATGACATTGCCACAGTCCGTAGCAATAATGCAATTAAACATTGAAATTTAGTAAAACATAAATTAATTAGGATATTATCAAAATAGAATATAATTTCTTGAATTATTAATGATATAAATGAACCAAAAAATTCCATCTGGAAAATAACAAGCTTATTTCTAAGAGTATTAATAAACACTTATTTTGCGTTTACCTCGTGTTCTTTTCCATATCCAAAGCGGTTTGTGATCTTTCCACTTTCGAACCACAAGTATGGAATTCCCCCAAAAACTAGCACAGCCTAAGAAAATAAAAATCACGTAAAATTTGCTTTTGAAATTAAATATTTTTTATGAGTTATTGTGTAACAAGCAATGTTTTCATATCAATCAACTTAGAGAGTCGAGATAACAATTACATTTTCTCATGGTTTATTTAAGTAAAACTGTCAAAAACAAGTTGGTTTGTTACAGAATCTGTCAGTTAAACCGCTTCCACACAACATTTGTGCTCAACAGGAATCAAACTATGTATACATAGAAAGAAATTCAGCAAACGGGTCTTTGGCCAGTTCTAATTCAAACTTTTAAATGCTAAAATTAACTAGTTTTATCTATCTTTTTTCTCAGATTTAATAACTAGTCCTTATCATTTGTTAATTTGTGAAGTTTGAAGAATGATAATGCAATTTTTTTTTAATAAAAATCCTTGAGTCGCCACAATTTCCCATTTACATTATAATTATAACTATTTTTCGAAAGTTCAGTTATTATTTAACGTTTTCTTTTAATTAATTTACAGTTTAAAAATAATTATGCTACAAAATAAAAGTGAAACTTAGTTTATTTTTTTATGCAAAACAAACAACTAAAACAACTATTCATTGCAAAACAAACTACAGTAGAACATTGATTATTTAATTTAATTGGGACCGGTGGGAGGTCGGTTAATTGAAAATCCCAGATAATAGAGAAAGTTCATTTAATAGGAAAACTGACACATAGTTCAGAGGAACATCAAAAGTACGTGGACCTCAAATCTGAAAATTGTTCAAAAAATACTGAAAAGGTGAAAAATTAATTATAATCTGAACATTGGCCCTTCCGTGGCCGAGTGGTTAAGGCATCCACCTCAGGATTCAGCCCTCTCAGGAGTGCAGGGGTTCGAATCCCACCTCCTGCAGTCATCTTATAAATCGGATATCTGTACTGGGAAAGAGTAGAAAATCCAACTCGTGATGGATGGGCCCTGAGTACACAGGGACAGACATGCTCGTTAAATCTGTGGAGTCCAATGTCCCGACGGCGTCAGCGTACGATGTCGCTCGAAGTTCCGTTGGGTGCCCGCTCAGGTGTCGACCTCGTCACTTGACCAGGGTTCTAAATTATGAGGCGTTATTGGCTGTGTTAAAGCTCCTAAAGGAGGCTAGAAATAGGCAGTCGGAAACGATTACATTACCCATTAAATGTGAACATTAAAATATAATGTGAATATCACTTACAGTTTGGAAAATCTGCTCATAGAGTGAAGACACAAGGTCAAACGTGCTCTTATCCAAATTGTAAGACTGGGACTTGTGGAATGTAGCATTGTCAATGACACCCGCTAACTCTACAGGCACAGATGTAGTTTGCTTCAAAACTTTATGCTGCGAAAAATTCCTTATTAGTTAGTAGGGTTGTACAAGTTGTGTAAGACTATGCATATATATATATATATATATATATATATATATATATATATATATATATATATATATATATATATATATATATATATATATATATATATATATATATATCACATTTTTAATACATGTAATTTTTAAACTAGGGGTGGGTTATGCAACAAAATTTTCAATTAGCAATAAATCAACACTCACATTAAAAGGAAATTATATATTTTATAATGTAGCTTCAATAACTATAAAACCTAAAAAGTTCAATGACGGCTACCATTTGCACATGCATGATTTTCTCAAAAATCTTATTATGATATTAGATAGGTATTTGGAGCTCATATCAAATTTGGAGTATTGGATTTTTCTAAGCAACATATTTTATGCGACTCATAAACAATGCAAAACTAAAAACTTTATACTATTACTGTAAAATTTGGCTGCTTTTCTTGAGCAGAATTTTGCAACTTGCATGCATTTACAGGCGGCTCTAAACTACGTTTTTGCTCTTAAATATTGGTATAAAAGCATATTGGGAGGAGAGGTATCTTTGCAAAATCACTTTAAATAAATGCAGCTGAAATTAAAGTAATGAAAATGCCAAAACCCAATTTGATTTTAAAAATACTGAATTGAGGATTATTTCTATTAAAAAGTTGATCTTTCACTTAAAAATAAAAACATACCTGTCTGTATGACAAGTAAGTTTCCCAAATGTAAACCAGCCAAGTGAAGATAATAATGCCATTCAGAATTTCAGTTGGCGTAAATGCCGGCCTGTAAAGCAGTTGCTTGACAACCGGTAGTTCCAAAATTGGTAATGTCATTTTTTCAATCCAATCCGGCAACATTTTCACTTATGGATAAGAATTTTATAAAGTATAATTTATTTCAAATCATCAAATTGTTCCGGTTTTCGGTAATAACTTTAATTTTCAATAATGCATAATGTACAAATGTACTTCGAAAAATACTGATGCGATCAACCAACGGACAAGATGGTTGCCATTCTTGAAAACCTAAAATATTTTTAACATTACAGACTGTTTTTCAGTGTTACAAGCCAGTACGCAAGAAAAATTAGCTTGTTTTAGATGACGAATTTCTCTGAGATTTCACTCCTTTATTTCCTTTTATTGGATTTCTTTACGTCTCATGAAATAAGCTAATTTTGCCTTTTTAATCCTTTATAACAATAATAGATCAAGTTTCTGTTGTAAAAAATATTGAAAAAATGTTACAAATTGTTTAATTTACATCTAAAATTGCTGGTTGCAAAATAGGGTTACCGCGTCCATTTCACCATTTCCATAGGCAGGCGTTTGATACTCATGGCAGGAATTCAGTAAAGGTTTCGTGGTTATAGATGATATATAAATATAGAGGATAAACCTGTATAAAAATCTTAGTGCAGATAAGTTTTAATTTTTTTAATACATATTATAAACTAACTTACTTTATTCACATTTCTCTGTCTGTAGTGAATATTTTTTACAAACTCCTTTTGTATGATAAATGTAGCTTACAGGTCTCTATAATCCGATTTTTAAAAAAACTTGTTCAATTATATTTTTTAAAATTTTCAATAAATAAATTTCAAAAAAAAAATCGCACCAATCTCAAAAATTTCATTATAGAGATCAGTAAGTCAGCTAATTTTCCTAAATCAGCTACATTTTACATGCATTTTTTTTAATATTCAATACAGCAGAGGAAATGTAGCTTAGAAAATATTTTTTTCCTATCGGATTACTACAAAAGTACTTTGGTTTGGAGACCTGCTATCATTTGGAATCATTTGTCTATAAGAATTAGCTAAAAATGCTCGAATGGTGGGTTTGGAGAAATAGAAAATAAAATTGAAAGCCACTACAGAAGATTCAGATTTATTGCGTCTTCAAAACAAAAAATGCACTTTTCGCGATTATTTAGAAAGACGTTTAAATATTCCAAAAGAATAAAATAATTTACTAAATTGCACTTAACTTATTTCATGTAGTTTAGCTGTGTGAGAGGAGTTGTTTCCAGATGAATATAAATATTATCTCCATTAAAGGAGGACCACAAAAATATTTCATCACTTATATTTGTAAAACTTCATTGAAAAATAATAACTTCCAGCGATCAAAAGTCAATGTTTTCTTACGAACTCTATAAGGAATAAGCAAGGCCATATTTCACTTTAAACATTTAATAGCAAAACCTAAAAGGTTAAACTTTGCATGAGACCATTTCATTCATCGACATTTTTATCAGGAACTTCCATCACAGTCTAGATCTGCGCACTATATTTTGAAGAGATATAAAAACGAGTGACACACTTTGATAAGCTTTAAAAGAAAATATGTGCTACACCCACACCACAATAACCAATATTTCCTTTATTGATAAGTAAAACTTAACTATTGCATGAGGCGTAAAAAGCATAAATATGAAAATGAGGCATATTTTTAAACTACTTTTTAAAAAAAATCGACGGAAATTTAATAAAAACGAAAAGTTGCTTGTTGGTGGAAATTTCCGTCCGTCTGTTGGTTTACAGCCCCTCTTTTGAATTATGTTCTAACATGTCCGACTTTGAAAAATATTTTTTACTGGAAAAGTAAGGGCTAAGGATCAGATTAACTATTTTTCATACTTTTTTCTGCCTGTCAGTGTGCTTTCCTGTCTCTTTGCAGACTGTTCATCTGGCTTCTCTTTCAAATTCCGTTCTAACCGGCAGATTTTCAAAGTTACATTTTTGCATAAAAAACATAATATCGTACATGAAAGAACTGCATATTTTACACTGTTTGTCCATCTATCTGAACGTTTGCCTTTCTGTCCATCCGTCTATCTATAGCCTCCTTTTTTTATCAACTTCTTTTCTAAACTTCCTATTTTAATTTTTTTTATTGATAGATGTGACCGAGATGCATCTTTTAGTTTGTGTTCGTCTATAGCAGGGGTTTCCAACAGGTGGTACGCGTAACACTGGTGGTACGCGGGAATGTTTCAGGTGGTACGCGCGAGTGATGTGAGCAACATGATGCTATCAATACCTTCTGTACGCATATGAAGTGAGCTCGCAAACATATTACTCATTATTTTAAACATTATCATTAACATTATTTTAAAGATAAATCTTTAACTTCTGGAACGGATTTTGCTGAGTTTGTACTATTTTTTATTTGTATGTTTTTAGACCTTATGGGTAATAAACAAAACACTGTGTAAATTAAAACCATTTTAATCTTTTTATTTCTAAATAAAAAGTAGGCTATGACATGATGAAAAATGACAGGCAGTTTAAAAGCAGTTATAACTTTAGCAACTTTGAAAAGCAGTTATAACTTTAGCAACTTTGAAAAGCAACTATAACTTTTTCTAGAGGAACCTGATTATGGCTATTTATTACCTAATAATTATTTATTTTTAATTCTAACTATTCTTTTCCTTTTATTCCTAATTAAAAAACTTTTTTTGCTACAAAAAAAACTAATAATATTTCTTTATATTTACATATTATCGTAAAAGGCTTTTTTTTTCTTGAGAAGAATATGCAATCAATCATCAAGCACCATTTGTTTATTGATGAAGCTTCCCAATGTCATCTAAACAGGGGTCTCGAAACTTTCACTCACAAAGGATTTTTATCTTGGTGATCCCATCTGATAACGTTTACGCCTCTATTGAGTCACTTAAATTGGGCGGTACCCAAATAAGTAAAATATTATTTTTATGATAAAATAGTCTGACACCATTGAAATGAGCTAAAAAAAATTTGGAAATAGTGATTTATAAAAAATTTCCTTTTCTCTCGTTCATTTACTCTATATTCATGACACCTTGTTATTTAAGTAGGGGAGACCAGGTTTTTTTCCATGTTTTCTTCTTTTTGATTGTATATATTTTACTTTTACTTGTTTTGAAGTAAACAAGGTGTCATTGTGTTTCTCACATGCTTATCTTCAAATTAGCATTACTGCTTTCCCAAAATATACTTTTGGCAGAAGGGGTTAAATGCAATCATGTTGTGCTGGAAAACGCGCCCCGTATAAGAGGTAAATTTTCCTACACTGCTCAAAAGTGATGGGGCAAATTTTTAAAACTATTTTTTAAAAAATTGAACACATTTGAAGAACATTTTGCAAATTTACTAGCAAATAAATATTCGTTCTTCGCACGGACTAAAAAAATTAAATCGATCCTAGTATATATGTATTATATAATCTGATACAGGACAATAAGCTTATGTTTATTGTTCCCGCTCGAGTATAGAATCCCGTTACTTATATTACCTTAAAATGCAAAATTATAAATACGCTTTAAAATTCCCGGAAAAATGCCATCGTAATTTCCCGCACAAAATCCTTTTAGCTCACTTGGCGCGCTTTTGATTATTTGGTTTTTTAAAGATACAGCTACAAGCACACAGAATCAGCTCTATAGCGATGACCTTCGCACAACCAACCAGTTTGTAAATTATTTTTTTAATTATCTTTTGCTCATTTGGCTCGTTTTTTTTTTTTTTTTGTAATAACTTGGCGAGTTTGGCAAAGTATTTGGCAAGAAATGAAGCCATAAAACCCTAACATGCAGCTCTGTTATAGATCGACTATGCATTTATTGCTAAATACTCATACTGATACATGCAGTCAATATAGTACCATCAATGAAGAAATTATCAAATAAACATAAAATAAAATCCAAGAATGGAGCCTGGCCTGAATTACTTCACTTGAAACGTGTCAATTATTTTTCGAATTTTGAATATAGTAAGGAAAGGGCATCAGAATAAAATAAAAAAAATTCAATTGTAATTATTTTCGTAAAAGTTTCGTAAAAAAAGCTTATTTTAATTTTTTCAACCAATTTCAAAGGGAAAGGGAAAAAAGTTATCGAATTTGAGCGAAAGCGGTATACTATTTTCAAAAAATTCAAATTTTCTTCAAAAATAGAACAAATATGAAAAAACTAAGCCTCAGGTGCACATGTTGGTATTGAAGGGAATCTATGTTAAAAAATTTCGAATTTCCGAGGGCAGTATGTATAGGTCTTTCACGATCCACAGACATACATAGATACACAAACAGACACACAGACTCTTTCCTTTATTATTATAGATTAAGCAGATTTATTGTAAACCAAAATATCACAAAATAGTGTATATCCAAAATTTTATTATACTAAACTTTTTTGACTAATTTCATTAAAGATCATTATCTTCTGGATACCGTTAAACTTACATACAACTTCCCCTTTTGTGTGACTATACTCTCTAGAGGTTGTCTAAGTATCGTTAATAATTACCAAAAAAAATGTCTAAAGTTTGGTGTAATTGCAGCCCGGCCGCATATTTCTAATCCTTACATTCAACTGACACCATGACAGTGACGTCAGACTTGCTGGGCGGGAACGAAATAAATGTAACCAATCATTGGCCGTCTTGGTGCAGCGTTCAGCGTTGTGTAAGAATTATATTGTCTTGTAGGGTTTATCATTGTTTTGAGATTTTAATTATGCGCACAAAAAATACCAAAATTAGCTGAAAAAATATTGAATGGTATTTATCTGTGAAAATTGAAGTGATGATTATTATAGCTAGATAATTTTAGATGTTCTGAACGCTAAGACAGATTTTAGATCTCGTGTGTTCGCTCGTGCTGCCATCTATATTCAAATTCAGCAACTAAATCCTGCATAATATAACAAACATTAAAAAAAAAAACATTCTTTAATTTTACTAAAATAGGTTTTAAAAATATTCCTTTTTCCGAATACATCGGAATTAAATAGGAACTCCCCTCCCATTTTTTTAAATAAATGTTTTTATTTAATTTTTTAATCGAATGTGCAATTAATATACAGATTTCAAGGCTTCTGCCTAATATCATGTACCTAAAAATAGTTAAGCTTCATTTTACCCTGCTAAAACATGTTCGCAAATAATACACCGGATTCGAAATGTATGCCTATATTCGAAATGTATTTCTATATATTTCACAAAGCCTGTGATAATGTAATTACATTCCCTTAACTGGGGATTCAGTAAATATTTTTTTTACTAGAAATTATTTACGGACAATATATTATTGATATTAATAATATAAAACACTTTGTTTATCATTCTCCTATTTAATGTGATTTAAAAATTACAGAATACATGTTTCTATGAATTAGCTATATGTGTCTATTAGATATAATAAATGTTCTGTTCTATTGAATGATAGTTAATAGTAGTCATGTTGTTAGAAAAAATCAATACGAACCCTTAAAAATTTGTCAGTCTTCTTTGACAATCTCTAATTTAACCTTTAAGTAAATTTTCGCAGTGCAATCACAATTTTTTGATTGCCCTTTATTCTCTTCTGGAGACACTTTCATAAAGACTTTTCATTTCCCCGCCCAGTAGCCTGACGTCACTGTCATAGTGTCGGTTGAATGTAAGGATTAGAAATATGCAGCCCGGCCAAAATATTATCTTTAAATTCCACTTCTTTTGAAAGCTAGACGAACCTTAAAAGAAAAATCGGCATTCTGGTACTCCGCAATAAATATTCAATTGCCAACCTGGTATTCCCAAGACTTCCTTATCCCTTGCACCAAAAACTTTAGAGGCCCCTGATCTAAGAGATACTGTTACTGTATACACAGATCGATTCAGCTGAGACTTTGGACATCCATTCTCATAATAATAACACAGCATCCTCACATCTGATACAGCTCCGCTAGAATCAAGATGTCGTCCTTCCTCGTATGGGTTGTTCTTGTTATTGTGGCTTGCTTTTCTTCGAAAACTGAGAGTTTTAACTTGACTGTGATACACACTAATGATGTGCATGCACATTTTACGGAGTTTAATGTGTTTGGAGGCAGATGCGTGGATTCGAAGAAGTGTTTCGGGGGGTTTCCGAGGCAGGTTACCAAGGTAAGTTAGTTTGACTTGTTCAAGGAAAGTTAGTAAGTTAGTTTAAATTGTTTAAGTAAATTTAGTAATTTTTAAAAAAAATTATATTTAAGGAAATTTGATTATTTAAAAATATATATATTTAAGGAAATTTAGTAAGTTATTTTCAATTGTTTAAGGAAATTGACTTTAATTGTTTTACATTGCTTAAGTAAATGTAGTAAATTTGTATAAATTGTTTAAGTAAATTTAGTATGATTTTTAAAAATTATATTCAAGGAAATTAAGTAAGTTAGTATTTTCAATCGTTTAAGGAAATTGACTTAATTATTTAAAATGGATTAAGTAAATGTGGAAAGTTATTTTAGATAGTTTAAGGAAATTTAGTAATTTATTTTGAACTATTTAGGTAAATTTAGTTAAGTTGATAAATTAACGATAGAAAGACTCTCACATTCGAGCGTATGATGTGGAGGGATAGTGAAAGAGACTTTTTTTTAAATAAGTGCCGCATAACAATATATGGTCAATTTCTCCAGAAAGAGTATCTAAAAGAGGGTTGTCCTTTTACGTGTGGTACGTAGTGAGATTAATCAACTTAGACTAATCAATTGCTTTAAAAACATAATGATGAATATCTTATCGATTGCTTTAAAACTTTTGTAATTTGTCAGGTTGGAATATTGACGGCGTTATTATAATCAACGACGTCATTGCAATGTTAAAGCGTCGAAGTCTTCCCTAAATAACCTATTGATCATGCACGATTTTAAAATAACGGTGGTTATAAAGCCGTTTACAGTTAAAAAACATAATTTAATATATCAATAAAATTATCTTTGCTGAACTGGAATAGTTTAACTTCACCAGACATAGGTTTCTCCACCTCTCCCCCCTCTTTTCACCACAGACGAAACCAAATACTATTTATATTTTTCAAAGCATTTTTTCCAAATAATTTGGTACAATAAGTTAAGTAAACATTAGCACAAGTTTAATATAAACAATCGAACCTAGAACGGATTGTTTCAGCAAATTTCCTAATTAATTTGTTAAAAAAAGCAATATGTTGCGCTCCCGGCATTGTCAATACTTTTTTGTCTTCTCTATCCAGAGGTCGTGTGGCCTTAGAAACATAATTCAGTCCATTGTTGAGATTAAATCACATTTAAGAGTTTACATTAAATTCTTAGTACCAAAATCATTGCTTTCCTTTCACCTTTTAAAAGCCGAATTGGAAAAGTTCCTTATATTTTGGAACTTTCGCCCTTAAAAGTCCCCCAAAAGGCCATTATATTCGTTTAGTAGAATGTTAAGAACACTGTAATTTCAGCACTGTAATTCCAGCATTTAGCATGAAATTTCAATTTTCAGATAAAAGAAATTCGATCGAACGACGAGAATGTCGTCTTCTTGAATGGCGGAGACTTCTACCAAGGCACCGTATGGTACACTCTACACAGATGGAACATAGAAGCTGACCTGGTCAACACCCTAGGGATCGATGCCATGGTCTGATCATACGTATATTCATAAATTTCCAGTTAACCCTCTAATGCATACTGTTACCGTTTGGTAACAAGTAACATAATCCTCTTTATTCTATTAAATTAGAGCTCCTCCAAGACAAATCTGTGGTTTTTTTTTTTCATCTATTAGATTTCACTTTGAAGTTTTAGTTACTAATAATCCTCATAGATGACAGTAGTAAAAGTGTATTCAAAATTAAAGAGTGAGGTTATTAACTTTTGTGAAATTACGTTTTTGGCCGTATTCAAAGAATAATAATATTAGTACTAAATACTAATAAATTGTTTTGAAAAATTAATCATAGTTGAAAAGGGTTATTTTGAAATAATTTTAGTAGTTTTCTAGTCATTATTATCAAAATTGGAATTTTGCAGTTGGCTTTTGTCTTATGGAAAAAAAATTGAAATTGAAATTGTTTAAACTCTAATGTAGTTAAATTTTTTTTAGTATTTTTCCCATAATGTGTGAGTATTAAAGATACATATATTTTTTTTTTTGGATGAAAATAAAAATTCATGCATTAGAGGGTTAAAAAAAAACGTTGTGTACTACACTGCTCATACCGCGGTTACACTACCTTCTTGAGCGCTAACTTGGGCAGCGATATGAGTGGAACCTTGGTTTTGCCAAGGTAAAAAAAAACAAGCTTGATGGATTCGTGGCCTTGAGCGCCAACTTGAGTGCCAGCTTGGTTTTTCACGGTTACATTGGCTTGGTCGCTGACTTGGTTCGTCCAAGGTAGTGTAACCGCGGTATCAAAACAATTATACGAGCGGTATTAAACCCTTTCACTCCGGTTCCATTTGGAATCACCGTATTGCAATTTTTTCTTACTAAGATGAGCTCGCACTTATTTCAAAGAAGTTTTATAAAATTATCCATACATTTTCTGTAAGGTTACATTTTCTTTTTATATCGTTATAAGAAAAGTTCATGCCTTTTGAAGAATTAAATCATGTTTGTTTTAATTAATCGACAGTATGAAAAGCTTGGAAAAATAAAATTCACTCTGAAACAATTTTATGAAATAACTTGACCCCAAATTCTTCATGCTTGCATTTGTAAATGCTTAAAAATTGATTTAAACTATTTTTTAACAAATTACAAAATTTTAAAATTTATTCAGCTCTAAAGTTTAATTATTTAAAATTTAATTTTTGACAACGTTAAATTTTCATTCCTTAACTTTTTCCCAATTGTCTCCTTTTCCTTAGTCACTCTTGGTTTTCTTTGAAAAACAGTAAGAAGGCTAAATTTCAGTTTTTCTCATAACTTGAAAATAACTAAAAGTAAATGTGATAAGTTACTTTTCATATTCAGAAATTTACATTTTTAATAAAGTAACCGCAACTGTAACAGTTACTTTTTTTTAAGTCTCTTGTGACTGTCTCTTCTGGCGAGCTGGGTAATGGGCTATAAAGCCTACACTCCCCCTTCTAGAGGGGCGCAATCACTGTTATTTTTCATTTTACTTTTTTAAAGTAGCTTTCCAATCCCTGGTTTCTATCAAAGAAATTCGTTATAGCCTATGATTTCGCACCATCAGCTTTTGATGTTATGACAGGAAAGGATATTTAAATATCGTTGTGTGATGATGATTGACAAATAAAGGATATTTACTATTATTGACATTCAAAATATATTAAAATATCGTTTTGTGATGATGATTGACAGGGAAAGGATATTTAAGGTAGGCGAATACCCCAAATTCTAAAATTTTTACTATTACTTTAATCTTTTCCAAATTTGGAATAGTGATTTCAAATATAATGAACAATGCTTTTTGGGCAATTTTTGTTATTTAAATATAATTGATTTATTTTAAACGGTGTTTTTCAAGTAAAAATAGGGGTTTACGCCAACACTTCTAGCATAAAAAGTTTTACATTAATTTACCTGAAATTGTTCACATATGCTATTTCAATATATACATATATGCCATGAACCTCTAACATCTGGTGTAAGTATACAAGTTTTTTTCAAAAAAATGTCTAAGTGTAAGTTAATCGAAAAAAATCCTTTTTTTTGTGTGTGGTTAATTTAAAACATTTTTCTTAATAACTTTTTTTCTTGTAATTTGTATGTAACTCTAGAGGGTCATTGCATGTATCAGTTCAAAACGAAGAATTTAACACATAATAAATGTTCATAGGATGAAAATTCAATGTGGTAGACTTGTTGGCGCAAACCTCTTTTTTTAGTAGAAAAACACCGTTTAAAATAAATAAATTATATTTAAATAAAAACAAAAGCCTAAATAGTATTATTCATTATATTTGAAATCACTATGCCAAATTTGGAAAAGATTAAATTAATAGTAAAAATTTTAGAATTTTGGGAAATTTTGGGTATTCGCCTACCTTAAGTATCATTGTGTGATAACGAGAGACACGGAAAGGATATTTAAATATCATTGTGTGATGATGATTGACATGGAAAGGATATTTAAATATCATTGTGGGATGATGATTGACATGGAAAGGATATTTAAGTATCATTGTGTGAATCTTATGGTGTTATGATATGGAAATGATATTTTTTAATAATTGTGTGCATTTCAGCACCTTTATAAATTTATCGGTGTTGCTTCGATTTTTTTTCTTCGAAATTCAGGACAATTCCACTAATAATTGTGGACCTAATAAAGTTAAACTATTTAAATTAAAATAGAGGTAATTTTAATCAATCAATTAAAATGATGAGTATAATAAATTAAATGAAATAAATGATTCAATTAATAATTATTGATGATTTATGCGTGTGTGTGAAAACTATTGGTTTCAAAATTTAGAAATTTTTCCTAGCACAGTCATTAGGGAACCACGAGTTTGACGATGGTCTCAAAGGCTTGTATCCGTACTTGAAAAAGATCAAGTCAAAGGTGGTCGTCTGCAACATAGACTCGTCAAAAGTCCCAGAGTTTGCTGAACTGGTCCACCCCTCGACCATTCTAGAAATAGGTGACCAAAGGATAGGCGTTATTGGGTATCTCACTCCTGAGACCAAATTTCTTTCGTCTACAGGTAATCTTATCATTAAGGTATCTATAATTATAAAAGAAAGAGTTGTCTGTCTGTCTGTGTGTATGTCTGTGGATCGTAGAAGACCTACTTAGACTGTAAAAAATTCGAAATTTTTAATATAGATTCCTTTTAATACCTATGTGTGCACCTGAGGCTTAGTTTTTTCATATTTGATTGTGATTTTTAATTAATATAAATATTTTTTTAAAAAAACGTCATCCACGTGGGATTGCGGGACCATAACAGGGCTTGAAAATATATGAATAATCGCCCTTAAGAGAATAAAAATGTATTTTTCATTGAAATGTACCATTTTTATTTAGATGATATTGGTGTGTCCATGAATTGTTTTATAAAAAAAGGAAAATTTTTAAATATATAACTATCATTTTAATATAAAAGTAAACCTATTACTATTTTCATTGCTTTGGTTTTAACATTCTGAGCGCCCTTTAAATGGGTAAAAAATGCACGGATGGTTTTCTCGACATAAATTTTAAAATTGATTTTTTTTAGATAACATAGTTTTTAAAAAAAATAATTGCGTTTCTTTTTGAAGAGATGATCATAAAATTCTACATCTGAAAAAGATTAGAATATCAATAAAAATTTTATATTTGTAAAATTCTAAAACTTACTGATATTTCTGGAAAAACTCATTTTCTCGTTTTCACCTTTTTGTCACTTAGCACGTTCTTCCCCCAAGCTCTGCAACAACGAAATGACATTGGGGAGCGTCCATCAATAACGTGACGCGACTTCGACGATTATTTGACACCTTTTCGCCTCCTCCACCCTTCTCCTGGTGAAAAGTCGTGATATTTGGCTCAATCCCCCTATCACGTATTTTGTAACCGCTCCCTTACGAAAGACATCTATAGTAGGGTAGAGACTGAACCTACCAACCGCACCGTGGACCAACAAGGAGACAAAAGAGAGGGGAATGTACACTCTTAAAAACAAAAGAGTGAATTCCACTCCAGTTGGAGAAGTGCATTTTCGACACTGGAAAGGAGTGAATATTAAATCAGACTGAGTTAAAATCACTCGTTTGGAGTGATCCTGCCGGAGGTTTAACACACAAAGGATCCACTCCAAAAGGAGAAGTGCATTTTCCAGACTGGAGGAGTGAAAATCAATCAGACTGAGTTCAAATCGCTCGTTCGTTTTAAGAGTCTAGAGCCCGATGGCCGAGTGCTTTGGATACCAGGCCATTACGCTAGCAGTCACCTCGCTGTAACGGGTGCGACTACGATTTTTGCCTTTGCTCTGGATAAACTTCCTTTCTCAGTATCAAAATTATAAATTACCTAGCACTTATTAAACTTAACTGCCCCATTCGGGCTCCGTATAGTGAGCCATGGCAGCTCAGTACGAATCGATCCTCTACCCTACTATAGAACTCTTTGCCCCTAACGTAAAATTGGTGGAATTTTCATACTTTATTTTCTGGTAGGTGATCTTGAGTTCGAAGACGAGGTGGAGTGCATAAAGAAGGAAGCCCACAGGCTGACCACAGAAGAGGGCCTCAACAAGATTTTTGCAGTGGGCCACTCGGGCTTCGAAGTGGACCAGAAAATAGCACGGGAGGTCCCGGAGATAGACATCGTCGTCGGAGGACACACGAACACCTTTCTGTACACAGGTAAGGGACATGCTTGAAGTCTTTAGCGGCAACAGAAATGTTAAATGAAAACAAAGTCTTTCTCCCAACCGTTATTGGTGAATATGTCAAGAGGGAAAAGAGCACCATTTGGAGTTAAAAATTGAAGAAAGGGCAGGAGTGGAAGCTGTAAAGAATTACGCCATGTGAACCAAACCTATTGACGATACTTTCTTGAGATTAGTTCGAAGCAATGATGAGAAGAAATTTATAAAAATATTTGAAACTGTGTTAACATGGAGTACAGGGGGGCTGTAGGGAGCCTAGTTGTCACGATCTCGGTCTCGAGATCGGAAGGTTGAGAGATCGAGACCCGCTGCCACTGAAGACCTACCGAGTATATGCGGAGTACGTGCTCGTTAAATCTATTGGGTCCGAAAGTCCTGTGCTCGGTCATTGCGCAGTTTACCATGGGTACAGTTCCTGGAGAAAATTTCCCTCCCCTTCAGGGACATGTCTAAATTGTGGAGGTGGCGACAGATGGCAGCATCTGTCATTTGTGTGTGTGTGCGTCTTGTGTTGTCCTACTTGATGATGGTTTATAAGCGGGTCCTTGCGACCAAGCACACAAGCCTGAAAATATATGTCAACCAACCAATGGAGTACAGGGGTAATCTTTAGTCGGAGGGGTTCGAATCTTTAGTGCAAGGTAAAATAAAACAATATTGAAATGAAAATTGTAGAGTGAGCAAACAAGCACAAGTTTAGAAAAAAAAAACCTATTGTACATTCGAGCCTCACAGAGGGCCATCATAGACTCCTGGTATGGGAATCATAATATATTATATAAAATCAATTTAAAACAAAATTGTAAAGAAAATAACATCCGGTTATTTAATTATTAATCGATAAAGTTTTAAACAGTGTCTCTCTATAATTTTGGCATTTTGAAACATCAAAAATATATTATTAAATAATATTTCGTTACAAATTCGAGGTAATTAGGCGAGGTTGACTCATCCTTTCTTCCGTGGTAATTCGTTTCACTTCGATGTAAAGTTGATTCCTATATATGGGAGAAAAAGTGCTATCATGGCAAAGCAAACACTTCTGCGGAAGTTGTGATTCCAAAACTAATATTTTAGCTCTATGGGACTGACAGTCCCTCTTCAGAGACAAAAGATGTCTTGTGTAACGAAGTATTAATGTTCACAGGTCCCCCGCCCTCAGTAGAAGAAGCCCAGGGCCCTTACCCAGTGGTCGTCGAGCGTGAAGACGGATCCAAGGCCCTGGTGGTCCAGGACTTCGCTTTCGGGAAGTACATGGGCTATTTGCAGGTGATGTTCGACGAAGAAGGAAGGCTGCAGAGTTGGGGTGGAAACCCGATTCTGCTCGACGCATCGGTGGAAGAAGGTATAAATACATTACTAAAACTAAATTAAAATCCTCGGCGTAACAACGTGTTAGTGGGACAAGGCCTGCTATGCCCATTTCAGCATTCATGGCCATAAATTTAAAAAAAGCAAACATGATTTTTCATTTACATGTATGTATGCATTAGCTGTTCTAGTGGTATTAACTGTAGTGTGTATGCTACTATGAATTTCTGAAATCTGTGGAATATCAAAAATACTCCCCGTCCCAATTGCTCCAAAATAAAACTAAACTAAATATAGTCAATGGATTATGTTGTTGTTAAATCACCTGAAATTTTTTTAAAAACGCACCATATTTACTGTAAATCAGGTAAAAATCCTTTAAACCCACTAAAACAATTTTTTCCATCCAGACCCAGCTATCCTGGAGCTCCTCGAACCCTACGGTCAAGAGGTCAAGCTTCGCGTCCGCCAGGCCGTCGGCCGGACCAACGTCCTGCTACGCGGGGACCGACTCACGTGCCGGATGAAGGAATGCAACTTGGGCAACTTCTTGGCCGACGCCTCGCTCGACTACTTCGTGGAGCAGCCCACGGAGAAGGGGTGGAACTTCGTGGCAGTGGCGCTGTGGAACTCGGGCGGAATACGGGCTTCCATCGACGAGAGGGTGAACCATGGTAAGAGGAATGTATATGAAGAGTACAGGGAAAACCGCTTGTTTTCTTAGAGAACTTTCCTCAGCAGGCCACTTTGGCTATGATAGCGAGTAATCGCCTAAACTTGTGTAAGGAAACCAGTTTCTACCTTAGGAGTTTTACGCGATGCACGATTCCGACGCATGGATAAAGCGAAGAAGAAAGAGAGAAATCGGTTTTCTGCCGCCAATTTCCACTAATCAGACACAATTACGGGAAGACTCCGAATAAATCAAGCTGTTCTTCCCCTGTACTCTTCATGCAAAGTAAGACCTGAACGATTAGGAAGTCGTAGCCTAGGGGTTATGCATGATACTGCCAACTAGTACGTTTGTGGGATCGAGCCCGGGCGTAGTATAAATTCATAACTTCGTTGTTCCTTAGTTTGAATTGTTTTCGTTATTTCCAGCTTGTTTCATAATTTATGTAAATTATTTGATTTCTATAGCCTTCTAGCCAAGAAGGTTCTACTGATGTATATAAAGCATTGTAACATGGCCAATCGGGTTGTTTAAAGTCTCGAGTTGAGATCTAGCTGTCTTGTCGTTACTTGAATACAACACGTTAACATATGTTCCCCCTTATCTCCGATGTAATAGGAAGAGTACAGCGGAAAAACTCCTTCATCGACAAACGACCCTATTCAGACAGGATATCTGTCCGTATCAGGCCTCCTTGGTGAAGATAGCGAGTGGTCGCCTAAACTGGTGAAATAAACCATTTTGTCACTTGGTTCTTCGTGGCACCCCGGATTCAAGCAAGAGTCCCACGTTTTTACCGCTACAGAAGAACCAAGGGAGAAAACGGTTTCTGAGAACTGAATACGGGAAGATTCCTAGTCAATCAACGGATTCTTCCCCTGGACTCTTCATACAGGATGGCGGGAAATAAATTGGCCCGGTTTAGTCGTAGGGATACGACAGGAAATGCTGCCGAATCAAAAACCAATGCAGAAACATGTTTGCCATGTGAAACCATTAATCGCTTCAATATTAATCCCAAACAGATGCTTGGCGAATTATTTGCCGGGAACTATGCCATCTTAATTTGTGCAATGATCTGATCAACGCACACTTACAGCAGCTCTTGTCTAGGAACAACCTAACCAACCAATGAAAAAGCAGTTTTGCTAAGTGAAGTCGATAACCCTTTAATAATTTCAGAATTCGACTTGAAGCATATGGCCTACTCAACTACTAAGGCCCAAGACGCTCTCCGAAACACGCTCGGTGGCGGAAATTTTGACGTCATAGTGCCAAGTGCCGTTGTTCCGAGGATGAAAACAACCTGTCTCGAAACCTATTCGGGGCCACTCGTTCACGGCTGACCACATTCTTAAAGTTCCGAATGCGTCTGAACTAGTTTCTCAATCTTCGGCAGTCGGAACAGTGACTTCAAAAATTCCGTCTACGCTCATGTTTGGGAAAGCTTCTCTGATCCTTGCTATTGAAGTTGGCCGTGCTTGAAGTCTTTCAGGAGGCTGCAATGGTTTTTCTCGAAAAGCATTTCCCTGCATTTGTAGCTCCACCCTGTATTTATCCGGACAAATTAATTAGTTTTCATATTGTGAAAAATGTTTTTAAAAAATTATTCTAGGAAACGTTACCTTCGAAGACGTGATAACAGTAGCTCCTTTTGGTAATACGATGGACGTGGTGGCTTTGAAAGGAAACATATTGAGACAAGTTCTAGAGTTTTCAATGAGAGACTATGATCTAGACTCGATAGATCCTCCTGGAAGTTTTCTTCAAGTTTCAGGTAACAATATATTTCACAATTATTTTTTTATGTGACCGTTTATTATGCTAGGGTTTATTTCCAAAGGAACGATATAGCTAAGAATTTTGTTGTCAGTAGCTTTCTTCACCGTAGAAATTTCTAGTTATGCTTATTCGATGAAAATTAATTATTCTTGAATTAAAACTATACTTTAAGGACATTTCTTTATGGATTAAAATAAATCAGATTTAAAGCTATATATATTTTTTGTACCCATCACTTTGTTCTGTTGTATTGGGATATTTCTTTCCGAAACATGTATTGTTAGGCCTCGATCTGAACAACACAATTTCAAACTACTCTAGTTCTGAAGCAGAGTAAAGATTTAGGAGTAAAGTTAGGAATAAATAATCTAGTTTAGGAATAAATAACCTAGTTCGGACTGTTCGAGGCACAAGTTGAGAAGCTGACAGTTGAACACAACATCAATGAAGCAGTTTTACAAAACATAGGCTAATGTTCATCTGCCGCCTCCTCAATAGTTTAATTTTGCTCAGTGAACTTGAAGGATATAGTTTCTAAATTCACATTATTCAAAGGATGACTCTATTCATTGGCGACTTTTGATAATGGTAGATTCAATTGAAGGAGCCTTATATCGTAACCCGTAACTGGTAATATCCGTCTGATAGACGGATAGTTTTCCACGATTGACGCTAGTTCCAATTAGTCTGATAGTCTAGTCTGATACTCTTAGTCTGATAGACGGATGTTACTGGGAGTGTTTGTCAGCGAGATGTTACCAGTTACGGGTTAACCTTGTAATGCATGAACTTTTTTTTCATCCCGAAAAAAATATATTTTTATCTTTAATTCTCATATATACATTATGGGGAAAATACTGAAAAAAAATAACTGCATTGGAATTTAAATAATTTAAACTTTTAAAATTTTTGCATATGGCAAAAAACAACTACAAAATTCCAATTTTGATAAGAATGACTAGAAAAATACTAAATATATTTTAAAATAACAATCTTGAACTATAATTATTTTTTAAAAACAATTTATTTGTATTTAGTACAAAAATGATTATACTATGAATACGGCCAAAGATTTCACAACAGTTTGTAACCTCACTCTTTAACTTTGATTACACTTTTACTACTGTCATCTATGAGGGTTATTAGTAACTAAAACTTTAAAATGAAATGTAATAGATGAAAAAACATAGATTTGTGGAGGAGGGAGCTCTACTTTAATAGAATAAAGTGGATTATGTTAGTTGTTGCCATATGGCAACAGTATGCATTAGAGGGTTAATCAATCTTTGGAGAATGTGAGTTTGGCAACTTACTTTACACCCTTCATTAGTTTTATACAGCAAGGGGATAGAGTTCACTGGTTCTTTCGTATTCTGAAACAAGTTCGTTGAGTTTCAAATACAAGTTTAGCAGTTTAAATAACGAATGAAATTTGAATTTAGGAATAAATAACTGAATTATCACTCCTTTAAAATGTATCATTTCTTCTTCTTATCTCCTGCCTGGTCCGTCGTTGTCAGACCAAGTCGAAAAAACCGTACATTTTGAGAAAATCGATGAAAAGCAAAGGAGATGAGTAGATAGCTCCTTTGCAGAGTCCAAGACAGTCCAGGATGTGGTTTGGGTTGGCCTGAAAAATTTGGCATTTTGGACACTGAGGAAAAAGTTTTCTTTTGAGAGAACTTCAAACATTTCAGGTGACCACTTGCAAATCGTGATAGTAAAATGTATCATTCCTACTTAGAGTGAAGCCTAGTTTGCCTATTCAGAAAATATCTTCGACTTTGCACAATAAACATGAGAGTGAAAAAAAAAACAGCGTAATAATCGGCGCAAATGGTTTACTTGGTGAAAATTGTACATGATGACGAGAGTAGAAGCACACATGGCGAGCCTCGATCTTGCTTAAACACCAATTATTGCGTTCTTTTCTTCACTCTCATGCTACTTTGCCTATTTATAAATACAGCATCGTCTGTGTTGGAAGACTACATTTCGAAACATTAATATGTTTTGTTAGGTCTTCGCCTGACCTACAACGTTTCCAACCCGGTTGGTTCAAGACTGACCGAGGCCTACGTCCGCTGTGCCGACTGCAGAGTCCCCAAATACCTTCCATTGGATGAAGAAAGTGTTTATTGGGTCGTGATGAACACTTACATGGCCAAAGGTGGGGATGGCTTTGAAATCATTGCAAAGAATGCGATTGCGAATAGAAACACAGGTAAGAATTGAAATGGCATTTAGAAATATTATTGACTTGACTATACATTTTTTTCATTTCTGTTAAATAAAGAGTTAACACAAGTTAGTACATTAATAATTTAAAATAATTAATTGCTGTCTAATTTTATTACAGGTAAACTAGAATTTTAGTTATGAACTATTTTATATGGTTTACTCATATCTTTCATTTTGAGGGATATCAGTGCTCTAAGTTTCTATTGGTGCTCTCATGAAGCATTAAGGCAAAGGCATTTGTATCATTATCGGGCTCTTAGTGCAAACTCTACTATAATTCGTAAAAACAATTTTTAATTGACTTTTTGTTCAATCCCTTGTAAGAAAACAACAGTGGTTTGGTAGCATATACTCGTAACTACTTTGAAGTCATATTTGAGACAAACCTCAGACATGCCTCCAAATTTCCAGTATCTTTTTACAGCCTAAATATCTTACTTAAAAAATATTAATATTTTTTTACACGCAAAATCTTTAAGATTTAATAGCTCGAAACTGATGACCAGAGTTAAAACACTGTTGAAATAAGCATTCTCCCACACCTTTTGGCTTTGAATTAAATTGAGTAAATGCAAATGGCGAAATTGTATAAAAAATCCTTATATATCCTTGTGATGATTTTTAGATGAATTGGATGTTGATATCATAATAAAGTACCTGAAGAAAAGTTCCCCTGTCACAACGGGACTCGAAGGCAGGATCAAAGTTGTATCCTCAAGGGACACAGAGACTGCAGTCAAAAGTTCGGGTCACGAGCCCTCGGAAGTTGTAAGGGCCAATGCCATAGCTGTTGGCGAAGGACCAGTGGCACGAAATGCTGATGTACCATCAACTCAGACAACTGTTGAAGACCATGGAACAACAGCATCTCCTCTTGATACTGTCATGGACGGCTTGAGTTCTGCTTCTGAAAGAGCCAAGGCCGGTTTGCAATCGGTTGGCGAAAGAGTTAGTTCTGGCATCCAAGGAGCCGGTGACCAAACACCGGGGTTATCTATGGATGGCTTAAAGGACAGCTTGAGTTCTGCTTCTGAAAGAGCTAATGCCGGTTTGCAATCACTTAGCGAAAGAGTTAGATCTGGCATCATAGGAGTTGGTGACCCAATATCTACGGATGGTTTAATGGACAGATTGAGTTCCGATTCTGAGAAAGTTATGACAGGTTTGCAATCAGTTGGCGAAAGAGTTAGCTCTGGTGTGCAAGGAGTGGGAAGTATGATTAGCGCAGGTGTGCAAGGGGCAGGGGAAAGACTTCAAACAGCTGGTGAAAAGATTAAAAAGTTTCCAATCATTGGAAGAGTTCTTGAGTAAAAAATCATATTATTTTTTGCTTGTATGCAATCGTGTCACTGTATATAATTTTAAATCCTTTATTAAATATTGTGCTATCGTTTTTCACTTTTGTGTTCTTTTAATAATCAAATACATTACGTTGAATAGTTAAAATCATTTATTTCAGACTCGAAAATATACATGAGTCTATTTGTTGCAATATTATGACTGCTAAATTTTTATTGGAAATTAATAGCTATAATGTATCAGATTGTTGACACAGTGAGGAGACCAAAAATTAAATATATAAAATTTTACAACTGTATATAATTCAACTAGCACACTTTGAAATTGTTTTAAAATAATTTTATTTACAAATAAATATATTCTATTATACATGAAATGCCTTTAAATATAATATTAATCATCATTTTTGATACTATTTGAGTTCAAATTATGTACATACTTCGAAAAGTAGGACAATCTCGAATTATACTACTCTCAAAACACTGTAATGTCTAATGAAACTATAAATTCATGACTTAGAAACAAAGAAAATTTTGTTGCATTTAAAATGATATCATTTAATTAATGATTCATATGCTGCCCCTTCATTGTATGCTGTATGATCTCCATTTACATTCTAAATATTATTTACGAAATTAGTTTAATTTAGAACGAGTTGTTCATTTTTGGAGTTCCAATATCGAAATCACGCTGTTATTAATATTACTACACCACCACAAACAATAGACTAATGCTTTTTAATTATGCAGGCTGGCAACTAACGATGCGAAGAGTGTATTAATATAACTGCAAACTAAAATGAATTGATACACTGCTCAAAACAATTAGGGAAGCACTTTGCGCAATTTGTAAGCCCTTTCAGTCCCAACTTTTTTCTCTCTTTTTTTTCTAAAAATCTAAAATTCGGGAAATGAATTCATTATACATCTAGAATGATATGGTGAAAAAAGGGAGGGAAATCTTAATTTTAATTAAATTTTATTGATTAAAAAACTGGAATCATTACATTTGAATAAATTATAAAAATATTTTTTTCAAAACTTTATCTGTTAAAAATAGTTAAAAATCTATTTTTAAAATGCGAGCATGAAGAGTGTAAGGTAAATTTATTTAATAAAATTGTTCACAGTTAGTTTTATTTTACCATGTTTTTTATATTTTCATTTAATTAAAACAAGCATTATTTAATTATTTAAAATACAGGATTCTTCCATCTAAAGATACAAAAAGATAATATAACTTTATAAATGTATAGAGAATTCGAAAAAAATTATTTCAAATGAGTGCAAGCTTAACTTAGTGAGAAAAAAAATTGCAAGATTTCGATTACAAATTGAATCACTGGGGGTGAAAGGGTTTTAACCATTCGCTCCCCTAATTGTTTTGAGCAGTGTAGTTTGAGTAAATGGGTCACATTTTAGACATTTTGGTAACAATATTGTTTTTAACTCTACATTAACGTTTAAAACGTAAAATATGGATGTTTTTATAAAGGGGCTATGTCCGTCGCCCTTTCACAGAATGAACCACAAGTCTCACAAACAAGTAGGATACGTCACTTTGAAGCAAAAAAAAAACAAATCAGGCAGTCAAGCCAAATCAAGGTTCTTTTTATTTTCAAAATAATGCGAAGTTAAATGATATTATGATGAGTTTTGCTTCTATTTTTAAACTTTACTTAAACTTCTTATGCACAAAATCACCTTAAGTCTAAAAAAGCGACAAACTCAGTATTAATTGAAAATTGAACTTTTAAACATCGGAATTAAATAAACTATTTTCTTAAAAAATTCAAGAATTATTACTTGTTACATTTGTTAAATTAGCTTGTATTTCGGAGAATTATTTTTAAATACCATTTAAAAAACAAAAGACTATGAAAAAAACTTTGGAAAAAGGAATGCAGAAATAAAACGCGTCATTATTCATTATATTATATTAGTAAATGTCTAAAAGTTAATGAAAAATTACGTCTGCTTTTTAAAATAATAAATAGAACGCCTTGTTGCTCACATTCTCTTACAGCAGTTACACATCGTCAACTCCGTTGTCAACTCTGTTGTCAACTCCGGCTTGTACAATTTGCCCTTCAACCATTCGACCTTTGTTGGCGTGAAGTTGGCGAGTGATTTTATGACGCGGCGATTTTATTCAGTGTTTGTGGATAGCAACTGAGATATGGATGAAGAAATTTTGATTGCTGCTTGTGCATTACATTTAGAGAGTATAAACAATTATTTAGAGGTAATTAGAAAAACAGCTAAAAAACGTCGTCGAAGATGGTGGATGATAGCATGTCATCGCAACCGAACTATGTATGTAGAAAATATTTTTAATTATTTTTCATAGTATATTCTTCATGGAATGATATCTTTCATTACAAAGAAATATTAAAGTTGTTTTGGTCAGCCGGGCATTTTATTTTAAGCACGATGTCGGATGTCTTGAAAGCCCCCGCCGCCGTAAATTTCGCACCCCGACAAGTCAAATTTCGTTGGGGGGAGAGGAAAAAGGTAAACAGCGTTCTAGACTGATATAGCACGTAACGTTTAATTAAATTAAAGGTTTTTTTTTTAAAGTCTGATCAAGTTGCCGTAGGGAAAAAGGCATTAATTGCACATAACAATATATAACACTTCATTATGGATTCTTTTTTAAAAAAAATTCTTAAGTATTTTTCACCCCAAAAGGAAAAGTTTGGAGTGTTGAGTAAAGCTTTGTTTTTAAAACAAATACACTAGCGGCAGAAAATTAGAAGTATCGGGGGTTGAGGCAGACTTTAAATAATGTGTACGAAAGTGTATCTTGTTTTTTTTTTATGTAATGCATCGACAATTTTGCGAGAAAATAATTATTTGTCAAGAAGATCCTTGTAAAGTTGGACGAAGGTACTCCGGTACCAGTATTTGTGCAGTTTTTAACTATTTGTACCATCTTTAAGGGACATGATTGTTTCAAAAAAAATTAAAAAAAGAAAACGGGACATGACTGTTTTTTAACGGGGCATGACTGGTATCTCTGCTGCCGGTCCCTGCCCATTATTAATATTTTACGGGGAATTTTTTTTTTGTTTTAAAAGTGTATAGGAAAGTGCATTTTTTTCTGGATTTTTTTTTTTTTTTGATGACTGTTCTTTTTCGTACTTATATTTAAATCTTTTAATGCCGGAGTATTACCGATTAAAATCAGGTCAAATAAAAAAGCGTTTTCAGTATTGTCCGCCAAAAATTTCGAAATTATTTGTATTAAAATAACTGATTAAGCTAACAACTCCAACCAGGTTTCAGTATTTTAATACAAAATCTTGTTTAAAAATTAATTGTTTTGATTACGGGTAAGATATAAATAAGAGTTTGAATACTTTAATTCACATAGATAAATGTTATCATCACATATTTTACAGTGTCAAATTTTTAATTTCATTCATATATGTGATTGAATTTTATTTTCAAAATAATGAATGCGTCCTGCTTTAAATAAAAAAAAATTAAGAAAAACTCATACAATTCAATTTGATGTTTTACATACTTTTTCAAAGGATCACTTAAAAAAGAGATAACACGCCAAGATGTTTGCTATTTTCCTTATGGCAACCCTTTCCTTTGAAGTAGAGAAGAAAAACCGCAAAAAGATGGGTTCGTTACCTTGAACACCAGCTTCAACTGAGTGTAGAATATCTACATGTAATACTTTTACCTTGAACCAGTTCAAGGTCAAGTTGAAGTGGAAGTTGAAGCCGGAGTTGACGACGTGTAACCACGGTATCTAAAGTAAAAGTAAAATATAAGGCCCGGTTCGTTCATTTGACGATCGTAAATTGGAATAGACGAAGTCACAATGGTGTACGATAGCTCAATTCGGCCTTTATTTTTATCATCGAGGAAGAAGAGGTGAAGCTTAACAACACATTTTCATTCTTAATATGTCCTTGAGATGAAAGTCTGTTCTAAAGACATCTTTAACCCTTTCAGTCCTAAAAATTTACTACTCTACAGAAACATCTGATATTCACGAAATAAGCTTATTTTAGGTCAAATATACGAATTCCATAAGGAAAAAAATCCATTTAAATTTTTTATATGGTTTTTGAATCAATGCCAAAATTCTTTAACTGTGGAAAACGAAAAAATAAAACAATATATATTACGTAAAAAACACTTCGAGTTATGTATTTTAAGGTATCTGACCATGTTATTAAAAAAAACTAGTAATTATTTTAACCGAAATAGTTTAAATTGTGTTTTAAATATGTGAAACTGAAGTGAACTTATAAAAAATCAGGAGAAACGCTTGTTGACTATTTTCTAAATAAAAAAAAAATAGTAGTTCTGACTTCTACTGAGATTAAAGTAAAATTTTGTCTGATAGAACAAAGTGTGAAGAATCGAATGATGTGTGTTTGGATGTCATACCGGGACATAAACATTTTTAAAAAAATTTTGAAAGTGATGATGCCAAATGGCATCACTGGGACTGAAAGGGTTAAGGCTCTTTTCCTATTTTTTAAATGCCTTGAAATAATTCAAGTAAAATATTCGCAAAGGTTATTAGTTATAATTTAGTTCATGTATCGTCTGTTCTTCTGTCCTTTGAATACTTTTAGGTTCGCTTTTTATCATATCTTCAGTCATTTTCGTACTCGAATTACATTCAGAAGTTTTCACAACGTCTTCATCACCATCAATGCTTATACCATCAGTTTCATTCTCAAAACGTCTCCTCTTCCTTAGAGGTGTGGTGTCACCATCTGTTGAGCAATTTAAGAAGCTCTCACTATAATCAACTGTAGCAGAATCGCTTTCCAGGGTCCCCACTAGATGACACTTTCTCTTCTTTTGTGACTTGCTGTCGCCATCTGTTGAGCAATTTAAGAAGCTCTCACTATAATCAACTGTAGCAGAATCGCTTTCCAGGGTCTCCGCTAGGTGACACTTTCTCTTCTTTGGTGACTTGGTGTCACCATCTGTTGAGCAATTTAAGAAGCTTTCTTCGAAGTCGACTCCAGAATCATTCTGCAGTGTACCCGCTAGATGGCACTGTTGTCTCAAGAGGTGTTCGTTGAGGCCTGATGGGAGGGGATGATTTGGAGACAGACCCTCTTCTTCCAACAAAAATCGGATTGCTTCTCGGGCACAGGCTCGGAAACCGGCCAGAAGCAGTTCGGCATATCGGTCGTCTTCGGCAGCAGTCGCGACCAAATCGGATTCTTCCGAAAAGTCCCGAACGTCCGGCATTATGAAGTGGCTTTGCTTTGTTATTAGATAGAAATCACCTATAAAAAAATGATAGTACGTTAACATTGCTGGAAAGTCAATTTTTTTCTTATCATAAGTTGTCCTTGAAAATTAAATGTATCAGAAAAAATAAAATCTGCTATTTTAGTCATATTAACACTTTCTTTACTGAAGCTCCCTAAAACGCCCGAGCAACTAAGGATTCGATAATGTTATTCTATCAAATATTACGCGGAAGCGAAAATCTTTCGTAGCGAAATGGGTTAAGCTCAAAAATAGTCCCATCCATAAGCATCTGGTTGTTTCGCAAAGTTTTCCGACAAAACTGAAATCTACCATCCACCCTTTTATAACATACTGACTGCCAACGGGGCTACTTATGTTTAATTTAATACCTACTAAATAATAACCTACTTAAAGAACATATGTTTTTGAACCTAATTACATTTTAACATCATTTCTTTTCTCATAACAATAATTCATTTCATTAAGTTTTGTAATTTAAATTTTAATGAATTTAAATTACAAAATGTAGAGAAATTTCATTTAATTTCTTAACAGCAAAATTGAAAATAAAAATCAAAAGTAACCCAAAAAGTAATTTTGGATGTTTTCAGCAATAAAAAAAATCACAACCAAAGCAATCATAAAAAGGAAAATATTATATACTTGAACCAATGTTTTCTTTAAAGTAATAATAATTTTACTTTCATTATTATTTTTACTACGTAATGGGAAATATAAATAAAAGATGAAAATAGGCTTTTAAAAAAATACTTTTGAGAAATGCAAAGAAAAATTTATTTTTCCTTCGTTTTCTAGAGGTTATCGTTTTTTAGTAATCGCGTATTCGAGCTTTCAGATGACTTGCCATATCGGTCAGTATTTTTTAAAAGGCTTTATATGGTAGCAGTTTCACGTTTTAGATTTTTTTAAACAATAACTGAAAATATAGACATTAAGTTTCCTTAAACACATCTGGACTTACATTTACCTCGTCCAAAAGACGTCATGTCTATTGCTTTTACAGAAAATCATCACGCATCGACGTTTATAATTATTTTACGATATCAAGTGAAACTTTGGTCTGAACCAAATGTTGAAAAATTCAAGAAACTTCTGGATAATTCCACAGAAAAATGCATTAAAAAAAATTACACTTCATTCTTTCAACCAGGTGTTCTTCTGCCCGAATAAGACCATGTCGGTAGCGCCACCATGAGCACCTTCAGGCTCTATAATATAATTCTATCGCTTTTTTTCTGGTTGGGTTAAGAGAAAGTTGAGATGAAAAGAGTTTATTTACAAAGAAATTTTCTACTTATGGCTCCAATAGAGCTATTTTAATCATAACACAAAATGCAGGACATTTTGCAATACAAATCCAAAAAAGCAGAGCCTTTTATACGCATTTTAGAACTCTTTGGAACAGGCAGGATAATAGCCTAAAAAGCAGTATTGTACTGCGAAATTCAGAACGTCTGGTACAGTGCCGGATTTCTGCCTAGGCTTGCAAGACCCGGACCTAAGGGACCAGTCAGGAAAGGGGCCCGAAAAAAGATAAAAATGCCAAACCATCTTCGAAAAAAAATTAAATCGTGTGATTTTATAACTGTTATAGAATATATTTACATACTGTATTAATCAGATGTTTATTTAAGTCGATTAAAATTAATGTCGATTAAAATTAATTTTAAAAATTATATGTTCTGTACTAGTTTAATTTACTGAATTTCCAAAATAGCTTTGAGATGGTGGGGGGCCCAAATATCTAGTGCCTATAGGGGCACTAGGTCTTTAAATCCGGCACTGGTCTTGTCACCCTAACGATATCGAGTTCAACTTCGAGCTGAATGTTGGAAAAATTCAAGAAATTTCTCGATCATTCCCCATATTAAAAAAAATCCACTTCATATTTTCAACCAGGTGTTTTGAAGACACGTCAGTTGTGGTAGCGCAACCTAAAAGGCGACTTCCCTTCCGATGCGACAGATGTTACGCTTTGCCCCAACAACATCTGCTGTGATAGTTGCTCGTTCCGGCCCTTTATGCTATTCTCGCCGCCTTTTATGGCTTTTCCTTGGGGGTTGTTGTAAGATGGGATTTTATAATAGAGGTTTTAAAAAAAATATTTGTGAGCAATAATATTAATTTCTTATTCACTGAGGTGCGCATATGCTTACTATATTTCTAAAAAAATGCAAGATTTTATGTTAAACTATTTTATGCAACTTATAGATAAGAAAAACTGTCACACTTATAATTTTTAAAACATACAGAGCTATTTTGAGGAGTCATAGAGACTCTTCAAAATAGCTTTGAATTTTCTACAATTTTACTGGTATGAGATTTTCGTTTATAAATAATTTACTATTAGGCAGTAACTTACACAAAATTTGTAAAAAAATATAGTTGAAAAAAAATGGGTAATTACTAATAATACTCATAACTTCTTTTAAAACAATGTTTTGCGTTGAAATTTGGATGAAATATATTTCAAGCAGTTTATCGAATGACCAAAATGATATGTTTATTAAAGGGTATAATTTTGGCAAAATGCTTGCTGTAACGAGTTATAAGTCACTAAAATCATTTAAAATATTTCATACTAGCAGTATGGTCCCGCCTTACTGGGAACCCGTTAACTTCGCATTGCTTCCTTTTAGAGGCATGCTTACCTGTGAAAATACACTCAAACTCAAAACAAAATCAAATTCGTGTTGGCGCATGCGCACTTTAAAAAGCGAGATAATAGATTAAAAGAGGATGAAGCAGCCTTAGGGCGAGCGCATATCTCAGCCAAACTCAATCAATCAAACTAATAATAGAGGAGGGCGTCAAGCCCCCTTTTCGGCCCGGTCCATGTATTTTCAAGCCCTGTTATGGTCCCGCAATTCTACGTGGATGAAGTTTTTTTAAACTAATTATATTAATTAAAAATTACAATCAAATATGAAAAAACTAAGCCTCAGGTGCACACGTAGGTATTAAAAAGAATCTATATTAAAAATTTCGAATTTTTTAGAGCAGTCTAAGTATGTCTTTTGCGATCCACAGGCATACACACAGACAGACTGACAGACAGACTCATTCTTTTATTATTATAGATAGATTGGTTTATAAAAAGTGTGACTAAAATTTTAAAATTAAAAAATATCTTAATAATTTTGTCCAGCCAATGTTAAGTAAGGCATGACACGAAGTCTAAAATACTAAATAGTAGTATAATATCAATAAATTCAGTTAATTTAATATTTAGTCATTTTCATTTTAAAATATTTTTCTCATCAGTAACGAAGTTAAGGTTTCATTCAGACAAATATTTGTTAGGAATGTAGTATGCATGCATATTAACTATTGAAAATGTAAAATGAAAAAAATATATAATTAAATAACTAAACAACCAATAAGATCATGTCTACAAATAAATTTAAAAAAACCCAGATCAATTAATAATCATAAACTAATAGATTGTTGAAATTGAGATTTCTAACAAGTCGACTGGTATTTAATTTCAATATTTTAAATAAAATAATAATATTTTTCTAGCATTATAACTACTTTAATCATGCAGAAATTTTAATTAAAAATTTAATTTTTAAGTGTGGAAATAACAGTCCCTAATCTATAATAGATATCTCTATAATAGAGGACACACAATTTAAAAATATCGTTCGCGGAAACAAATGCATCGATAAATTAAACAACACAAAAATATGATATATAAATATATTTGTGCAAATTTAAAAAAAAAATCTTTTGCGAAAACAAATGTATGGATAAATTAAACAACACATAAATGACGAGCTTAGTGGACGAACGTGCTAAGTGACAAAAAGGTGAGAACGAGAAAATGAAAGTTTTTATTTTGAATTTCAATCCGTTAAAAACGAAACTTGCAAATCCGTAAAAAAATATACTTAATTTTAAGTTTATGAAAAGAAAAAACTTGTCATTTTTAAAGAATGGAATAATATGTTCGTTTTACCACAAAAAATCTAAATTTTTTTTCAAAAATGTCACTTAGCACGGTCTTCCACTAAGTTCTTCAAATATGGTATATAAATATATTTGTGCAATTTTTTTCAAAAATGTCACTTAGCACGGTCTTCCACTAAATTCTTCAAATATGGTATATAAATATATTTGTGCAATTTTTTAATTTTTTTTTGTTTGCAAAAGCAAATGTATCGAAAAATTATAAAAAAAAAAATCAGCCTAAATATGATCTAAAAATATTTTGCCTGCTTTTTTTTTTTTTTTCGTTTGCGAAAACAAATGTATAGATAAATTAAACAACACATAAATATATTTATGTGGGGTTTTTTTTGCGAAAAGAAATGTATCGATAAATTAAAAAAACACATAAATATATTTGTGCAATTTTTTTAAACCCGTGCTGTGCTGAATTGAAAGTTCCATTATATTTTCTTACCATGAAACAGCAGACGATTTTTCGCCGCGTGTGACGGTCTGCTGGTTTGGAACACAAATTTAAAAAATCGCTTGCGAAAACAAATTGTATAATTAAACAACACTTAAATATGATATATAAACACATTTGTGCAATTTTGTTTTTAAAACCCGTGCTGTGCTGAACTGAACGTTCCGTTCCTTTTTCTTACCATGAAACAGCAGACGATTTTTCGGCGCGTGTGACGGTCTGCTGGTTTGGAACACAAATTTTAAAAAAATCGCTTGCGAAAACAAATTGTATAAATTAAACAACACTTAAACATGATATATAAACATATTTGTGCAATTCCTGTTTAAAACCGTGCTGTGCTGAACTGAAAATTCCGTTCTTCTTTCTTACCATGAAACAGCAGACGATCTTTCGGCGCGTGTGTCGGTCTGCTGGTTTGGAAGTCATCTGGCGCGTGCCGGGCACGCGCCGAACGATACACTTCATGACCCCCATTTTTTGACGTATCCTGCCCACCCCCCTCCCTTTTTTATATATCCTTGACTGAAGTAGTTCCTTCATATTGACTCTCTATTGGTGGAGGGCTGTGCACTACTTCCGTTGAATGCCTCTGCATTGCAAAAACAAGTAGATTTGTAACAGAATCAATCACTTATCCCTCTTCCACACAACATTTATGTTCAAGAGGGAAAAGGAGACAAAAGTAGTACTAATTCTAAATAAAACATTTACGCGCTATATTTGGCTAGTTTTACTTTTAATTATATTCAATAATTAATTCATTATATTCCATTAACTAATTTCGATTCAAAGAATCAATAGATAATATTAATCGCTTTTAAATAGAAACAAGACAGGTCATAATGACATACAATCAAAGAATCTCTTTGAGAAATATATTTGTTTTTAATCATTTCAAACTGATTTATGTTGCAAAAATAAATTTCTTTTAATTTATTATTTAAAAGAAAGATTATCATGCGATTGTTGAGCAATCACAAGAAACTTTAGCCAATCAATTTTTTGTAATCTTTAACAATACTAAGTCAACCTTTAGAAAAGAGCATCAATACAGTTACACAAAAAGGGCAGTTTTATGTAAGGGTAAAGGAATCCAGATGATAATGACCTTCAATGAAATCAGTTAAAATAGTTAGGTATAATGAACTGGCATTAAAAAAACACCTATATTCGGGGAAAACTCTTTTGAGCTATTTTAGTTTACAATAAATCTACGTAAAAAATTAAAACATGTTTTTCAAATGTGTTAAATCGTTTTGAAAAATAGTTGGAAAATTTGCCCCATCACTTTTAGGCTGTTTTAGGCGATTTTCTTACAGTTCTTGGAATGTATAGAGGGATGGTCCAAATGAAGAATGTACTGTTGTTTCTTTCTTAATAATTAGAATATAATTCTAGGTAATATTAGTTTAGACATATCAGAATCAGAAATGGGCCACCTTCTGTCTTCATGTAAATTGAAAATGAACTCTTTTCTGAAAAGCGAATTTCCAATGTAACCTTCTACAAAATATACCAACATATTAATAAATACTGAATAAACACAATTAAAAAAGTATTTTATTTAACAAAAATTATTATTGTAAAGCAAATCAACATGCAAAAAATGTCCCAAAACTCCACTAAAAATGTTCTCCAGCAATTCTTTTAATAAGAAGTCAATGATTTACACCTTGGGTAGACCAGCAACAATTTCACTTTCAATACCACATTCATCGGAACCTCGGAGGATTTTGAAATATCCTGTAAAAATTAAAAGTAGTTAGTAAAAAAATAGACATTTTTTTGGTCAAATAGTAGTAAGTTCTAATGAAAACTATAGGTTAAGAATAGATTTTAAAAAAAAGGGTAAAGTTTATGGGGTCTCATAATTTTTTAAACACTGAAAAAAAACAGGACAATTGACGCATCGTATTTAAACCACTAATTTTATTTTATTTTTAGACAAAATTTTAAAAAAGGTGTTATAGTTAACAATGGATACTTCATTTCCCTTCTTCAAATATAAATTTAAACATATAGATTTTAATAAATTGATTTTTTAACAATACCACTTCCTTAACAAAAAAAAAAACTCTCTAAAAAGTTCTTTCAGATGTTGAATTTTTAATTTTCGTGATCCTTATGACAGCGGTAGACAGCGACGCGTTTACCAATAGGCGTTAGAGGCGGCCGCCTGTGGCCCCAAGATTGCGAGGGCCCCAAAATTTCAAAATTGTAAAAACAAATACCTACACTAAAACCGACCTTAAGTTTGCAGTATACAAATGTTCTACGAGAAAAAAGGTAAATAGTTCTCATTTTCGAGTGCGAGAATCGAATACAAAAAGGTATTTCCCATTCAATAAACAAAAATTTATTTGTTATTTCAAGACATAAATTTATTATTTTTATTAGTTTAGCTTCAGTTAGAGTGTCATTTTAATTATTATTTTTTCATCCGATTTTGACGTAACAGGGCTCACGAATATCAGGGTCAAGGGAGCAACCAATGGGAGCAGGCGAAATTTCGGCTCCAGCAGCGTTGTTTACGCAGTCTTCTCCGCCTAGTACATTTCTCTGCTGCAAACTTAAGGTCGGTTTTGGTGTATACTTACAACTGTTTGCATACAAACACAATAATTGACCGCCGAATTGTCGCTTTTTCGCATCGCAATTAGAATCCTAATGTACAAACTGGTTAATCCTTCATCATGTTTTTTATTTGTACGATTTTTTTAAATTCAAAATTCTGTTTTTTTTTGGGGGGGGGTATAAGAGGCCAGGGGCCCCAAATTCGGAAGCCGCCAATGGCCCCAACATCCATAAACGCGTCACTGGCGGTAGACTATATAGTAAAAGAAATAACTTTTAGACAAGGATTGCGAAATTCCAACTGAATATGGCAAGGAGAGAAAATGCGAAGATATATCCTCCGCATAGCATGGCACCTCAACTCACCGAGCCACAGGGGCCCTGTATTACTATCAGAATTGTTTATAAAAACCAATGTTACCTTTGTCTCCCCAGTCCTCATTCCATGAGTTGGCGACCAACCAATAGGGGGTTCCTTTCTCAACACCCCAGCCGAGGATGCGAATGGCGTGGCCTCCCAATTCTTGACCGGTAACATGACGGTACACACCTGTAATTATTTAGGAGATTAAGAAAAACATATCATATTAAAACTGTGTGGTGAATCTTTTTTAATTTAATTTCTATAAACTTTCTTTGTTTCGGCACCCATTTTGGAAAGTAAAATTTTCGCACACGGTACTTCTCTTTGCACCCGACGTAAAATTATGAACTAAAAAAAAAATGATCTGTCCAATCAAATTTCTAACCAAATAGAAAAAATGTAATATATTCTGTTATCCAATCCTCGCACAATAAAGGCGAGACAAGTTCATCCCCAGTGAGATTCGAACCTAACCAACGGTACACACCTGTAATTATTTAGGAGATTAAGAAAAACATATCATATTAAAACTGTGTGGTGAATCTTTTTTAATTTAATTTCTATAAACTTTCTTTGTTTCGGCACCCATTTTGGAAAGTAAAATTTTCGCACACGGTACTTCTCTTTGCACCCGACGTAAAATTATGAACTAAAAAAAAAAATGATCTGTCCAATCAAATTTCTAACCAAATAGAAAAAATGTAATATATTCTGTTATCCAATCCTCGCACAATAAAGGCGAGACAAGTTCATCCCCAGTGAGATTCGAACCTAACCAACGGTACACACCTGTAATTATTTAGGAGATTAAGAAAAACATATCATATTAAAACTGTGTGGTGAATCTTTTTAAATTTAATTTCTATTAACTTTCTTTGTTTCGGCATCCATTTTGGAAAGTAAAATTTTCGCACACGGTACTTCTCTTTGCACCCGACGTAAAATTATGAACAAAAAAAAATGATCTGTCAATCAAATTTCTCACCAAATAGAAAAAATCTAATATATTCTGTTATTCAATCCTCGCACAATAAAGGCGAGAAAAGTTCATTCCCAGCGAGATTCGAACCTAACCAGATATTCCTTTTGCTATTAGGATGGATTGGTAGGGTTGATACAAATATATATCGGCTTGTGTGCTTGATCAGAGACCCGCTTATAAACCTTTGTCAAGTAAGATAGGCACCGAAAGAATTTTTAATGTCACAGAGAGAGAAAGCGACACCCAGGGCGAAGGCGGGAATCGAGCCAGCACCCGTTACAGCTCACAAACTGCTAACGTACTGCCATCTGCGGTCGAAACCACTTGGCAATCCGGGCCCCCCTTTTGCTCCTACTCTCAAGCCAAAAGGGCCTAGCCCCGAACAGTGATTTTCTTATTTTTCATTATTATGTAGTTAGAGCTGTGCTTTGTTGTATTAAATGTCTCAAAAACCTTCTGTCCATTTTCACTATTACTTCTTGACAACACCACCGGTCACCTCGCTAAGATATTCAAAAGGTATGTACCAGATTTGTAAGTTACAAAGTCTCCATATACAGTAAAAGCTGCCTCGACAGGTCCATTCTTGTAGATCTCAGTTCTGATTTGATCCTCGTCACTATCAATGGAATAAGACTTTTTACCTGAAAAATAACATTTATGAGTAGGTAATTTGAAATTCAATAAAAAAAAATATTATTTTACAGTCAAGCGCTACCCAGAAAATTCGGAAATTCCACGCCAATACACGGCTCAAAACAATTAGGGGAGCTTTAGCGTACTTTAGTTAACGCTTTCAATACCAACTTTTTTTATTTTTTAATCATAAAATCTATAATTTGTGAAATAGATTTATTATCCATTCAGAATGAAAGGTAAAAAAAACTGGGGAGGGGGGGTGTCTTAATTTTTTAAATAAAATTTAAGGGAGAAAAAATTGGAATCATAACTTTTGAATAAATTATAACTATAATTTTTTCAAGAGTTTGTTTGTTTAAAAAAATTAAAATCAATTTTTAAACATCTAAAAATGCAAGCGCGAAGAATTAAGGGTCAATTTATTTTAGATATTTATATATTTGTTTCAAAGCAAATTTTATTTTACGATGTTTTTCATATTTTAATTTAATTAAAAAAAACCATTATTTAATTCTTCAAAAGACATGATTCTTCCATCTAACGATAAATAAGTGCGAGCTTAACTGTGTGAGAAAAAAATTGCAAGCTTCTGATTCCGAATGGAATCACGGGGGTGAAAGATTTCAAAACAACCCTCCCTTAATGTTGGTGTCGTGTGCCTCCAGGCAGTAGCCTGGAAGGCAAGATGGTTGCAGTAGCTTCCGTTGGCCACAAGACTTTGAGTACCCATGAGAGGGTGGATGTCTGACTTCTACTCCGAGACGGCGCCACCTCCTCAATTTAGGCATGTCGCTGGAGGGGAATGACAATTTTCTCCAGACGACCTGCGCCCATGGTAAACTGCGCTATGACCGACCACAGGACTTTCGGACCCACAGATTTAACGAGCACCTTATCCGCATGCACTCGGGTACCCTTACTGTTTAGAGCAGTTTACACTCTTAAGACGAACGAGCGATTTTAACTCAGTCTGATTGATTTTCACTCCTCCAGTCTGGAAAATTCACTTCTCCTTTTGGAGTGGATCCTTTGTGTGTTAAACCTCCGACAGGATCACTCCAAACGAGTGATTTTAACTCAGTCTGAGTTAATATTCACTCCTTTCCAGTGCCGAAAATGCACTTCTCCAATTCACTCTTTTGTTTGAAGAGTGTATAAAAAAAATTTAAATAATAATGCTTACCGAAATACTTATCAGCAGTGTAACTAACATTGTAGCCTGTTTCGCACATGTTTACGCACTGTGGGGTATCAACTTCGTCTCCGCATGGTTTGAGCTTGCCAGTGGTATGGTGTTCACAGGTTTCAATGGTGTAGGGCTGGCAGCCGACGTGGGAGTTCCAGAGGCCTCCAGTCACAATACCGTCGACCACCCAGTACTCCCAAGCTGCGCCCGGAAATCCACCATTGCAACTGGAAAATCAGAGTAAGAGAGAAAATTAAACATTTAAATGTGTTGTTTTGTTTAATTTTTCAACAATCTGTTTAGGAAAAACAATAATAAAAATTATAGAAGGTTCTGCAAGCGATTTATTTGTATTCCACGTTCATTCTCAAGCCAAAATAGAAATACCCCAGGACAGGTGGGATTTGTCAAAATGTATCTGAGATACCTTTAAACCTTTCAGTCCCAGTGATGCCACTTGGCATCATCACTTTCTACATTTTTTTCCCAAATGTTTACTTCCTGTATGACATCCAAACACACATCATTCGATTCTTCACACTTTGATGTATTCTACAATATTTTTCATTAATCTCAATAGAAGTCAGAACTACTACTTTTTTTTATTTAGATAATAGCTAACAAGCGTTTCCCCTGTTTTTTGACAAGTTTACTTCAGTTCCACATATTTAAAACCCAATTTAAACTATTTCGGTTAAAATAATTACTAAATTTTTTTAAATAATGTGGTCAGATACCTTAAAATATATAACTCGAAGTGTGTTTAGGTAATATATATATTTTTAATTTTGTTGTTTTCCACAGTTTAACAATTTTGGCATTATTTAAAAAAAACCATATAAAAAATTAAAATGATTTTTTTTTTTCTTATGGAACTCTTATTTTTGACCTAAAATAAGCTTATTTTGTGAATATCAGATGTTTCTGTAGTGTAGTAAATTTTTGGGACTGAAAGGGTTAAAGCCATTTCCAAATGCCTTTCAAAATAATCATGAGAGGATATTAAATATTTGAAAACTGTTAGCTCAAATAAGTCCTAAAATTTAAATTGTACATTTACTTATTTTATACCATTTAAAGAAGTCAGAAGACAAATGAAATCTGTCTGTATATAAAAGTAATACTCGCTATTCTGTTCGATGATAGAGCACACCTTAGTTAATCTGCACATTAGACATGAAATGTGCAGTATATTAACGGCTTTTGAGCAGTAGCATATGAAAGGTACGCGGGAAAAACCGATTGATTTTGTAGAGAAGTTTCCTTAGCAGGCCACTTTGGGCGATGATAGCGAGTGATCGCTTAAACTTGTGTAAGGAAACCAGTTCCTACCACAGATATCATAGTTAAAGTAATAGAGTGGAAGATCACGTGACATCCTATGCTAACGACGGGACGCGCAAGGAGCTCCCAGAAGAGTCCCAATGAAACCAGTGTTGTAGGTCACGTGATCTACCACTCTAATACTTTAAATACTATCTCTGTGGTTACTAGCTACCAAGATTCAGGTGATTGACGATCCCGACGCTTGGACCAAGCGAAGAAGAAAGAGAGAAACCGGCTTTCTACCGCCAATGTCCGCCAAGCAGACAATAACGGGCGTCCGCCTAATAAATTAATCGGTTCTTTCCGTGTACTCTTTATATGTATTCTACATTGTACGTCCTTACCCATCTCCACATGCGTCGCAACAGGTCAGCAGGTCTTGAGCAGAAATCTGAACATTGACTTCACCGTCGCTGTGGATGCAATGTCGGTCAGAAATCGCTTCTACTGCTCCGAAAGCCTACATAGAAAATATACAGAATAATATTTTATACACTCTTAAAACAAAAGAGTGAAATCCACTCCAGTTGGAGAAGTGCATTTTCGACACTGGAAAAGAGTGAATATTAACTCAGACTGAGTTAAAATCACTCGTTTGGAGTGATCCTGTTAGAGGTTTAACACACAAAGGATCCACTCCTTTCGGAGAAGTGCATTTTTAAGACTGGAGGAGTGAAAATTACTCAGATTGAGTTAAGTTCGCTCGTTTTTTTTAAAGAGTGTACAATAACGTAATTAATCTGAATTTATTAAATATAAATTACTATTTGTACGATAGCTTAAAAAAAGTATAAATCAGGTGTCAACGAATTAGTGCAACATCTTACAGATGGCAGAAACTAACAACTCAAATGCATTGTCTAAGTTATAAGAATCAATTTTAGCGCAAGAAACTGTAGGCGCTGGAGCAATATCATTCTTATGAAACAATGCCCAAACGTAGTATCACAAGATAAAACTACACTCCATGCCAGTATAACTTGGGTAAAAATAAAGAGAAATAAGGCAGAGGGAAAAGCACAATTGGTCCGTTAATTGGAAACTCTTGTAAGGTAATATTTACATACAAAATTATCCGAATACAATTTAACCAAAATACACTTTTCCTTCCGATAAAATTGCCACATTTTCTCAAATAATATTCAAATATGTTAGACCTTAAACGAAATTAATGTTTTAAACATATTTTCTGGATGGATTCACAAACAATTTATGAAACTCTTTTATATGCGCGGAAGGAACTTTTAAATACCATATTTCTATTTACCCAACTTAGGTTGGAAAGGAGTGTAAACTAATAGACATAAACAAATGTAATGTATGAGATGTTTAAAAAAAAAAGTGGAAGAAAATTACCCAGCATGATCCACAAGATGCCTGATCTCTGATTTGACTGATGGTCGGGCACTGAGGCCACTGTTCCCTGGCATCGAAGTTGTCCGGAAGTCCGTTGGGCACCACATGCCTGATGGAAGGCAGCCTGTACTTCTTGTTGTCTTTGTGGACGCCCAGCAAACCTTTGATGTACTTCAAGCTCACGCCATCAAAGTTTTTACCAGCCTGCAATTAAACATAAAAGTCTTGATGTGCTGAAGTCTTCATTCTTAAAAAAAATCATTTAAATTAATAAAAATAGTTAAGATTAAAATACTTATGAATATATACTGGTTATAATTATGACAAAAAAATGTAGCTAATAAATTCTTTGAGGATTATTTGATTAGTGAGTATTACGGTCATAAATTTCAATAAAATGTGAACTTTTTTAGCTTAAAAAGGAGTTCCGTTCTGTTCGGTAAGATTGAATTCCATAAAAAGGAGCCAGAGGAGCAAAAATCGTAATTTTAATTTTTGTATTTTTTCCTCATTTTTAGCCTACCTATCTTTTTCTAATTCAAAATAATAAAAAGAATTTAAAAATAAGTATTGATATACTGACGATGTCAGTCTGCCTGTTACTCTATCCGTACCCCCTTCCAAAATCGGTTCTATAAATCGGATCTTAAAAATTCTATTTTTTTTTTTTTGTTAGAAAGCTATGTAATAAAATTATAAGTCATTTAAATCGCTGTTTCCAAATCAACAATAGCATGAGAAACTTTATTTTATTGAAAAATAATTGAAGCAAATTAATTTGTTCATCAATTAGTTTGGGCATTATATTTTTTGCATACAATTCTGCTTAGTTCTTATTTTTTTAATGCAGTTTGGAGTAGTTTCATGTTTTTCGTTTTTATAAATATTTAATTTTTCTTCGAACGACAAATAAATCGAACAGGTGATAAATAATACTATCAAGCTACTTTGAGAATATCAAGGAAATTTTTTTAAGATTATTATTTTTATTTTTTGATGAATTTATTTATGCGACGGATTCAACTAACCGAAACTTCCTTTATATGAAATCATTTTAAAGCAATACTTACTGTCCATGTGGTGTTCATGTGATTGACGACATCTATCATCTTCTGTGACAATGGGTGAATATGAACATGTCTTGGAACATGGTGCTTCGCTGACGCAACAACCAAAACTGCTGTCACCAATAGTAGGAGCTTCATGCTGTAAAATAATATTAAATTCATAAAACAAATCTGTGGGGTTGTTTCACGTCGTGAATTGAAACAGCTCCAATGGCTTCACTCTTAAAACAAAAGAGTGAAATCCACTCATGTTGGAGAAGTGCATTTTCGACACTGGAAAGGAGTGAATATTAACTCAGGCTGAGTTAAAATCACTCGTTTGGAGTGATCCTGTCGGAGGTTTAACAAAGGATCCACTCCTATAGGGGAAGAGCATTTTTGACACTGGAGCAGTGAAAATTAACTCAGACTAAGTAAAAATCGTTCGTTTGTTTTAAGAGTGTTGTTGTCATTTGTTGTCTGGAATTACTTTTTGTTTTGATATTCGAAAATGCGCTTACTGAAGAATATTTTGCTTGTTAAATATTTTAAATGCCAACTTCTTGCTGTGCTGTTATTTGTTCTAAACATTTGTTAAAGAAGGCTTGCATAGAAAGAAAACTTTCTTTTTATCTAAATCGGTCATTTTGAGAGTGAAACCGAAGCTACCAATGAAACCGCAGTACGCTGCAAATGAAAACTAGAGCATTACATCATCTGAATCATTCCCGTTATAGTTTTTATAATCCCTTGCACAGGGTCGGATTTCTAAATAGGCTAAGTAGGCTGTAGCCTAGAGCGGCGAATTTTTTTGGGGCGGCAAATTTTACGACCAATCAAAGCGGTTTAAGCCAATCAAAGCGGTAATAAAAATAAAATTATTATAAATAAAGTTACGAATATTTTTAAGAAAGAAAACGAATAATTTCAATTAATGCGTAAACCGTAAACGTATTACTATTATTTTGTAGCAAACATGGTCGCTGAGGGGGCAATTGCGACCCCTACTCCCTTATTTCGAAGTTAAAAGAAAAATTGAACAGTTTTTTTTAAAAAATCGCCTTTTTCCCTTTTGATTTAGTGTGTAAAGGTACATAGAATATTCTAATGTGTATATATATATATTTTAAACAGCACATAATCCGGCCCTGCCCTTGCAAAAAATCTCGCTCTTTCTATTCAAAGATCTTCGTTTCTAAAATAACATTTTCAGTCACTGGTTCTTAAAAACTTACTTTACGAACAAGGGCATAAACAAAGTTTATTACGCACTCAACGTGCGAATAAAAATTTAAAATGTCAATGGGAAAAATATATATATCAGCTGATATAAGGCTATTGTTTTCATTTTCATGTGTTCTGCGATTTCACTCTCAAACTAACCGATACAGATGAAAAGAAGCTTTTCTTTCTATTCAAGCTTTTTTTTAACAAATGTGTTAAACAACCAACAGCACAGCAAGAAGTTAACTTAAGATGTTTAATAAGTAAAATATTCTAAGAAAACTCATTTTCGAATACCAAGTCATTAGTAATCTCAGGCAACAAATAAAGCCTTCAACCTATTCGTTAACAAATCGTTGTATTGTAGCTCTTGCCGTCTACGATGTGAAACAATCCAATAAGAGGGGGGGGTTGCACGGGGGGAGGGGTGATTATAAAAAGTTATGTATTCGACAAGTGAGTACATTAATCTTTTTAAACTCGTGAATTTATTTCACTTGGGTTACTCCCTCGTGAAATAATATATTCAATTCTTTTAAAAGAGACTGACATTACACTCTAGTTCCACAAATAACTATTAATTGTTTTAATTGAGATATAAACAAACGTGCATATAAGTTGACATTCTAGAGTATTTCAAAGCAAAGAAAACAATATCAAAATTATAAATTTAATTTAATTAAAATTCATCAAATGAATGTTTTGCTCTTTAATTGATGAAACACTGCATGAGATTTTTAGTGTATTTTACTTTTGAAAATCTGAGTCTAACTGCTATATGTAAACATTTTCATTAATTTTTAATACTTAAAAAACTTTTCATCCGTACTTTAACTGGATAGGAACTAATATACATTCTTTTTTAAAAAGAATTGGTGATATTAATGCATGCCAACATTTATTTTAACTTAATGGAATAAATATTCTGTTTTATATAGCGCTTAATCTTAATACATTAAAAGACTTTACCTTAATTTTTCGATGGTACAGTCAACCCCAAATTTTAAAATCTAGGAGGCGTTACTAAGGTGTTTAAGAACATTTTATATCATTATCTTGAATGGTTTATCACTTAATATCTGAATATTATTGATAAAAGACAACCCCGTGTGAATTCATATGATAGCCTAATCAGAATGACTATATATGAAACAACTCAATTGAAGAGATTAGTGAAAGAACGTGCTAAGTGGAATTTTTGAAAAAATTCAGATTTTGATATCAAAAGACATATTACTAACTTTTTTAACGATAACAAGTTCCTCTTTTTTTTCTCTAAATTTTAAGTTCAGTTTATTTTTTACGGTATGGAAGTATCGTTTTCGACAGATCTGAGTGCAAACTAAAACCGTTGAAGCTCAATTTCTCGTTTCCACCTTTTTGTCACTTAGCACGTTCTTAAACCAAGCTCTTCAATTATTGTCTGTCATGTTCACTTGAAAAAAGAAAGAAATATAACGAGATAGTTGTGTTGCAAATCTTAAATAGTACAATGTTGACAAAAACTTTTTTTATCTAACTTTATAGTAGAGATATTGTAAATTCAAATGAGGTTATTTTAAGTGAAAAGTTATGTAAATTCTTTCTGATATATTCAATTCTGTAGAAAATCAACTCAAGCTCTGAGAAGTTTTTTGGAAATTCGTGTGATTTCTTAAGTTTTATGGGCTCAAACTTTCATTGAGATCATAGGGTATATTCTCATAAAATACTTTTATTTTATAGAATGACACAATGAAGCACTGAGTAATTTTTTTTTTATTTAAAGATATTGAATCAGAAAAATAGTCAATTAAATTTTTTAAAAGATAAATGTTTGATGATATTATTTAACATAATTTTTTAGGGAATATCTCGATACTTTTAAACAAAGGGGAAGCCGGGGTACAATATACAACTTTTTTGAATTTTCAGTGATAACTCTCAAACTAATATTTTTCAATTTGAAAATATCCATGCATATTACCAAAACTATTAGGCTTTATGTTAGGGGAGAGCAGGGGGATCCCGCCACTCCGGGTAATGCCGCCACCCCTTGTATCTCGTCAGCTGTGAGTGTGTGCGGCTGTGAGCGCTGACCTGTAGCGGGAAACAAAGTAATTTGTAGTCGAGACGCTAATGGGGGCCGTGTGGTGAGTTGGTGTAAAGTTATTTTAAAAATACGGTTTTTAGAATTTTCATCTAATTTTGTGCCTTCTGAAATTAAGATATAAGTGACTGTTATCTCTAAGTTAGATAAATCAGTTACATCTTACATATCATTGAAAAGAGTAATTATTCTTCTATTTTATCACGTTGTTAGTTTGAACCCTAGGCTATCTACCTTCCCCTAAACAAGCCGTCTATGTCATTTTGTCTCACTGGGATAATGCCACCACATCACTCCAGGGTTAAGCCGCCACCCACAAAAAGATGGCGGCATAATCCGTAAAATAGAAATTTCATATATTGGCTGCACAACCCATTAGTTTTCGTCCCAGATGCCATAATCAGGAAAATTAATAATAACTGAAATGGCCAAATACGAAACTTTGAAAAAAACTGCCCAGTTAGTTGCAAATGGAAAGTTAATAAAAGTGTATAGCCGTAATGTACAATTTACCATTCTTAAGTTAATTAAACCGATTTTAGTACAAAATATATTGCTTTAGAATATCATTTTCCATTATTTATAGATTATTTGCTTTGTTTATTCGGCGGCATTACCCCAGGTACCGGGGTAAGGTTTTAGAAAAAAAAAAAATTTGTAAATTTGTGTTTAATGTCATAATGTTTTGAAATATTCTTGTTTTTTAATGTGTTATATTTTTATGACCATATTTTTATTGTCATGCTCATTTATTTCAAATGCCTTTAAATATTTGTGTTTATGATATTGCACATCTTTATAATATTTTCTTTCTCTGAATTTCAAAGTGATAACTGAAGATTTTATTTGTTATTTTAAATTAGTATTTAAACTTAATTCTATTTAGTTCATTTTAAAAGGCACCAGATGCCGCTAAATGCCCATAGCTAGAGAATCTTTTGTTTATATCATAACCATTTTTTTTCAGTCACACTCCCCATTTCTACCCCCTGGTTCGGATTTTTATGTTTTTGCTCCGAATTCTTTTGTAACTTAACGTAGATCTCTGATAAGAATGAATAGGGGAAGACGCACTTGTCTCCTCTCCATATAATTCCACACCATGTAAATAGTTGTGTCTGTTCGTGTTTTTATCATATATAAAGATGAAAAACCAACTTAGTTCCTGTAAATCATTTCGTGTCAAAATTTACTTAGCATTCGATTTCGGGAAAAGGGCAGAACTGACAGATAGATCTCAGCAGCACCTCAAGTAAGTGAGTTTTCAGTTTTCTAGGAATTTTCTTTGTTTTGGGCATTTGGAAGAAGTGGCAATATTACTTTTAAGCTCCGAACTATAAATAGATGTCTGGTAGGCATCGAAATGTATTTAAATGTTAGTTAAATCTTTCATAACAATTCGAAGTCATAAATTTTTATAGTAATTGCTAACAATTTTATTTACTTTTTATTAAAGATTTAAATTTTAAAAAATCACCTCAAGATAGGTTATGAACTGTAGTATGCTATGCTTATTACAATTTACATTTATTGCAACCCAATTCTGCATGAAAATTCAATTTCCCTTAAGGTGGCGCCATTCCCCTGCTCTCCTTTACATTTAGAAGGGGAAAAACACATTATTTATATTTACTTTGTTAATATAATTTTTTAACAGCAAGTGGCAAAGTGGACCATTTTACCCCGACCCTGGGGTAATGACTTTAGGGTTTGGGAGATCGGCGGCGTTTGCTCTGCATGAGAACGAGCCCTAACTGAAGCAGCATTTTAATCCAAAGAAACCAAACAAGAACGTAATAACACACACTACAACTTTGAACAGAGAATTAGAGTTTAGAGTATTCACTACAACTTTTACTTCATCAAATTCAAAACAAATACAAATATCTACACGTGCTAAAAGGGACATTATTTTTTTCTTTTAAAATATGAGTAATTTGAAATATCACGGAAGCAATTTCTTTAGACAACGTCTAATATTGTCCACCTTAAGTGCAAAAGCGATTGAAATTAAAGATATCAGAGACTCTTACGATGAACCCGGGATAAATGGTTGGTTTTCACTGCTATTAATTTGTCTATTATCTTCTTTAATTTGTTAAAAAAAAAATAATTGGGCTAGTTTTCTGTTTATTATCACATTTTTATTTGATTGTCTGCAAGAAAGTTCTTATTCTTGGTGAGATATTCGTTTAATTAAACGCAAATCAGTGTGACTTCGAAACCTTCTCTTAAGCATCCAGGAAAAAGAACAAATTGCTATTGTGAACATTTGAACAATAAATAAACTTTGATGTTTCAAATGGTTGAGTTTTTTATATTGATTCCCCAATTCGCTGTATTTAACATAGTCGTTCAAATTGAATCTTTCCTGACGCAGTAATTATTTTAATATATTACAGTCACGGGTCAATCTGAATCCTTTGTTGATTTCCACGTTTTTTATGGTTAATTGGTGTAAACTCCAAACATTTTGTTTAGGAAAAAGTCTAAATTAAAATGAGTGTCAGACCTCGACAACAAGCTGGTATTTAATTGAAGTGTAAGGGCGGGATTACATTGTAAGAAGTGTCACTCAAGTGATACGGTGAAAATGGTTTTAATATTAATGTTTTGGAGGCCAGGGGCCCAGTTAGTTTAGGTGTTTGCCGTGGATGTGGAAGGTCCCAGGTACTGGTCCGTGCATCGCCAAAATAACTGCCGACCTATAAACGGTCCAGGCAGCCAAAAATTGTCCGAATCATACCAATGAAGAGGGAGTTTACGTTAAATATGTTCTAAACTGCTTAGTCCCAGTGCTACATACAATGTTGTTGCTGCGTTATGATGCGTTTGGCGCCTTAGTTTAGGTGTTTGCCGTGGATGTGGAAGGTCCTCGGTTTGGGTCCGGGCATCGCCACAATAATTGCCGACCCATAAACAGCTGGGCAGCCAAAAAATTGTCCGACAAATAATACCACTTGAAGATGGAGTGCACGTTAAATATGTTCTAAACTTCCGAAGTCCCAATGCTACGTACAATATCGTTGATGCGTTAAACGCCAACTCAGGTGTTGGCCCGCATCCGCATGTGGTCTAGTGAATGCTCTCATGTAGGTCTAGTGCAATGAAAATTCAAACTTGCTTTATGAAGCATCGTTCGGGTTAGTTGTAACAATTTCCACTGCTTCACTGAAGTAGCGTTTAGTATTCTGACTATGATTGAACTGCAATAACATAAACGAATTGAAATAACCTTCGATGCAACTCATTTAAATTGCTAATTTTTGGGATCTACGAATCGGATACTTTATTCAGTTTGTTCATTTTAGTTTTGCAGGTACAACGCGAAATTGCACAAATAAGGTGATTGGGGAACATTGCAGTTACAGTTAGATTCTTTTCATAGCTGGTTTAGTACAAAAAATGTATGTTAACTCTTAGTTTCTTTCTCATGACTAAAAGAATACTGAAATGTAACTGGACATTTTGGATTAAATATGGAACAGCTTATGATATACAGGACGGTCTTGATTTCTGTTAGTATAGTTCAAATCAAGGAGAACATTTAAATGTGGTAAACATTCCACTTTGTGTTTCATGCTACTAGATTAGTATAGCAACCCTATGGAAAATTCTAAATGTTGCCAATGAGCGTATCAGCCTTGTATTATAGCTGTACTTTAAATGGAACTGGGATGCTTCCTTAACTTGAATCTGTGTATCACCGCTTGGCAAGAAAGAAAAAAACTAAAATTTAAAACCTACTCCGATAAATAGCTGTTCTGATTATTATTTTTAGCTTACTTACTCCTCGTCACTACAGTCCATGTAGGACCTTGGCCTGCACAGCGCCACTTTTTCCTGTCCTTGGCTTCGACCCTCCAATTTTCAACTTTAATCCTTTTTAGATATTCTACCGCCTCATCCAATCTCTTCCTACACCAAAACCGAGCTTAAGTTTGCAGCAGAGAAATGTACTAGGCGGAGGAATCTGTGTAAACAACGCTGCTGGCGCTGAAATTTCGCCTGCTCCTTCGACCCTGATATTCGTGTGCCCTGTTACGTCAAAATCGAAGGGAAAAAATAATTAAAATAACACTCTTAACTGAAACTAAACTAATAAATTTATGTCTTGAAATAACAAAAAAAAATTTCATGGAATGTGAAATACCTTTTGGTATTCGATTCTCGCACTCAAAAATGAGAACTATTTACCCTTTTTCTCGTAGAACATTTTTATACTGCAAACTTAAGGTCGGTTTTGGTGTAGGACGTCCAGCTCTCCTCCTTCCCCCTAAGGAAGTTTTGGAACAAATATAATTGATTCATTTATCGCATTTTATCAAATTTTTTATATTTGCACTGAAAAAAGTGGGATGGATAGTGGCCTGCAGATAATCCGCAAAGCGGATAATCAGGAGTCTATTGTGTATTTTAACTATCATATGTACTTAAAATATAAGTATATGCATTTAATTATCACAAATAATAATTAATATGTATGAACTTAAAATAAATATTTTCTTAAAAAAATTAAATTAGGGTGTTGCAGGGTTAAGCTATTTTTATCCATTTTTTATTTATTTTATTTCAGGATATGAAAAAAGTTTCTTGAAACTTCTGGACGCTCTTACTGATGGGGCTGTTTATAAAGTTAATGAAACTGGTAATTATGCTCTCCTTAAAAGTTATTTTTACTCTTTAATTGTCAAAATTCAGGTGCATTCTGTGAAGATTGAAACACTGTGATAAGTAATGATAAGTTTTTGTTTAAAATTCATCTATTTTGTTAAAATTAAAAGTACGTTAGAAATATTGTGCAATAGCTTTATTAATGATTTCTTAAATAATATAGGTCATGATTAAAACTGCAAAATCAACTGTAAATCTGACAATCACATGTAAAGGTGCTTTTGCATAATTTTGTAGCAAAGTATTTTTCTGCAATTTCTTGTTATATGGTGATATTCAATGTAACCATCATTATTAAATATAGAAATTGAATGTGACTATAAAAATATTGTGTACAGGGTTCATAGTTAGGCCTCCTGAAATACTCCTGAATTTTATTTTTTTAGGGCCTTTATAACTCCTGAAATTTTTATCAACTCCTGGTATTTTCTCCCCTCTCCTGAAAAAATTGACGACATGAATAATTTTTCTCGTTTTCAATTTTTTTTTTGTACTTTATCAGGATGTCTACTGGTCGAAAAAGTCATGAAATGATTACAAAGGCAATTTTTTCCCCCAAAAAAAATGTCTGGCATTTTACAACGAAGCCTCAAATTTTCCACTACATTTACACCTCTGGTTTCCTTCATTCTTGCTCTAAGTCGCCGGACCAATACAATAATAAACACACATATTCAAATTTATTTCGCGATACCTCCTGAATTTACATCGCTGCACTCCTGAAAAACTCCTGAATTTCACTATCATAGATAGTGTACGAACCCTGTGTGTAAAATGTATTACTATTTATTATTTAATATTTAAATTCCAATCATAACCTGTTTATAAAAAATTATTTAGTTTCTAAGGACATTTTTTGCCTTGTGCAAGTATTCTTTAAAATAGACTGTTTTCACATAGCTTGCAGAAATAAACTTTATAGCTTCTGTTTATTAGCTATCAACACAAAACTACCATACTTATGGGCTCACATAATCCATTATTTGCATTAAGCATATATCGTTTATGTGTATTTTCACCCTAGGCGCGTTTACATGAGCCATAGAATCCATGGATTGAAGAGCAAACTCAGCAATTTTTCCCTCTTGGGGATTTTCTCCCAGACAGAACCGGAATTGCAGGGTTTCATTGGGGGGTTTCCCAAACCCTCTAATGAAGGAAGGTTTGATGTTTCATACCATGGATTCGGCCACAGACTATCATTTGATTATTGGTTAGAAATCCTGCTCGACCACTTTTTCCCCTAGTAGGGATTTTGGCATTTCATGGATTCGATGGCTCATGTAAATGCGTCTCCTGTCTTTGAGAAGAGGAAATAGCTCTAATAAGATACTTAAACAAACGTCACAAACTCTATGTGATCAAAACATAACAATAGTACTCAACTATTTGCTATGCTAAATGTTTGTGATTGTTATTTGTATGTTTTTTTAATTCTTACTTTAGGAACTGTTGTAAACTACACTCCTGGTATAGTGCTTGGTGGTAAACTGCAACATGATTGTGGCACAGAGAGAGCTATAGGGTACTTTCTTGAACCATTGCTTTGCCTTGCACCTTTCTGCAAAAAGCCTCTACACATAACTCTAAAAGGAATCACGAATGACAGTATTGATCCTTCAGTAAGTGATACCTTATTAGGGCAGTAATTATTACCATAGTATTGGGTATTTGTGACCAATGACATAAGTGTAACAATTTTTTTTAAAAAAATCTACTTTGAGGTTCTTAATAAATTAAATACCAAACATGCTCATTAAACTTCGTTTCTTCTAACATGTGTTGTGCTATAAAAATTACCTGCAGTCACATTTGATCTAATCATAATTACCTCGAATAACAATTTTGTGTTCAAATCATTTAAGTGTAAAAAAGAATAACAGATTTCTACAACAATAAACAATTACTTTCTATCAGGAAAAATAATTATGACAATGGTAGTCATATAAAATTATACACCTAAAAAGCTATTGTGTATGTTTTTTTTTGTTTTAAAAACAATCATAATTCTGTAATTGTGAGTTAATTTGAAGTTTTAATTTATAATTGTATTGCTGTTCAAATAAAAATTATTTTGTAAAAAATCTGAAAGTAAGAAATTAATGGGTCTGGGATATAATCCCAACAGCAAAAAATGCAAAAAATTATTACATCGCCCATAACTTGCCAATAACAGCATTACTTTATTGATCTGACTAGATTCAACCTTCTGGGAATTTCGTCCCTGTAAGCAATATTTCAAACCTAATTTGAACTGTTCTTATCATATAAAAGTTATTTCGATCATCAATTAAAGTAGGCGAATACCCAAAATTCTAAAATTTTTACTATTGCTTTAATCTTTTCCAAATTTGGCATACTGATTTCAAATATAATGAATATTAATACTATTTAGACATTTTATTAAATTTAAATATAATTTATTTATTTTAAACGGTGTTTTTCTACTAAAAAAGGAGGTTTACGCTAACAAGTCTACTACATTGAATTTTCATTTTATAAGCAATAATTATGTGGTAAATTCTTCGTTTTGAACTGATACATGCAATGAGACTCTAGAGTTGCATACCAATTAGGAGAAAGGAAATTATTAAGTAAATTTTGTAAATTAACCACAAAAAAAGGATTTTTTTCGATTACACTTGGACATTTTTTAAAAAAAACTTATATATTTACACCGGATGTTAGAAGTTCATGGCACAGATATATATTGAAATAGCATCTGTAAAAAATTTCAGGTAAATTAATGTAAAACTTTTTATACTAGAAGTGTTTGAGTAACCCCCTTTTTTTAGTTCAAAAACATCGTTTAAAATAAATCAATTATATTTAAATAAAAAAAATGCCCCAAAAGCATTGCTCATTATATTTGAAATCACTATGCCAAATTTGGAAAAGATTAAAGTAATAATAAAAATTTTAGAATTTTGGGTATTCTCCTACCTTAATTTTCTATATCCAACTCGTTCCATATTCCAGGTGGACGCAATAAAATATTCTTCTCTCCCAGTTCTAAAACGATTCATAATAAACGACGAGAACCTCGATGTGAAGATAATCAGCCGAGGGCTGCCACCAAAAGGGAGGTGGAGAAGTTTTATTCACTTGCCCCGTTATAAACACAATTCGTCCATTAAAATTCCTCGACCCAGGTAAGATTAGAAGGATCAGAGGATATGCATACGCTGTGAAGGTTTCTCCTGCTATGGCAAGTCGTATAGTGGATAAATCAAAGGGACTACTGCTGAAGTTTTTGCCTGATGTTTATATTTATGCTGATCCCTATAGAGGAAGGAATTCTGGAGAGTAAGAAGTTTTTTATAATTGATATGGGTATTGGATTTTGACCTATGAATATTTAGTCTTTTAGTATTTTTTTCTTGTGTTTGTTTATAAGTAGCGACTAAAAACAATTAAAGTTTAAATTGTGTTCTATCATTTATCTAACTAAACATTTAAGATCACTACACATAAACATTTTTATGCACTAAGAAAATTTTGTGTAATTAATAAAAAGTTTACAATGTTTTTTAATTTACTTGTATTGTTTATCATTATTTTTGCTTTTTACTTAATGCAGTAAAAACTCTCCTTTTGTTAGTCTTAATTTAATAGCAGTGAGTCAGTAAATAATACTATACTAACCCTATGAATTTCTAAAATCAAATAGAAAACTGGTAAATTCATAACTTAGCTATTTATGAAAAAGTTAAAAGTATTAAGTATTTCTTTTATAATTCTTTCATGGTAGATAAACTGTTGTAACCCACACAATGAATTACACCATTTTCGCTATGAAATAACCAGTCGTTCAGTGTACTTTCTTATAGGTTAGGGTTATTTTGTGCTCGCCAAAATGGCCTAAGTCATTACTGCAGTGTATCACAATTTCACCCAAAAGCGGATTTAGGCCCGGGCCTATGGCGGCAAATTTTGAGGGGCGTCAAAATTTTTAAGATGACTAAAATGATTAATTATGTTAAAAAAATAAATGTTTAATTTTTCCTGAAATACACTTCTTATTGTTATTGTTATCATTTTCATTATTTTATACCCCTCCCCATATATATATATACAGGGTGGTTATAAAATAACGCACCCTATTCGAAGCGATCTGTAGCTTGAATGAATAATCCAAATGCAACAAAAATTGAGACACTTGCTAATCAAGAAGGGGTAAAAAGAATGGATTCATAAAAAACTTAGAATCATAAAAAAGAATCATCATAAAAAGCAAACTCGTCTCTTTACCAGGGTTCTAAATACGAGGCGTAGTCAATTATGACCAATTTCGGCCAACACAGCTGATTTCGCCTCGTAATTTAGAACACTGGTCAAGAGACGAGTTTCTTTTTTTGAAAAAGGAATGGAATCATGCAACAGAGACTCGTCTCTTGACCAGGGTTTTAAATACGGGGCTTACCCAATTATGGCCAATAACAGCCAACACATCCAATTACGCCTCGTAATTTAGAACCTTGGTCAAAAGACGTGTATATGTTTTATGATTCAATTTTTTTCCCCCTTCTTGATTAGTAAGTGTCTCAAAGTTTTTTGCATTCGGATTATTCATTGAAGCTATAGACCGCTCCGAATAGGGTGCGTTATTTTATAACCACCCTCCCTGTATATATATATATATGTTACAAAAGAAGGGCGCCCTTTTGTCTCGGGCCTAGGGCCTCCTCAAACCTAAATCCGCTACTGATTTCACCATAATACTGCAATACTTCACATTATTATGAAATGATGTCCATAATTATTGGTTCAACCTGTTGTAAATTGCAACCAATTTTCTTTCGCCAGGTCTCCTGGATTCGGCCTGACATTAGTGGCAGAGAGCACAACAGGTGTTTTCTACAGTGCTGAAGCCATTTCCAAGCCTGAAGGTTCTAAAGGAGACTTCCTTGTTCCTGAAGATGTTGCCCAGCAGGCATGCTTTAATTTGTTTGAGGAAATTAACAGGGTAAATTATCTACTCAATTTTATTAATATATATACTAATCATAAAAAAAATGGCTGGAAGATCTCTTCAAAGGTGGTCTTATCCACAAGTTGCAATACGCATATGAAGAGTAGAGGGGAAAAAGCGCTTGATTTCGTAGAAAGCGGTGTGCTTGGCGGACATTTGGCGACAGGAAACTGGTTTTTCTGATTCTTCTTTCGTGGTACAAACATGTGACTTGTGTCAACTGATCTCTGGCGTAAATCAGGGTTGTCTTGTGAGAAAAATAATGTGAGTAACCATTTTCTTTACACCTGTTTAGACAAGGACTCGCTATTGTTACCAAAGAATCCGGATACATATTCCTATGATATCAAGCTCTTTATCCCCGGTACTCTTCATATAACAAAACTAATATTATATGAACTGCAGCCACAGTCTGCTTATCCAAGTCCATGACCAGTCTAGGAGTTGGACCTCCAGTGGTTCTTACTTTTAAGTTAAGTTTTTCTTGTATCAAAATCATTTCTAATTTAAATTTCTTAATTGAATTGTTTTATGTTTCAGTTTTCTAACTTGGGTGACTAACTCCTTAGGGGCAGTCATATTTGCAATTAGTAAATCCAAATTATTTTAATTCTCAATTCAATATAAATATGCATGAATAATTTGTAAGTTTTGCCTAATTTATCTTCAATAGCTATAATTTAAATAATCATTCTATATTCATGTAATTCTCATAATCTGTAATAGAAGGTTGTTTGAGTACGAATAACTTGCGTCTGGAAGTTTTGAAGATTCACTGTTGGAAAATTTTTACTTGCATTTAAATCAAAAATATCTTTCAAACTTAAACTTTTTCAAAAAGTTTAAAGTAAAGTAAACATTGTTTATTTAAAATTAGTTAATTATTTAAGTTCGGAAAAAGTTTTTATTGCCCAAAAAGTTAACTTTCTAGATAGCCGGCCCACTGGCGCAATGGTTAATGTGTTAGCCCTTGGAGCTGGTGGGCTCGGGTTCGAGTCCCGGTCATGGCATGGATGTTTGTGTTCGTCAATAAATGTTGTTATTTGTCTAAGTGTTTGTGTTGTCTCTTTCTTTGTGTGTCTCTTGTGATTGTGTCATTTCTGGGGTTGAATTCAATAGACCCAAGGTCGCAGTGTTCGGCAAACTTGCCCCCCACCAAGAAAGTCATAAGTCATAGCATTCTAAATTAGACCAGTCATCGATCCGGTGTTCACTCGATCCGGTTGACACCCCTCCTTTTCTGCATTCCTACTGAAAGCTTGAGCAACTGCTAAATTCTTATCAATATTTTCCAATATAGTTGCTATTTAAAAAGTATCCCCTCCCATTAGCAAGAAATACACAGTAAAATACAGTCTCTGTGATTCCAGTATTAATTACAAAGTAATTATTTCGTTTACTTAGGGAAGTTTGGTTGGTTTGAATTAAGTTACACTACACTTTGCCAACCTAACTTGGGTAAAAACAAGTATTAAAAAGGCAGGGGGAAAAAGCGCAATTGGTCTGTTAGTTGGAAACTGTAAGGTAATATTACATACAAATTTATCTTAATACAATTTAACCAAAATACACTTTTCATTCTGATAAAATTGTGAAATTTTCTCAAATAATATTCAAATCTGTTAGATCCTAAATGAAATCAATGTTTTAAACATGTTTTCTGGATGGATTCACAAATAATTTATGAAGCTCTTTATATCCCCAGAAGGATCTTCTCCATAGCATATTTCTATTTACCCAACTTAGGTTGTCAAGGAGCGTACACAGCTTTCCTATTTCATGATACGAGTTTCTGTCTTCAAGAGCAAATATAAGATCAGTGCATTATACTTTTTTCTTTACCATTGGCAGGTTTTTGTTTTGTTATGGTAACTTTTTGACACCCTTCTTCCAACTTGAAAGGTTTTATTTGTAGTTAACCTTGGATCATCTTACATAAAAGGCAACAGTCCTTGTATTTAAGTATAAATCACAAACTTCAGTGAGATTAAGATAGGACAAAAAAAAATGCTATAATTTTTCTTTAAAATTTACTCAAATTATACATTATGCTACATGATTGATGTCTCTTATTCATTTTATAGGGTGGATGTGTTGACTCAAACAATCAAAGTTTAGCGTGTCTTATGATGGCTCTGGGACCAACGGATGTTTCTAAAATTAAAACCGGACCACTATCTCCATACACGTAAGTATTTTTATCGATGTTCCTGATTTTAGCTGATAAATATTTAAATATCTAGCTACCTAAAAAGTTAGAGCTACAAGGACTATGTTGTCTATCGCGGCTCAAGTGTCATGTAGAATTGTGATACAATTAACTGAAGCTAGATTATTACAGGGCTGCCGCTGGCTACTATTTAGGCGACTAAAGCGACTATTTTCAAGGGAAGGCGACTATGGCAACTTTTTTCGGAAAATTTGGGCTAAAAGCGACTATTTCAGCGTATACTTCTACTATTTTCAACCATCGGCGACTATTTTTGAAAAAAAAAAAAATCATGTGTCAAACAGCGGGAGTGAAACAAAATCATTCCAGGTTCGGTACTTTTAGGCCCGCCGGCGCCGCACGCATAAGCTTGTATGGGCATGCGCGCGCAGAAGTTGCCTTGGAGATCACGTGACCACTGGCGAATTTCGGCCGATGTTTCCCGTCTTTCATCGGCTGATGGAAAAACCAAAATTCGGTAAATCCATGTGTAATCCATAAAAAAATTGGAAATAATGTATGTTTGTTCGATTTAGTCTTTAAAAAAAATACAACTAAAATTTTAAGGTATATAGGCATCCGAAACTCGCAGAACCGAATGTAGCGGTACTCCGGGGATTCGAAAGTCACAGAACTGATATCCGAAAGTAGCAAAACTACGGCTATCTGCGGGGATCCGAAAGTTGAAAAGCTAACGGCGATCCGAAAGTCGCGAAACTTCGGGGATGCGAAAGTCGCGAAACTACGAAGGGATCCGAAAGTCACTGAACTTGGGGATCCGAAAGTCGCAGAACTCGGGGATCCGAAGTCGCGAATATCCGGGGATCCGGAAGTCACGAGACTACGGCGATCCGACAGACGCAGATCCGGGGATCCGAAAGTCGCGAAACTACGGCGATCTGAAAGTCGCGAAACTCCGGCGAACCCAAAGTTGCGAAACTACGGTGATCTGAAAGTCGCGAAACTACGGTGATCCGAAAGTCGTGAAACTACGGCGATCTGTAAGTCGCGAAACTACGGCGATCCGAAAGTGGCGAAACTACGGCGATCCGAAAGTGGCGAAACTACGAAGATCCAAAAGTCGCGAAACTACGGCGATCCAAAAGTCGCGAAACTACGGAGATCCGAATGTCGCGAAACTACGGAGATCCGAATGTCGCGAAACTTCGAAAGTATCCGAAAGTCGCGGAACTCGGGGATCCGAAAGTCGCGAATATCCGGGGATCCGGAATTCTCGAAACTACGGCGATCCGACGGACGCAGAACTCCGGGGATCCGAAAGTCGCAAAACTACGGCGATCCGAAAGTCGCGAAACTACGGCGATTCGAAAGTCGCGAAACTATGGCGATCCGAAAGTCGCGAAACTACGGCGATCCGAGAGTCGCGAAACTACGCTGATCCGAAAGTCGCGAAACTATACGGCGATCCGAAAGTCGCGAAACTACGGCGATCTGACACCGCCGTTTCATACGTCTAGCGGCCGCTGAACGTAGACGCTGGAAGCGCTTTGACCTCTAGCGATTCGACCTTTGGTTGGCGAGAATTTGGCGAGTGAGATTGTAGCGCTGCGATTTTATTCATTGTTTAAAATCAACTAGATTATGGATGACGAAATTTTGATTGCTGCTTGTGTTTTACATTTAGAGAGCTTAGATAGTTATCTAGAGGTAATTAGAAAAAAATATAAAAAACGTCGTCGAAGATGGTGGATGATGGTGATTTAACTGTTTATACCATCTTTAAGGGACATGACTGTTTGAAAAAACAAAAACAAAAAAACAGGACATGACTGTTTTTTAACGGGGCATGACTGGTATCTTTGCTGCCGGTCCCTGCCCATTACTAATATTTTACGGGGAATTTTTTTTGTTTAAAAGTGTATAGGAAAGTGCATTTTTTTCCGGATTGTTTTTTTGATGACTATCCGTTTCCGTACTTATATTTAAAACTTTTAATGCCGGAGTATTACTGATTAAAATCAGGTCAAATAAAAAAGTGTTTTCAGTATTGTCTGCCAAAAATTTAGAAATTATATGTATTAAAATAACTGATTAAGCTATTAACTCCAACCAGGTTTCAGTATTTTAATACAAAATCTTGTTTAAAAATTAATTGTATTGATTACGGGTAAGATATAAATAAGAGTTTCAATACTTTTATTAACATAGAAAGCATTTTATCATCAACATATTTTACAGTGTCAAATTTTGAATTTCTTCATTTATGTGATTGAATTTTATTTTATCAAAATATTGAATGCGTCCTGCTTTAAATAAAAAAAATTACGAAAAACTCAATACAATTCAATTCGATGTTTTACATACTTTTTCGAAGGATCACTTAAAAAAGAGATAACACGCCAATATGTTTGCTATTTTCCTTATGGCAACCTTTCCTTTGATCTTGGCCAAAAAACCGACAAAAGTTGGGTTGGTGGCCTTGAGATCCAACTTCAGTGAGCTTTCGAATAAATACGTATAAAGCGGTTACCTTGAGATTCTCAAGGTAACCGCTAGAGCAAATTGCTAGACGTATGTAACGCCGGTATGAAAGTCGCATCGAGTTTCGGCAATTTGGCCGCAGAGATCTCCCAATCCAATTGGGGCAGATGAGTCGAAAGAAACGAGAACATGACCAGAAAGCAGAAAAAATAAACTAAATAGTTCAAAAATGAAAACAAATTTTATTGATTTCTATGAAAAATCACCAAAAATTCCAAAAAAGTTAAATGAAAAGTCTTTCTTCACAACTTATATTTTCTAACTGTATCCTTCGAATTTGTTTTTCATTACTATTAATTTCTACCATGTTTTACAACTGAAATTTTGGAAAGTTCTGTACTGTGCATTAATTTTATAAATTGTTTTCTTGTTAAATAAAATTGCAGCCCTTTTGAACTTAAAAATTTTGCATTTCCCATGATTAATCGTCTTTCTTATGGCTACTATTTTGGTTACTATTTTGTATACCAGGCTACTATTTTGGCTACTATTTTTTACATCTGAGGCTACTAAAGCAACTATTTTCAATGCTACTTGCCAGTGGCAGCCCTGTTATTAGTCGTACTAAATTTCATTTAAAAAAAATTAAGATACATCATCTATTATCCAAAAGTTGAGATATTTTTTAGAGAACTTTGACACATTAAGAGTTTATATGCCATAAAATCACTTTGTAATAGAATTGTTAACTGATGGTTCTTGATTGTCATGTTAATGGTTTTATCCAAGAAAAGAACCAAATTGTATCTCAGATTTTAACTTTAAGGTTATAGTATTATTTTAGTTGTGAATTGGTAAAAAATTAAATCAACACCATAAGCATATCTGGGATGTTGTACAAGTTTTTATGGTTCTCTAATAGGTGCACTTATGTAACTTTTAAGCTATGAAATATTCAGATAGGAATCTACTGTTTTTCTAAAATTCATTTGGCACATTGCATTACAAGGATAGCCCGATTATTTTATGGAATTTATAAAATTATTTTGGAAATTCATGAGTAAAAAATGTTTTTGAGGGTTTTTTCGCCTTGCTTATAATTCTTTTTTTGTTTTACCTAGAATACAATTTTTAAAACATATGAAAGATTTCCTGCAAATAACTATGAAGCTGGAAACGGAAAAAGATGAAGAGCTGCTTTCGGGAACTTTTAAAGTCTCTTTAACCTGCGTTGGTATTGGGTACACAAATCTAAGTAGAAGAGTTGCATAATTTAATAAATATTTGTTTTTATGTAAAAATGTTTCTATTGTTTTAATTTTACTGTTATTTTTTTAGCTGGGGGCTAATTCCATGCAAAATAAAAAATAACCCTTTCTGTAGTGTAAGTCACACCTGTAAAGAGTGCTCATAAATGCAACTTTTTATATTAAATGATAAAAATTATCGGGTCTACACTAATTAAAACTAAATAATGTAACTGGCTTTACTAAATAATGTAACTGGCTTTTTTTTATTTGATTTATTTTTTCCAATTCAAAAAGCTTGCAAACTCCTCTTAAATTGTGACTTACACTACAGTTGCATGGAATTAGAATTGGGTGTAATGGGTATTTTTTTAAGGTTGTTCATAATGTATCTAACTTTGTGCTATATAACCTTAAGTATGTTATTTATGAGTAGCTTTTATAGGAATTGTTTGTGAATGTAATTGTCTCTTAGTACTGCTTGAATTTAGAAACATTAGTTTTGTAACCTTGTTTTAGCGAAAAGGAGAAAATCAGTGGTTTTTATGAAAAGTTTAATATAAAAACAATTATGGTTGAGTAGGAAAACGAGGCATTGCTGTATCTTGAGACAGTGCCGAATAATTACGGAAACTTAATTTTCTCAGTTTCCTGAATGGCGATGGATGGCGAACACCAGATAACAGAGGTGATTTAACCGGTTAATTGCCAAGGAAGAATATAATACGCTTGACGCAGCCAACGCGAACTGAAACTCAAAACTATGCAATAGTTGAATATTTGCTATAAATATAATTATGCATAGCAAAACGATCCTAAATTTTCCTAAATTCAACTTCAATTTTTTTTTAAGAGGGACTGTCAGTCCTATAGAGTTAATGCATTAGTTTTGAAATAGCAACTTTTTCAAAAGATTGGAATTAGCTCTATGGGACTAACAATCCCTCTTAATCCAAGAAAGCAATCCGAGCCAATGTTAGGACTTAGGAAGTTATTTTTTTACTCTTATCATATTTTATTGTATTTATGAACACGAGAACAACAACTAACCAATCTTCAACACTTGCGCTTCGGGGATGGCATCAAAAACAAATACGATTCAATTATGCTATTTAAGTTCCGTTGCATTTTTAGCTCAAAACTAATTTTCAATTCCAAAACTTTAAAATCAGTTACTTTTTGAAGTTTTTACTGCAAGATGTTAAGTTTTTACTATAAATAATAAAAATGATTAACTCCTAAATGATTTATTTAATTATATTTCTAGAATAAAAAAATTTCTATACATACTTTCAATTAAAAAATATATATAGATAAAAATTTATGAAATTTTAAAAAATCATGCGTGTCGCTGAAAAATCCCATACAGTTAACTTTTGGGTTTATTATGTCTGTATTATCCCTCAGATGGATACAAGTCTAAATCATCTAAGGGTTGCGTTGGGTGACTATTCAGGTGTCGCCTTGTCACTTGACTGTGGTTCTAAAATATGATGCCCATCGCCAATAGCCCTTGTGTAGCTCCAGTGCGACGATAATTCAAACCTAACCTAAGCAACATCTTTCCTTAGCAAAGCATAAATTTCTACCCTCATGCAACTAATTCCCTCAGATGAATTTTAACTTAATTAAATATATACCATCAAAAGCATACCAGAAATTTAAAAAAAAATTATAAAAGTATTTTATTTAACAACAATTATTCTTGATTTACAAAATATATGTGGTCTTATAACACCATTAAAAATTACACTCAAAGTTTTCAGTGAGAAGTCACTAGTTTACAGCTTAGGTAGTCCAGCAACAACCTCACCTTCAATACCACACTCATCAGAACCACGGAGGATCTTGAAATAACCTGCCAAATGAAAGATGGTTGATAAAAAAATATATCGCCAACGCCTAAATGATGCAAGCTTCTTAATCAAATATTATCTTAAAATAAGTAAAAACATTAAAATTTGTAGCAAACCTATATTTTGGATAAATTTAGTAAAATTAACTCTTTATGGCATTAATAGAAATAATTAAAACTAAACTTTTTTTAATACAATCCAAAAACAAGGAATGCTGTGTGGTGCTCAGTAAAAAAATAATGAACAATCAAAGAATCTCATTCATATAATGACGTCATTCCAAATTTATAAATAAGATAAGATGATTTTTTTTTCTTTAATCATTTTAAATTCACAAAGTTTCTCATGCAATTGGTCATATGGCAACAGCAATTAAAATGAATAAGAATTAACTTTTAATGATACTAAAATCTAAAGATGGTGGACAGACAGGAAGACAGATGTCCATCTGCCCATACAGACAGATAAAAATATATATATATAACAAGATGCAGGGCTGCCAGTGCCAGAAAGCTTTGAAAATAGTTGCTTTAGTAGCCTCAGATGTTAAAAAATAGTAGCCAAAATAGTATCCTCATTTACCTAACTAAATAAACAACTTTTAATTGTTAGAGAACACAAATGTATTTTTTTAATATTTGCATTGAATGTTATCCGAAATTAAATAAAATTTCCAAAAAAAGTGATAAATTAGTTTAATATGCTTAGATTTAAAAATTTAAAAACTAAAATTTAAGACATATCATTGCAGATCTTAGAATTGTAGCACCAACACTCGGTTTTAAAAGGATTGATAAAACTGCCAATAGTTTTTCGGATGTATTGCAACAGAAAATTTCATGTTAAATTATTAAACCAATTTATATATAACTGTTAGAGAAAATAAATTAGGGGAAAACATTTTAAATCTACTTATTTGTATTGGAATTTAATTAGCAATTGCATAAAAATTTTCAAAAAACAAAAACATTCCATTAACGATTGGATACGAAACAGCCATAAAAGCGCCTTTTTTATCCTTCAAAAATATATATGTATGGCATATAAATTTATCCATTTTTAATTTTTGATTAGTATTTAGCTAAAAAATCTAAGTAAAACCAACATTCATCTATAAAAAGCCTGTCATTTCACAGAAGCGAGTAGGAAGAAGTTAAAATGCTAAATTGTGCAACAAAAAAATATATAACTCCGCAACTTAAATTTACAAATTGCAACACCAATTTTTAAATGAAAGGATTGATACTGCCGATAAAATTTACTTGAAAATAAATTTATTAAAAAATATAATATAAAATAAAAACAAGTTTATTTTAAATAGTTATCAGTTATTCAAGAAACATAAGGATCAATACTAATCCATGTAAATATGTTTCACTGAAATATCTCGCAGTTTTAAAATACAAGGATGGCTGAATTAAAACTATTAAATGAAAATATTCTTATTTAACACAATCCAGAATCATCGAAATTCACAAGAAAATATAACTGTTTTTTTAATATTTAAAAAACGTATTTCGATACGATTCTTTTAGATACCGCCAGATTACTCAATAAAAACTTCAAAATAAAGCAAATTAATAACAAACAGACAGATGTCAATCCTATCCCCAAATGCAGTTTTTAAAAAATCTTCAACAAAGCATACAAAATCAAAGTTTTAGTTTCAAAAACACATGGTTTTGCTTTTGTTTTGTGCAAAACGAAAGCAATACTTGATGACAACTTTTGACTAGATCTATGTGAGAACCAAACAAAAACTATAGGCATCATCTGCACTTCACGTTTTGCGTATCGGCAGTATCCCAGTGGCGCCATCTATGGAAAAATTATACAACTAAAAATAGTCGCCCAAGACTGAAAATAGTTGAAGGTTTTGCTTAAAATAGTCGTTTTAGGCCCTTTTTGGTCTTAAATAGTTGCCATAGTCGCCTAGACGCTAAAATAGTCGCTTTAGTAGCCTTTTAAGTCGCCACTGGCAGCCCTGCAAGATGTCACACATTTTTTTAAAGAGCTTTCACGACGGATAGAACCTAATTTGGAAGGGGGTACAGACAGATTTCCAGCATGACAAATACTTTTCTCTTTTTCAAAAAAATTAATTTTTAAAAAATGGAATGCAGGCTAATTAAATATGACTATATCTTTTTATACTGTTAACAAGATCAAAACCTTTATAAAGGCCTCAATACATCAAAAGTATTAAGTTTTCAAGTCGGGTTATCCTACATTGGGTTATACCACTTTGCTTGTCTTATGGGAAGTGTGTTACATTGTATGAGACTCAATTTGAAAATACCCAATATATTACCCAGGGAATAGAGTAAGGTGTTACCTATAACAGATACTTTTTTTAAGGTATTGTGGAGTAACGTTGTTAGGTTTTTGAGAAAGTAACTTAGTTACTTTTAGAAGTAACATAGTCATAAAAAAATTTCACTACTTTTCAGTTAGGTCTCATGCAGAACTTTACAAATATTTTCGGCATTTGGCTTAAATTTTAGTATTTAAACTTAACTTTTAACAACATAAGATTTGCGTTCGTAACTTTTTTTCACGATGGTAACCATTTCTTTAATAATTTTATAACAGTAACTAGTTACTTTTCTTATTAAGTAACTATAATATTTACTTTTTTAATTAAGTATCTGTAACAGAGTTCGTTTTTAAAAGTAACTTTCTAATCCTGATATTACCAATATTATTATTAACAATATTACCTTTATCTCCCCAGTCCTCATTCCATGAGTTGGCGACCAACCAATAGGGGGTTCCTTTCTCAACGCCCCAGCCAAGAATACGAATGGCATGGCCTCCCATTTCTTCCCCAGTTACATGACGGTACACTCCTGTAAAAAGAGAGAATACATAAATAAGATAGGACTTGAAGCAGGACTAAAAAAAACTCAGAAATTTTACCCATCCCCAAGGACCCGTCAAACTCTAATTATAAAAATAGCTTATAAATAAATATTTATAGAAATTACATAATAAATTAAATACTAGGATTACATTACACAGTAATAAATATATACTAGGTAACTAATAGTAACCTAGTGCTTTTTTCGCCTTGTCCAACAATGTGCCCGTCATCTTTGAAACTAACCCATCAAACTTAATCATAAAAATAGCTTATAAATAAAAATATTTTTTATCTTATTTAAAACAAACATCTATATAAATTACACAATAAATTGTTAAATACTAGGATTATATTACACAGTAATAAAAATATACTAGGTTAGTAATAGTAACCAAGTGTTTTGTCCTTTTTTATGAAATAAAAAAAAGGCAAAAGATCTTAAAGGATTTATCTGGAATGTCAATTTATTCGAGGATACTACGTTTTTTAAATAAATCAAATATGACTTGCCAGTTCCACAATCAAGCTGATGATTTACAGAGATTTCTGCACACAAATCTGAAAGGCTTTTCAATTTAGGTTGAAATTTATAATTGAGTTTAACGCTTCTTGTTTAAGGTCAGTGCTTGATGTGTTTTAAATGTAATAGCTAATTCCTTCAAAGGAAGTATAAATGCACATGCTCAGAGGAACAACTCCTCTTTTGTTTACCGATTACGTGAGCAAGCGCATTTGATCTGACGAAAGAATTAATAGGATTTCTAGATTCAAAGGCTATTATTGAAGTGAAGTGCTAGACTCTCGTACGATAATCAAATTTAAAAATGTAACAGAAACATTAAGGGGGAATGGCCGTCTAGGCAAACGTCGGATTTGAGAAATTAACATATCTACTGAGTTATTACTACATGTTCAGTTACATTATTTTTTTTATCACAATTTTTATTAGTAAGCATAAGTTTTAGAAAATAAACTAAGTAACACATAAACATGGGAGTAACATATAAAAATGGGAAGTGTGTTTCATGTTTATTATCATTTTGAAATTAGTTTAAAGTATAAGAATAGAAAGAAGTGTTGGTAATTAAACTTTTCATTACTTGCAATTTAATAGTTTACAGTATTTAATAATTGAATACAGAGTTAAGAAAGTATGGTAACAATATAATCGAAGTAGATTTAAAGAATTTAAAAATAGGAAAAACATTTCATATTTATTATTATTTTGAAATTAGTTTAAAGTAGAAGAATAGAAAGAAGTGTTGGTAATTAAACTTTTCATTTAACTTTACAACTTAATAGTTTACAGTATTTAATAATATGCATATAGAGTTAAGACAGTATAGTTGCAATATAATAGAAGTAGATTTTAAAGCTTTTAAAAATAAGAAAAACATTTAAAAACAATAAAATAATAATAATTACCAGATTTATAAGTTATAAAGTCTCCATATACAGTAAAAGCTGCCTCCACAGGTCCATTCTTGTAGATTTCTGTTCTGATTTGATCCTCATCTTTATCAATAGAATAAGACTTTTTGCCTAAAAATAAAACATTTACTAAGTCAGGAGTCCAAATAAAAAAAAAAACTTTACAATCACAATAGTGCCAAGTCGAACAATTCTGACATTCCATGATTCAGATTTTTACAAATTAAAATCAATCCCCCATCTCTATTTTAAGTTTCGAGGACAAAAATTAGTTGGCAATAACTACTAAACTACATCAAACAAGTTACTTTTTCCCCAAAATATCAAAATTTAATATAAGCCTCAATACTTTACTATTATGGGAAAAAATATAAATTCCAATGATAAATTAACCACAGTATAACCTCTATTATCCAATATATTTGGGACGGGAGGTAGATCGGATAGTCGAAAATTCCGGAAAATCGAGAATTTTCAATTCAAAATACTAAAATTTACTCAGTCCCTATCACCTCAGAGCTCACAAACCTTGAATTATTCGCAAGGCAAAAGGATAAAAACAAACATAATTGGCTACAACCTCCGACTTACTACTGGTACAAGGCAAAAAAGCCAGGACTCTCTTTCTTTCCCTGGTGACAGACCAACACCTGCTTGTCCAAACTAGCCAGTGGACACCTGAAAAGTCTTAAGTTTTCTGCGAATCAAAAGATCTTCCCTCCTTGCCCCAAGTGCCAGCAAAACCAGGCATCACCTGACCCTAACCTCGATTGTTTAGGACTGGACTGGGAAGACATTTTTTCTTGACCCCTTCTGGTTTCGGACTTTCTTAATGTCAACGGAATCCATCAGACCAGATGGGAATTAGCAACAACAACAAAATTCATAATACAGAGGAGTACAGAAGAGTACCACCAACATTGGAATTCTGAGCTATATTTGCAATTGTAAAAAGTAAATATTAATTTAAATTTATCTCTGACATAGATATTTAGATAAAAATAAAGTGCAAAAAATTATTGCTTTCAATTTCTTAATTTCTTCTTATTTTTTTTCGTGTTATAGTCTCTCTGCTTTTTTTCGTGCTATAGTCTCTCTGCTTGTATTCTCCCGATTTTAGAGGATCGTCGAAGCCTCCCAAAAATTTAGGATTGAAGAAAATCACTTTTAATTTTTAGAGCTTCTGAAGTTTTACTATGTTAAGATCCCCCACATTTCATGATTTCATAAGCACTGGAATATCCTAAATATTTTTATTGACTTAAGGACACTTGGTTGACAGAGTTTCGTATAAAAAATGAGACAGATAATCGATGAGGTTCTAATGTACTTTTAAATAATAATCAACTATAAAATAAAACTTACCAAAATACTTATCGGCCCTGAAGCTAACATTGTAGCCTGTTTCGCACAATTTAACACACTTTGGGGTAGGGATAATGTCTCCGCATGGTTTCAGCTTGCCAGTGGTATGGTGTTCACAGGATTCAATGGTGTAGGGCTGGCAACCGACATGGGAGTTGTAGAGGCCTCCAGTCACAATACCTTTGTCAACCCAGTATTCCCAAGCTGAGGCTGGAAAGCCACCGTTACAGCTAGATTGTAAAAAATGAAAAAAAAAAATTAAGTACAATTAAACTACAGCTAGATTGTTTAAAAGACCCAAATTTATTATATCTTAAAAACCCTTGAATATAGAACTGCATGATAACATTTATTTGTGATGAATGGCATTTTTTAAGTATACCTTAGTCTCAGGGATTAAAAAAAACCTTATAAATATATTTTATAATTGTTTTAGGAGTCATTTCTATACTTTTTTTTTACAAAGATCATAACTATGTTTTGAATAGTTGTTCACTGCTTAAATTTTTAATATATTTACTGAAAAAATAATTTTTGGTACCACAATAAACCTACACTTAAGTGAACTTAACAAATATGAAGCTTGAAAACTACAGTAGTGGTAGTCAAAAATATAATGAACGTTTTACTACACTTCCACAGAATGGGGCTACAGTCAAACTAACAGAAACTCGAAGGGAGCACCGAAACATTTCGTGTTAACCGAATTTTATGTTAATCAGGACTTATTTTACATTGAACCAGAGAATTTTTAAAAATAACATTTAAAAAGTATTCTAATTTCATTATGCTCTTAATTTTTAAAAATTTATTTTTTTAAATGTTTCAATTCTTTATCGAAACTTTTAAATAAACTAAGAAAAAAACTTAAATTCTGAATTTTTTTGTTTGGGTTAAGCGGGATTTCGCCTTAAGCGATTTTGCGTTAAGATATTTTTTAAGCATTAGCTCACAGTTTTTTTGGTGAGGGACATGCTGTCAGTTAATTTTAAGCGAAATTTCTTTTTAAGCGATTTTGCGTTAACGAGGTACAACTGTTTTAGGTTTTTAGCTTGCTAGTGTTTAGCAAGCTAGCATTTTTTTGGGCTGCAACTACGAAAGTTCTCAAAAGACTTATTACATAATGTTATAATTCTAATAGAAAATACTCTGCTCTACAGTGCTTTGTATTCCGCACTTTAACGAAGCAATCATGCAGATCAGCAATGTGTGTATTAATAGGTTTAACCATTAGAGCCTTTAACATATTATATTATTCATCATTGTAATTCCTTACCCCATTCCACATGAGTTGCAACAGGTCAACAGATCTTGAGCCGAAATCTGGACATTGACTTTACCATTGCTGTGGATGCAATGTCTGTCAGATATGGCTTCTACTGCTCCGAAAGCCTACACAGAAAACAAACATACAGAATAGTGTTATTTAAGAAATTAATATTAATGTATTTTTCACAAAATCTTCAAGCATAAATGACCAGTAAGTAAACTCTATATTTTGTTCACACCTCTAATAGAGGTAGGAATCTTTAAATATATAAAACAATAAATTTTATTATAGCAAATTTGCTTTTTGAGTGCTACTGTGGTCTTTCAGAAGACAGAACCTCACTACTGAAACAGTTTTTTTATAAACAGAAAAAAAAAATCTAAGACAAGAAACAGGAGGCACTGGGGCAATAACTTATTTATTAAGCAATTTGTGACGAACGCCTTTAACTGGAACTGTAACTATTTACCTGGATCTGTAACTTTCACCTTCTGATGCCTTGTGGTTTGTATAAATACGGCAAGCGCTTCTTCGTTGGCGCGCACACCCCTTTTGGGTTACTATTCTTTTTGTATATTTTTTTGTGCCACGGTTTTTACGTTTATGAGTTCTTCCTGTTTTTATAAGTTTATTGTTATTCGTTATTTAATAAATTATGTTTTTATAACAAGTTAAGTTTTCTTAACATTAGACTTGGTGAACCTCAAAATGGTGACCCGGACGTGATCCGAAACACCTTTTGATATCCCTATGCTAATCCTATCCCTATACTAATAAATAATTTCACACAAACATGATCAAATAAAACTAGAATGTATTGAAAAATAATTGACAGGATAAAAAAAATCTTTTGGTATCATAAAATTACCCAACATGATCCACAAGATGCCTGATCTCTGATTTCGCTAATGGTTGGGCACTGAGGCCACTGTTCCCTGGCATCAAAGTTGTCCGGAAGTCCGTTGGGCACCACATGCCTGATGGAAGGCAGTCTGTACTTCTTGTTGTCTTTGCGAACGCCCAACAAACCTTTGATGTACTTCAAGCTTACGCCATCGAAGTTTTTACCAGCCTGCAATTAAATAGTTAAATTATACACATATTTAAATTTTTTTTAAAAAAATGGTAGGTTTGATAAACTGAAGTCTTAGTTTTTAAAAGTAAATCTTGAATTAGTAAAACTCACTATCACAATCCATTAGTTCCATGACCCAGCTGAATACCAATTTAAATTATCAAAGTATAAAATTATTATGATAAGCTTATCAATTACAACTCCTGAGAAATAGAGCTCATTTTATATTTTGACTTATTTAAACTGTTATTTGAAGCTCCACATTTAAGAGGCACTGTCAGTCCCATAGAGCAGCTAGAGATATCTAATATGCATTAGCTTTGAAATTAAAACTTTTGCAAAAGAAATGCTTTGCCATGGTATCCCATTTTCCCCAGGTACAGGAATTATTGGAGGCCCAGGGGCAGTGTTCACATTGCCACGCCAAAGGTCCCGGGATCGAATCCCGGACTGGGCGAGGTTGACTTAGCTTTTCATCCCTTAAGTGGGTCGATAAACTGAGGACCAATCATGCTTGGGAACTAAACAATGGGAGTTCCATGTCCATGGGAGTTCCACGTGAAGCTGACCACCTTACGGGGACATATGCCTAGCACCCCAGAGCCTTTGGTCACAAAAGCAAGGCAGGCCTTGGCCCTCTAACCGCCTGCTGCGCCGAGGAGTTTAGTTTTATGGCAATCATTATTACATCAATTTAAAAGAAAATAACAGCCAGCTAATTAAATATTAATTGATAAAGTTTTAAAATAGTGTCACAATCTGCTGTACATTTTTGGCATTTTAAAACTTTAAAAATATATAATTAAATAACTAGATAACATTTTCGCTTCAAATTTGTTTTATTTCGATGTTATGTTGATTCCCATACCAGGGCTAACATGACAAAACAATACTTTTGCGGAGATTGCGATTCCAAAACTTATGCATTAGCTCTGTGGGACTGACAATCCCTCTTAATAACATATTGTTGTGATCTGAGACATTTACACGAACGACGTCAGTGGTAAAAAGACAATAAGAACAATAGTTTAAACACCAGTAATTTTGTAGCAACTCAACTTAACTCCATGTTCTTGATATACAATTAATTCTCCCTGGTATTCTTAATCATTCTGTATTCTGATCTCAATAAGTATGTTGTGTTAACAACCCGTCCTCCTCTGTTCAGAGTATGTAACATTTCTGGCGACGAGGCGGTTCGCCCACGATTCTATATACTAAAGAAAGTAAATTTAATGCAGTTAAATTTTTTACAATGTTTCTTCAAATCAAGATGACTAAAAAGGGCGACTTCAACGGCTAGCGTGTTAGCCAAGTTTCTGCTGGGCTGAAGGACACCTGGACACTGTGTTCGTATTCCCGATTGCTGGAATGGGTCATGCGTAAGCTTTTTTTAGATTCAGTTACTTTTCTGTATTTTCATTGCTTTTAACTAGTTCTATTAAGAATTCTATATTGTCAATTTTAAAACGGTTTTTAAAATGGCAGAACAGGCAACTACCGTGCAATATTTTGGTTCCGTCGGAACTATTTCAGAGTTCGATGTTTCTAAACCGCAAAATATTGAGTTGTATTTAGAACAGCTAGGTTTTTATTTGGAAGCAAACAATGTTCGTGATGATTCTAAAAAACGCGCTACGCTGTTAGCAGTTTGTGGTATGAAAACACTTAGTGTTATTCGTAATCTTGTTGTTCCGAATAAACTTAGTGAGGTTACGTATGATACTATAATAGAAAAACTTAAAACTCATTTTTCACCTAAATCGAATGAAATTTTTAAACGATTCAAATTTCATAAACGAGTTCAAGAAAGGAATGAACCGTTTAATACGTATGTTGCTGAACTTAGGAAATTAGCTGACGGGTGTAACTTCGAGAATACTTTATCAAATAGGATAAGAGATCAAATTGTGTGCGGGATAAATGACGAGGTTCAAAGACGTTTACTCTCTGAGTCTACGTTAACCCTTGACATGGCTATTTCAATGGCTTTGGCCGCTGAATCTGCTGCTGCTCAGTCGCGTCTGATGCGTTCCGAAAATTCGTTCACTAGAAATTCACATCAGTCAGTGGATTTTTTAAAGCATAAAAAACCCGCGAAGGGTAAACAGCAAAATTCTAAAATTGAGAATGCCAAAGTTTGTTTTAGCTGCGGATCAAATCATGTTCATGCAGAATGCAAATTCCGTAACGCAATATGTCATTTTTGCAAGGGTAAAGGTCATATTCAAAAAGTTTGTCGGAAAAAGAATTCTAATTCGTCTCGTACAAATGAAATTCAGACACCGGAGGAATACGTTAATTCTTTACAGAGTTCGTCGTTTAAGCAAAAAGTCGAGGTGCAAATAAAAGGGAAAAAATTAAGTTTAGAGATTGATTCGGGTTCTTATTATTCGATAATTTCTATGAGCACTTTTCAACGTGTGTTTCAGGATGAAAAACCGGAAATTCGTGAAACTCATGTAGAATTGCGGGATTTTCAGGGAAACAAAATTCCACTTGCGGGGTTTTGCGAAGTTCTAGTGACTTTTAAAGACCGTAAAGCGAATCTAGAATTATTGGTTTCAAAGGAGCGTTGCACCAATATTCTGGGATATTCTTGGTTTGAAGGTTTGGGAATTTATTTAGGTGGAATAAACGAGACCAAATCTGACAGCATCAACGATTTACTTTACAAGTATCGTGATGTATTTAGTGAGGGACTGGGTTCTTATTTGGGAAAACCTATTTCTTTGCCGTTGAATCCGGAATGTCCCCCAATTCGATTCAAATCAAGAAACGTTCCGCTCGCTATGAAACCTAAAATTGAAAATGCTTTAGATAAGTTGCTTAAAGAAGGGGTAATAGAGCCAATAGCAGATCCTAAGTGGACCACGCCTGTTGTCCCAGTGATTAAACCGTCGGGGGAAGTAAGGCTGTGTGGTGATTATAAAGTGACGTTGAATAAGGCTATGGCTGACCACCCTACCCCGTTCCTGCTGTGAACCATTTGATTTCAAACTTAAAAGGAGGGGGATTTTACGCAAAAATAGATTTGGCACAGGCGTACCTACAACTACCAGTTGACGAAAAATCGGCTGAGGCCCAAACAATTATTACTCATAAAGGCGCGTACAAGGTAAAACGTCTCCAATTTGGTATAAAAGTTGCTCCTGGAATTTTCCAAAATCTGATCGAGAACTTGTTCCAGAATATGGAAGGAGTAGTCCCATATTTTGACGATTTGTTAATTGTGGCAAATTCAACTGAAGAGCTGGTCTCGCGATTAGAAAAAGTTTTGGCTAAATTAATGGAGTACGGGTTAAAAGCCAATCGAGACAAATGTCTTTTTGGAGTTCGTGAAGTTGATTTCTTGGGGTACCGGATAGATAGGAAAGGAATTCACCCTTCTAGGTCAAAAGTAACCGCGATTCAGGAGTTCCCTGTGCCCGAGAATAAAACGCAACTACAAGCGTTTTTGGGGTTGTTGAATTTTTATAATGGATTCTTGAAGGATAAGGCAACAGTAGCAGAAGTACTTCATCGACTACTTGATCAAAACTCTGAGTGGAAATGGACAAAAAAGCATGACGAGGCTTTTAAAACCCTACAAAATCTACTCAGTTCAGACAGCGTTCTGGTTCCTTTTGATGAAAAACTACCAATTGTACTAACCTGCGACGCGTCTCCTTTCGGATTAGGGGCCGTTTTGAGTCATATTCTTCCCGATGGGAAAGAAATGCCCATTGCGTTTGCTTCTCGTACTTTAACGTCTGCCGAACGAAACTACGCCCAGATAGATAAGGAAGCATTGGGAATTGTGTTTGGAGTAAAGAAATTCCATCATTTCTTATTCGGTCATAAATTCACCATTATTACGGACCACCAACCGATTTTAGGAATTTTCAATAATACTAAACCTACCAAAGAGATAATGTCCCCTAGAATGCTGAGGTGGTGTTTACTTCTAAACGCGTACGACTATTCGATTATTCACAAACCAGGAAAAAAGATTCAAAATGCTGACGCGTTAAGTAGGCTACCCTTGAAAAGTAAGGATTTTGAGGTTCCATCTCCTCTTGAAGTTCTCTTTACTGAGGAACTAGAGAACCCGCCACTTTATGCTGCGGACATTGCAAAAATGACATTGCGTGACCAAATACTCTCTAGAATCCTAAATTTCGTTTGAAGGGTTGGCCCAATAAACCACCCGATTCAGAATTCCAAACATATTTTTCTAAAAAGAACGAGCTATCAGTTCACAGGAACTGTTTGCTTTGGGGAAATAGGGTGATAATTCCAGCATCGGGAAGGTTCCGTGTCCTAAAAGCTCTACACCTTGGTCATCCTGGCATCGAGAGAATGAAAATGCTTGCTAGATCCTATGTATGGTGGCCAGGCATGGATCTTGACATCGACTCCTTTGTCAAGAACTGCACAGACTGTGAATCCTCTCGTCACTTGCCTCCACGAGCACCTGTGCACCCTTGGGAAATCACGAGTCGTCCTTGGTCCCGTCTGCATGTGGATTTTGCGGGACCATTCCAGGGTCAAGATTTTTTCATACTCGTTGATTCCTTCTCCAAATGGGTGGAAGTTAAACGAATGCCTTCTACGACCGCTGGTGCGACCATTGATGTTCTCCGAGAAATCTTCGCTACTCATGGTCTTCCAGAGGTGGTGGTCTCCGACAATGGCCCTCAGTTTACCTCTTCTGAGTTCAAATCTTTTCTGGAACGAAACGCTATTCGCCAAGTTTTGATCGCTCCAAGACGACCAGCTGCCAATGGCCAAGCAGAAAGAACTGTTCAAACAGTTAAAGACTCCCTGCGTCGGATAATTCAAGGATCTTGGAAGAAAAGATTGGCAAATTTTCTCCTGCAGCAGCACTGCACGCCAACCACAACTACGGGAACCAGTCCTGCAGAGCTGTTGATGGGGAGGAGGGTTCGCACGGTTTTGGATAGCCTCCATCCGGATCTAACAGAAGAGCGGAGAGCCAAGCAGGAGATGGTCTATCGACAGGGTTGTGAAGATCGTGGCCTACGACATTTTCTAGAGAATGACTCTATCTTGCTGAGAAACTACAATCCCGGCCCACGTTGGATTCCAGCCACAGTGATAGAAGCCACCGGTCCTGTCTCTTACCGGGCTCGCACCGAAGATGGACAGATCAAGCGATGCCATGTGGATCAGATGTTAAGGAGGAATGCCGAACCACCAGTTCCAATAACTTCGGACAATCCTGCCTCGGATGAACCACCTTCTTCGACAAGTCCACCAGATCCGATGGGTCCTGCAGAGCAACAGTCCTTTCCTGCTGTGCAAAGTTCCAGTGAGGAGCCTAAGCGATCCATCACGCATCTCCCGGACTTTGCTCCTGAACCTCCTAGACATTCCTACAACTTACGACCGCGGAAACCTCAAAGTTGATGGGGAGGAGTGTTGTGATCTGAGACATTTACACGAACGACGTCAGTGGTAAAAAGACAATAAGAACAATAGTTTAAACACCAGTAATTTTGTAGCAACTCACAAGGGCGTACCCAGGATCTGATTTAGAGGGGGGCAGGTAATGGTAGGGGCCCCTATTTTCTTATAGTTGGGTGGGCCCCCTTAAGGAATTTTCCTTTAAAAATGTAAAAGGGCCCTCCAAATCAACCCTTTAAATAATCTGTGCTATCATCTGCTGCTTTGCCATACTGGATTAAGAAGGGTATTGGATTACAATGGTATAGCAATTTGATATAACAATTACGCTGTCTTGTTTAATGTATGGTAAATGTAACCTTTAATTTTACACAAGTCGGTAGCTCATTACAAATCTCTTGGCGCATTAGTTGTCCATGTTTAGACTGAAACAATACGTTGGGGGCCCCAAATTCAAAAAAAGACTTTACTTGCAAAAAGTCTTAATAGGATTTGGGAACCCAGAAAGGTAGTGGGCCCAATTATATATATGGAACCCCTTTTATGTATAGAATATACATCAATTGGGGGGCTTCAGAGGAAAGTGGGCCCAATTACTAAAAAATGGCCCGATTTGAAAAATATGTAGGCCCCTTTATGCATAAGGTATTGGGCCCCCAGAATCCAACTCAGGACCAATTGCAAAAATATGGGCCTCAATTCGAACATCATTCGTAGGCCCCTTTTATATCAAATTATAAAAAAGGTCCTCTAGGGGCAAAGTGGGCCCCTGGGCCCGACTGGGAAGAAATGGACTCGATTTTTTTTAAAAATGCATCTCCTTCTTTATACAATATTTACAGGGGCCCCCATAAGACCGGGGCCCACTTCCTACTTTCTAGAGGGGGGCAGCTGCCCCCCTCTGCCCTATGGTGGGTACGCCCATGGCAACTCAACTTAACTCCATGTTCTTGATATACAATTAATTCTCCCTGGTATTCTTAATCATTCTGTATTCTGATCTCAATAAGTATGTTGTGTTAACAACCCGTCCTCCTCTGTTCAGAGTATGTAACACATATGGCAGTTTCCACCTTCCTTCCCGATCTATTTAAAAGAGTTGAAACTAACAAAGGAATTGTTTCAAATAACAAAATTTAAATGTACATGAGATTACTTTAAAGCAATACATACTGTCCATGTGGTATTCATGTAATTGACGACCTCAATCATCTTCTGTGACAATGGGTGAATATGAACGTTGGGAATATGATACTTAGCTGACGCAACAGCTAAAACTGCTGTTACTAACACTTGGAACTTCATGCTGTAGAAAAAATTTAAATTTATCTATCAATAACACCACTAACTATTTATTAAGGACCTTGTAGATCTCTATACAATTCCAATGGGGAAATTTTGGGCTGTTTTTAAAATAAAGTATATGACATGTTCTCACGAAAACTTACCAAAAAATATAGAAGAAATTTATTTTGCCATTAAAGCAAATAATAATTATATTTCTAAAAGGCATAATTAGTTATGATTAAAATAAAAAAAAATGTTTAGATATTTACAGACTGTTAGTGCTACCATCTGTAGTTTGTAAATAATTACTAAAATAGCCCTTGTGTAGCTCTAGTGCGACGATAATTCAAACCTAACCTAACCTAAATAATTACTAAAATCTTGATTTAACTATAACTGATCAATATCTTTGAAATAATACTTATTAATTATTATAAAGGCAAAATAACTTCTTTGTGTATTTTTTTGGTAAGTTTTCACGAGGACATGCCATATTATATACTTTATTTAAAAACAGGGGCCAAAGTTTTGCTATTGGAATTGTATCGAGAATTTTACTGCCAAAGAAAGTGTTTTTCAAAAATTTAATAGAGATGAAACTTGTTTGCAGAAAACATTAACATGAGCTATAGAGTAATGTATTTAAAGTAAATTGCTCATATTAGGACTAAAAACATATTACTTTAATTTAATAACTGATTAAATCTCACAGTTATTTGGTCCTTTATTAAACTTTTGAAAATTGGAGTGCACACTAAATACAAAATTAATTAATTACTTTCTTAATAAAAATTGCTTGATTACTATTTAACTAGCCATGAATTCGAAGTATTTGTAAAAGAGTTAATATTAAAATTCTAATACCAACATTACATTACATAAATAAAATTTACAAGTACACTTTGCCCAATGTTTACTCTATGTAAAGAAATAAAATAGACATTATGTCTTTCTGTTAGTAATTTATAAATTCTATTAACAAACCTAAATTTCAGAATCTAAAGATGTTACTTGGGTAATTTAAGAATATTTTATATCATATATCTTAATTGATTTATCATGTATTTACCAGAGACATAACATAGAGTGGACTGTGCATTCATAGTAAAGCAGCTTAGGGATTGAAAACCAAAACCGGTTTTCAAAAAACCGGTGGTCCCGGTTTTGACTGAAAACCGTTTTTTTTTGTATGTGGCCCTTTGGAACCGAAAACTGGTTTTTTAGGGAAAAACCGATGGAAAATGGAAAACCGTTTTTTTTCTAAAAAACCGCCATCCCTTGCAGATTAGCATTATGTCCTAAACATCATAAATCGCCAAGAGGGGAAAGGTTGCTACATGTGGCAACTTAACGCTACCGTTTCGTTACGAACTATTCCAAATTGTCGCCAGACCTGAATATCAGCTAGCAAACCGAAGTGGAGACTACCATCAATACCCAAGTCGCGTGCGTTTCTACCCAATCACGGCAGCTTGATTTTTTTTAATGTTTTTGCAGACGATTTTTTGAGCATTGTTGGTATTTTTCTCTTTTGGCTTTTATAATAAATATTTAATTACATTCTTTTAATCTCTGAGCATGTTAACAATCGTGAATGTTGTACTCTTAATTCAGTAACGTTTTGTGCAAGATGCCAAATGCTTGTGAATTCCTAATTGTAAAGAGGGGTATGAAAAAGGATTAGTCACACTTTCACAGGTAAAATTTATTTAGTTCTGCATACTTTTAGTAATTGGGTGTTCTTCATAAACTATAATTTCTATCGAGGGAATTTATTCTAATAGCTCTTTTATACTGAAGAATCATATTCATGATTAAATCAACGTTGTTAGAACTCTAATTATAATAAATATTTTGGGCCAAGTCAATTAAATTAATGGTCTGAACATTGGACAGCTTAGAAGTAGAATCTGATATCTATTAAGAGGATCTTAAAATACTAGCGATTCATCCTTGCACCTTTCCAAGCTTCTTTATCATAACATTAGATTGTCGGCCTCTGTGTTCAGGTCGTTGTGGAAAAACTCGCCAAATGGTAAACTCGCCATAGATGCGAGCCAAACGCGACACAGTCATGTGACTGTGTAAGTTAGATGATTAGGACACTTTAGGTTTGCCAATGCGCAGTCCACTCTATGTTATGTCTCTGGTATTTACTAAGTGCTATTGACAACCATTGTGAACTGATAAGATAGCATAATCACTAATCAGAATGACTACATGAAAATGAAAAGTAAGAAGTCACAAGTTTTACTTATTAAATTCAAGAAGGAAACAGGTCTAATTAAGTTGAATACACACTGAGGGCACATTTCTTCAAGCTTTTATTAGTAATGTTAACTGTTGTTGTTTAGAGCAGATTATTTTTCTTAATTTGCACAATGAAATTTTGAGATTTATTACCTCATCATACAAAAACAATGCTTTATTGTAGCTCTCCCATCTATTTTAACCCAACAATGAGGAGTATTTATCACAAATAGAAATATTATTATTATTTTAATAAACTTGACAATTTTACTATTTCATTTAACTACAATTTTGAATTATATGTCACAATTGAATTGTAGAAAATAGAATAAAAGACTCATTTGTTAAAGAACACTTTCAACAATCATAAAATAGCATTTTCGACGAATTTTTAAAAAGATTGTGTTAATATGGTTTTCAGTAAAAAAAAATACGAAAAAGTCATAAGAGAAAATATTTGATCACGTGCAGGTGTCAAGAAACAAACGTACATTTTCGTTTCTACAACTCTAAAAAGATAGTTAATCAGATAATAAATTAATAATCGACAATTTTATGACCAGATAAAAATTTAACTTACTTTACAAGTTCTTTGCTCTTTGAACGCTTTAGACAATGAAATAATAAAAGCGAAATCTATACCGACCGATTGCGATGCGATCAGCGATGAATAACAATAACAAACAACACTAAACACTTTATATACCGGACCAATCACAACCGACTTTAGAGTATGACGTAACTTCAGAAAAGAAACCTGATAAAATAAGCACGTGCTTTTGCGATGAATTCGTTGTGACGGCGTTTTTGTACTTGTGATTTTGCCGGTCACCTGACAACAATGTTATTTGTCTTTCTTTCATGAAAAACGCAAATATTTTGAATATAGTAGCGAGGGGGGGGGGGATAACTAACAGACTCATACACAGGGCCTTTTTTATGGGAGGGCGGAGTGGGCGGGCGCCCAGGGCAGCAGATTTTTAGGGGCAGTTTGTCAAATGATTTAAGGTTGCCCTCCAAAAAAAAATTCTTACTCAACAACGCGAAACTAGAATCAGACATAATCATTACAAAATCAATCAAAATTTTAAAAAAGGTGTATATTACAAAAAAATTAACACTTTTTCAGAAGCTCCTATTAATATATATCTGCATTGTTAATGTTATATATTCAAAACTGTAAATAACCCTCCCCCCCAACCCCCCTCCCCAAAAGCCTTTAAATAACCAAATAAACCTTTAAAATGTTGAGAAACTGACAAACCTCGACACTATAACTGACTAAAATATATGTTTTCTGGAGTGAGCAAAATCAGAAATTAATGCCTTAAAATCTAACTCTCTTAAAATTTCAAGTTCAATTGGCATGAGAGTGAGTGCTGTCATTTTCCCTTGTAACATTGACCTCAAGTGAGACTTTATGTGCTTCAGCTTATCTTTCACCAGTACAATTTGAGCAGAATAGATAAAGAAAAATTCTTAATGCAACACTTGAAAATATACAGACTACTCCATTGTTAATTATATATTTTAAAAGTGATCTTGCAGTCAATGAATTCTCATCAGTAAAACAGTCCTCGGTTATAAAGTAATTAAGGTGTTTTAGTTCATTTACGATGTCAATACCCAAATCCTTGGGATAAGTTTTTGTTAATGCTTCGGCTTTCTGTTTCATTATTCCAATTTCCATGCTTTTAAACTTGTACAAGCATGCAAATCTTTCTTCTAACAGTTCATATACTTGAATTCGGTCGTGTAGTTCAGTTTGAAACAATTAATTATCTTTAAGTAAATAAATTGTAAAAACAGTAATTTTGACATTATAAATTATAGAGCAATAAAATTATAAGTATAAATCTTTAAAAAAAATCTATTGCACTTATGCAGGTATAAATTTAGTTGATTGGTTTAGTTTAATTGAAGTTGGTAATTAAATTTAAATCAAGCAGTTATTATTATTAGTTAGTTAGTTTTAATTAGTACCTTTTTTGTTCAAAGGTAAAGGCAGGTGTTGAATTTCCGCCCAGGGCAGACATTTCTTAAAAAAGGCTCTGCTCATACAAACTATACAACGATCATAAAAGTTTGCAGAAAGATAGTTTTTCGCAGGACTCGAAAAACCGCCCGTCCTAGTGGCTCTAGCACGTCCTCGGCGGTCGAAAATTTCCCGAAACAACGTATTCATTTTAGGCCAAATGCTGATAAAAGACATATTAGGTATAATTAGTAAACCTAGTAATTACTTTTTCAATGTGAAATTTATCTAAATGTTTGTAACGAAAAACGAATACGAGAAAATTATATGTTTAAAAGCTTTAATCTAATTAGGATTTCACGGGTAAATTTCAAAGGAGGACGGGTACATTATTGGATTAGCCGTCCTCGGAGACGGGTAAAATTTCTGAGATTTTTCAAGCCCTGGTTTTAGGTGTATTAATTTCATAGTTCTATTCAGCTATATATTAATTAATTTAAAGAAATCATTTATATCTTAAATATATTATGTATATTTAATATTTAAGATGTTTTTGATGTTATTTTCCAAATTTAAATCAAAGATGTAGCGTTTTAATATTATGAAGGTAAACCATAATTTTTATTATAGTGATTGGCATAAATAATTACAGAAAATATAATTTTAGATCCCTTGCTAAAGAGCTTTTTACAATCATTAAATAGAATTACTGTAGAATATTTTAGAAATCGAGCGTGTTAATAAAATAGCTTTCAGAAAAGATTTCTTAGAAAAATATGATCAGGTGCAAAACAAATGTACTTTTCTGCGAACTGCAAAATTATGATTTGAATAATGAAATTCCACATTTCCATATCATGTTCAAGAACAGTTTCAAATGAATGAGACATGGTTTTTTCCTCCCTTTTCTAGAAACCACCTCAGCTGAGCAATCAATGATTCATGTGGGAATGACAGAAAAATGTGATTATTAAAGAAATACATTAGCATCTGGGTTTTTTTTATTTATTATTTGTTTGGTTTATCATACATATTTCACACAGTACAGTTCTCGAAAAGTTTTTTAAAAAATAGCTAGTTAGTGCAACAAGTGAAGATTTTTGAAATGATTGAAGAAATGTTCTTAAAGTTATAATTAAAAAAATATATATATTTGGGATACGTTTTTTTAATGTTGTTGCATTAATTTGATCGCAGCAACTTTATCATTTTCTCAAGTTTCTTTGTGATAAAATTTAATTTTTACCTAAAAATTTAGAACCACCAAGATGAGAAATAAAAATGATTTTGGAAAATAATTACAAATGTATAGTTTCTATACAACAAAATTTATCATTTGAAATGAATAATGGACGCTTTAATACGGAATTTATTCACCTAATACTTGTATACTAATAACTTAATACTTGTACTGTTCATATATAATATCTGCAGCAGAATAACATCTACTTCACAGGAGAGTGTACTATTTCTGTAGTTAATTTTAAGAAGGAGATAGATAGGACGTCCAGTTTAATTTTCTCTAAGCTATCTGCATTAGTGGTAGAAGTTGTGAATTTTCGGTTTTTGTTATTAATTCCTTTTTCCTATTTTTTTTTTAATTGAAAATAATTCAAATAAAATAAATATATAAAGTAAGCGTTGTGGAAGATTTCCTTCATTACCCTCTTCCAAATTCCGCTTAAAAATTCAGATTTTTTTTTAAATATTTAATTTTAGGAATAGAGATAGAGGCTTCATATTTGAAGAGCACCGAGGGAAAACCCCTTCGTTGCATAGGAATATGCCCGCATCAGGCCTCTTTGGTGACAGAAGCGAGTCATGTTTCTACTTTCGTGGCAACCCTGATTCATGCCGGATGCGAGTCTCATGATTGTACCATGAGAGAAGAAGCAAGGAAGAAACTGGTTTCCTGACGCCAGTGTCTGCCAATCAGATCTGATACGGGGAAATTCATTTCCAATCAAGGGGTTCTTTCCCTATGGACTCTTCATTTGCGAAATTCATGACATGAAATGCATAATTTAAAAAAATATATTTAACTCGTCTGTGTTTGTACACTTTTACGATCTTTCTGTCCATCGACCTGATGATTTTGGCATTGAAAACTTCCTAATCCATGGTAAAAACTTTGTTTTTTCTATTTATAAATCTTTCTGAGTCGGAAGTCGGATTAAGACAAAGATTTCTGCATTTTTTAAAAGTTGTTGATGCTCAGTTGGAATTTTAAAATTAAATGTTTTTCTCTTCTCCAATATCAATATTTGGCAACACAATAGCTACAAGCCAGCAAGTATTTGTTATGATTTTTTTTTTTTCAAATAAAGCCGCACGTGTAGGAAATAGTTAATTTTTTAAGTATTGTGCTATTCTTTCATTATTTTACAAAAATGGTACGAAAAAAGATTGACAATAGAATTCGAATTCTAATTGAAAATGGCGTTGCTCTTCACCACCGATCTTTATTTGTTGTTGTTGGTGAAAAAGGTCGGGATTGTGTAAGTAATAACATTTGAATCTTATTTTAACCTCCTCCATCAAATGATTTTAGTTTAAAACTTTATAATTTTCATTTAATTTGTTTTACAAAATATTTTTATATATTTTTAGATTTCTATTCTACACGAAATGCTTTCCAAAGCTGAAGTTAAAGCCAGACCTACAGTTCTGTGGTGCTACAAAAAAGATCTTGGATTTTCATCGTATGTTCCTTATATTTTTTTTCAATAAAAAAGAAAAATCCTTTACATAGCATAGCATTTGAATAGTATTTTTGCTTAGTTCTCGGAATATCATAATCTGACATGCTTATAACATTTTTTTTATATATTACTAAACAAAAATTGCTGAAATTTCTAAGCAATACTTTTAGGTATTAAAATGGTTTCCTGTAGATTTGAATAAACCTGGGGCCAGTACCTAAGTGATTTACTTAATTTCTACCTAAGTGAATTATATTTTTATCAATATAAATTATGTGTTTAAAATGTTGTTTTGCAGACACAAGAAAACACAGAAGCGCTTAAAAAAGGCTCACCTTGCCCAAGGCAAACAACATCTTGATGAAAATGATTCCATTGAATATTTTGTTGCATCCACAAATATACGATACTGTTATTACAGGTAATGGTTATTTAAGCAACTAGTGCCAAAAAGAATACTTTATTAAGCGAGTGAAATAAAGTATTGTTTGGCATCTGCTTGCTTACAATATTTTTTATAATAACGTGTAAAAGCGTGAAATTTTGTGTTCTTACTTTTGTCGTATTTAATTTCTTTAATAATTTTTGTAGTACTTGTATTTTCCATGGAGATATTAGAAAATGCAAAAGTAATGAACCAATAGAAATAAGTGAGTTTCATGACATCATTTAGTTTCCATGGGAGGATTCATGAATGTCATCATTTTGTTTTTCTACCAATCAGATACTCTTATTTACTTTACTTCACTGGTGCCAAAAGTACTTACTTTGCACCAGTGGCACCAAGTAAAGTAAATAAGAGTATCTGATTGGTAGAAAAACAAAATGACATCATGAATATCTCCATGGAAACTAAATGATGTCATGAAACTCACTTATTTCTATTGGTTCATTACTTATTTCTATTGGTTCAGTGCCAAAAGTACTTACTTTTGGCACTGTCTGTGACGTAAGCACGTAAAGTGTCATTTCTGCAACGATTTATGAATGAATATTTAATATAAAAAAGTGAACTTTTTTGCACATTGTTGTACAAATATAAGTAAATGAGTTGAAATTTACTTTGTTGATCAGGCTTAAAACTTATAATGAAGAAGTTTGGAAATAATATGCAAATTTGTTTTTATATGTATTTATTCCAACTATCCAAGTTTAGTTATTCTTATGATTTTAAAGTTTGCCAAATTAATGTTAAAAGACAATACAATTTTGTATTATTTTTTGAAGTAATTATCTGTACATGTACTGGTGGTAAAAAACATACATTTTAGAGTGTTATTCAAGGATTGTAATTATATACTTTTAAAAAGTAACTCAGTTACTTAATTAATTGTTGTAGTTACTTTATAAGAGTAACTTATTACAATTACTTTATATGACAACTTTAATTAATTAGTTATTTTTAGAAAATTCAAGTTGTAAGGAAATTTGAAATATAAATATTTTATTGTTTTTCAAAGGGAACCAAGCTTTTAAAAAATACCGTTACTATCAGGAAAAAGGTTAAGAACAAAAATTCAATGTTGTTTTAGTTTTAAATAATTAAATTTTAAGCAGAATTGCCGTAAAGATCCGTGAAGAGTGCTGCGAGAAGTAACAGAATTTTTGTTACCACTAAAAGTAAGTTACTGTTACTTTCTGAAAATCTAACAGTGTTGATCAGCATTACTTAAAGAAGTAACTGTCATAAGTAATGCAAATCCCTGGTTTTATTAAAATAATTTATTCTTATACTATACTAATAATTTTTAAATTTCAGTGAAACACATTCAATTATGGGTCAAACCTTTGGAATGGCCATTTTACAAGACTTTGAAGCTATCACCCCGAATTTGCTTGCTCGCACAATTGAGACGGTAGAAGGAGGAGGAATGATTCTGCTCTCTTACTTCAAACTATCACTTCAATAAAGCAGCTTTACACAATGACTATGGTATCATTCCACTTTTTAATTGCAACTTTCTTTTTCTTATTATTTTTAAGTTTTGAGTAGATTTCAAGGTATTTCCAAGGTTGTTATCAGTTAAACTATCTTTCTTTTTTATTTTGATTAAAATATTTATCTGAATATTAACCTGACAGTCATATTATGAAAATCCCGAATGAAATTATTTAAAACACTTCAAAAAAAGTATTTTTTTAGATCCAATATTTAAAGGAAAAACTATTCTAGGATTCACACTATATTATTTATGAATTTTTGACATTAGTTTTTTTGCATTAATGTGTTATCAAAACCACCAGAAACATATGTTTTGTAAAATAATTAATTTTAAATTCTATACCAAAAATGACTTCCATCAAAACTTTAATACAATGTACGACTACTTATAGGAAATCATAAAAGTACTTATAATCCCAACCCTGTGTTAATTATACTGTAAAACTCAGTTTGCAACGATAACTCATTTGTGTTGTTCGAGCCCAGAGTAGCTAACTATGCGGTTTTAAGGCAAAGAGGGGCCGCTTCCGTTTTTATTGAGCGCCACAAGGGAGGAAGTCCAACTTTTGCTCGTCAGCATGACACATCCGTTTTATAGGAAGGTCCTTTTCATACATCCTTTCTCGCTAACTCCCTGATTGGGTACCCCCAGAGGTATTAATTTGGTATGGGAACATGGAGGACTTTGTGACAACGACATATTTAATGTACCCCAGCCACCATTAGTCAACACGGCGGTCTTTAGGTGAATACAAGCGCCGACCCATCAACCATCATAATTGCGACTCCTGCTGAGGGACAGAACCCTGATGCGAGCACGACGCTTCACACGACTGAGCTACCGCGGCTCCAACCCATTTATAACACCCTAAATGTGTGTTCCCTTAAATCACCCCTAAACTTTAATATTATATTAACAACAATTTTTAAGTAACTTCTCCGTTATAACGCTAAAAATAAATTATATGATATCCAAACTTCCTTTGAAAAGTCTTTTAAAAAAAATTGTTACTATATGGAATGCATATTTTTACTGTGTGAGAGCAAATAGATCAATCTGATTGTAAGTAACATTGCATAATATATAAGAATATATATTAAAATGAATTCTAATCTTGTCATGCATTTGTAAAAAAAAATTATAGCTGATTTTTTAATTGTTTTTCTGTTTTTTGTAGGATGTACATGCCCGATACAGAACTGAAGCACACCAAAACATAGTGTGTAGGTTCAATGAACGTTTCATTTTGTCCCTCACAAAATGTTCAAACTGCTTGTTTTTGGATGACAAGCTGAATATTTTGCCAATACAGTCAAATGCCCTGACTATTAAACCGGTTGCTGCTAGAGCTTGGGTGAGTATTAGATATTTAAAAATAATTTATTCGTAAATTTATCAATTTGTCCTAATATGCAGTTTTATCTCTAAAATCAATAGCTTTTGGTTAGTTAAGGTAGAGCTCTACCATGAAAATTAAGAAAATAATTTGAAATTGTCTAAAAAAATTTTACCAGAAATGATACCTTTCATATGAAGAAATTGTTGTCCAAATTTGGAAGTTGTCAGCAGTTTGGTTAATGTTTTTTCTTACATTTTACATGACCTCTCAGGTAAAAAAAATCAACTATCAATTTATCGTCTGCTTATAAGGTTAGTTTCGTTTTCACAGTGTAAAGATTTTCAGCTTATTTTGCAACACAGCCTTAGTAATAATATATTTCAAAAGTAAACAGCAAATAAGTCGACTGATTAACTGTATTCACTGATGAACTACCTTTGTTAGTATTTATTTGAAGACCCATGCACAATACATAGACAAAATATTGGAAGACCCATGTTCTCGGAAGCTTATTTCTGAGCTTTTCACCTTCTTCGAACAGCTAAGGCTCGGAGGAAAATCTCCCTATTATGTTAATTTGGACCTTAATTTGTATCTACTTTAAATATTTTTTTTTTTTAAATTTTAGGACAGCCCTAAGACCCCAGAAGAGCAGAAACTGGTGGATTTAAAATCCTCCTTAGACGGTTCTCAGCCCATGCATGTCCTGGTCAAAAAATGCAAAACGTTGGACCAAGCAGAAGCAGTCATGAAGTTTATTGAATCGTTATCAGAGAAAACTCTTCGTAGTACTGTGACCTTGACATCAGCTAGAGGTCGTGGTAAATCGGCTGCCTTGGGCCTTGCTGTGGCTGCAGCCATAGCATACAAGTATCCGAATATTGCTGTAACATCCCCACATCCTGAAAACTTGAAGACTTTCTTTAAGTTCTTGTTGGAAGGCTTGGATGCTCTTGGCTATGAGGTAATAATTTTTATTTGTGCTTATCTTTGATGTTTTATTATGCATAGTTGAATGTTAATCGGCTAATATAGTAATGGTTAAATTGTAATATATATTGTGTTAAAATATTTTTTTATCATACTATATTCTTTGATGGTATGTTAAAAGCACTATCCTACACAGAGATCTGTAAATCGACTCTGCCATTCTCTACAAAAATATTTTGTTGCCTTTTGAGGCATGTAAGCATGTCGACATCAACTAAATCACTGCTTATGACACACAGGATTCAAACACCTCCTGAAATTCCTGAACAACTCCTGTATATTATTTTTGTTTCTCTCCTGAAGGCCTATATAACTCCTGAAATTTGTGTCTCATCTCTTGATATTTTTTGCTATCTCCTGATTAAATTGGCGACACATGGATCATTATCTTTTCTCTCATTTTTTCCCCCATACTTTATTCGGAATAAGTCTACTATGCATGCACAGTAGAAAAATAGAGTTCGGATATAGTGATACTAGTTAATGTCCCAGAATGCACCACACAACTCTTTAAGGAAAGATTTTTTTTCCCTTGAGCTTCATCATTTGAAGTGCAGTGAAGTCACTAGACAGGGTTCCCACGCCCCCTTGAAAGTCCTTAAGAAGTCCTTGATTTTGATTTTCGTTTTCAAGGACCCCTTTATACTCCTTGATTTTGACCAAAAATCATTGAAAAGTCCTTGATTTTTATTTTTGATTTCAAGGGCACTCTAAATACCCCTTGATTTTCATCAACAATCATCGAGAGTCCTTGATTTTTTTTTCTTCCGCGACGGTGCGCAACTGTTCGAAATACGGGAACTCATTTTCTAAAACACTGCCAACGCAGTGATAAATGGCACGTCTAGCATTTCTGCAAACAAACCGTCATTAGACAGAGGAACCGGTAGTATTTTCGCCAAATCCTTTTCCCCCTGATATGGTTGCTATAACATCTGGCGTTGGCGATATTTCGAACTTTAATGTTACAACTGCTGACGCGCGTTTATTTTACTTTGTTATTCATATATCTTTGGAACATCTGAATAAAATTATGAGTACTTTTCCGTTAAGTAGAGTCTCTTTTCTTCTTCTTGGGGTTAGGGAGCCCAGTCGGTTAAGGCGTTCGCCTGGCATGCTGAAGGTCCCAGGTACGGGTCGGGCATCACCAAAATGACTGCCGGCCTATGCAGCCAAACGAAGAGAGCCCACGTGTAGAGGAAGTGCACGTTAAATATGCTCCAAAGTCCCGAAGCTGCGTACAATGTCGCACTTAATGGTTGCATTGGGTGCCTATTCGGGCGTCGGCTCGTCACTTGACTGTGGTTCTAAATTATGACGCCTGTCGCCAATAGCTCTAATATTTTTTTACGGTTGGTTATTCAATGCATAACTGCAACTACTATGGATAGTCCGTAGTTTATACGGGCGTGGTTATCGAACTACATAGTTAGGAAAATGCATTCAAAATCTACGAATAAGCTTCAAATATATATTTTAAAATTTATTTATTCGATTTTAAATTTATTTATTTTAAATTTATGATTTGATTTGATTGTAAACTGAGTGTAAGCAGTAATAAGTTTTTTTTTTATAAAATCAATGGTTGAGTGTTTTTTTTTTTTTAATTATCTTTTGGTACGAAAATTGTATTCTCTAATTGTAACTCATATTGTTGTAACTCTTTGGTTCCAACTAAGTAATAAAAATGTAAAAATTTTGTTTAAACAAAAATTTTAAAATATTGTATGCAACTTTATAATAATAAATGTATGTTTTTTTTAAAAAAAATTCTCTTTATATTAGTTGTTTTATAAATTTTGTTTTATTTGTTAAAATGGTGTCATATGATTAAGGGTCCTTGAAATTTTTTGGGGGGTCCTTGAAAAGTCCTTAAAAAGTCCTTGATTTTTATTTTGAAAGAAGAGTGGGAACCCTGCTAGACTAATGTGATAATAAACAAACATATTCAATTTTATTCTGTATCACCTCCTGAATTTATATTGCTGCACTCCTGGGAAAAACTCCTGGATTTCACTATCATAGAATAAGTATGACCCTGGACCAGTTTGTTGAATAATGACATAAATGCCCTCGCCCATGATGGCCTGCCCTGGTAACAGCTGGTCTGTCTTGTGCTTTAGACCCATAGATATCATAATAAAAGTATTAAATCGGCTGATCATGTGACCTTTAACGCTAGCAAGGGGACACGCTTAGAGCCAAGAATTTAATTCTAAAATTAAAAAAACATACTAGAAAAGCGTTTCATATATTTTTTTATCAAGTCACTTTTTATGGTATTTTTTGTAATTTTAGTATTAACTGGTATATTTTTGATGGCAACGTAGCATTTTTCTCCTTAAAGTGGTGGTAACTCTGGCTTGTTTGCCCTTGAAATTCTTCCCTCTATGCATGTCCAGTAACATTGGAGGTCACGTGATCAGCCGATCTAACACTCTTACTATGATATCTATGTTCAGAAAAAGGTACTCAGGTTTAGTGACTATGCAGAGACTGCAAAAGGCTTGATCCACCAAAAAAGCAGCCTTAATTACCAAAAAAAGTGCTAAAAACATTTTTTTTATTGCACTTGAGTTCTATTAAATGTCAACTGACTTTGCTTAAAGGAAAAGTCTATGCATCTTAAGATTCGTTAATTAATCCCTACATATATTTTTTTAATCGCCCAAGGCAATCATTTTTATTTTATTTTCAGAAAGCAACTGATTATGAAGAGATAAGATCTACTATCCCAGACCATAATAAGGCCATCATACAAGTGAACATAACAAGGAAATTGAGACAGAGGGTTCGATACATACTTCCTGCCAACACCAAGTTAGATAATGTTGAGCTGCTGGTCATTGATGAAGCTGCAGCCATTCCGCTTCCATTTGTAAAGGCCTTGATGGGTCCATATCTGATATTTTTGGCATCTACAATCAATGGGTGAGTAGTTAAAGGGGACGATACATGTGAAAATCGATTTTTTTTAAATTTCATAAATAGTTGAAATAACATCTAAAAAAATATGAATTCAAATTTTTAGAATGAAATTTGCATTATTTATTGATTAAAAATCATTGAAATGCTTCACCTTTGGCACTTAAGGGCTTTGTCAAAAAGTTAAGCATCGTTATCTCAAAACCATTTTTTTTAAACTGGAGGCAGGATAACTCAAAAAGTTCTAAATCCATCCTTATAAAATTTGGTATACGTCTTCTCTATAGTATTATCTTCTAGTTGAACCTCAAAAATGCCAATTTTTTTTAAAAAAAATTAGTTTTGTAACAAAAAAACTTTGAAAAAGGGTAAAAAAAAAATACAACTTTTTTATTCTGAGGCTTGCCGATTTACAATGTTTCAACTTTTTTTTATGTTTTATTGGTTTAACTAGAAGACGCCACAATAAATATTATCATGTTAAAATTTGCTAAATTAAAGTTGAAAAATATTTTTCTTCAATCTAGCTATATTTTCTCGCTATTTATGTTGATTTTTTTACAGGGAAAATTACATGATTGACAATATTCCCCCCTCCTGAGATATGGCGATATTCGGCTTCGGCTTGACCCCCCCCCCCCAAACGCATTGCATAATTTATGGAAGCCCTCATTTTGCTAAGTTAGATGCCATTTAGCTTGAGTTAGAAAAAAATTTAAGTATTCCCAACTAATTTATTTATTAAAATTGGTAAAATTTTAAAAAATATTTTAATCTATTTCAAAAATTGGAAAGATAAAAACCTGTAAGTTAGCTGTATATAAACGTTTGTAAAAATATTTTACACCGCTGGTCTAATTTCTCTTTAAACAAATTAACTATGACGAGGCTTACTTTTAGAAATACTTAAATAAACTCAAACATACTTAAGTAGTTGAGAATATAAACCTAGATTCTGGATCAAATCCAAAAAATATATATATATATATTTTTATCTTGAGCTCTGAGCTAGCATATTACCTGATTTCAATGCTATTTTTTAAAAAAAATTATTGAGTTTGTAAAGGTGTTCTCGTAGGAAAGCTCTCAATATGATGTGTCCGAGTTGTCATTCAATTTTTGAAGAGTCTGTATTTAGCTTGATTCTAATGTCCCTTTGTTAAAGAGTAATGAGTTAAATCTCTGTTATACCACTAAATGACCTAAGGTACATTGATTATTTGATAGTGCACTTTGCATACTGCGCACTATTGTTATCGCTCCAGAGTTTGATATTAATAACCTAATTTTGTTTGTTAAATTTATTGATTCAAAGAAAAATATTATTTTTAGATATGAAGGGACTGGGCGATCCCTTTCTCTTAAACTGATAAGTCAGTTAAGAAAACAGCAGTCTTCAAATAGTGAACTTCCTGAAAAGGCCAAGACCAGAAGATCTCTTGCTAGTATGAATATTTTTCTTAATAATATAACCTTTTTTTGCGTTTAAGTTCATATTTGCCTTACATTGGATTATCCGTCTTTTGTCTGGAACTCTATGTTAATCAACCATCCCCAAGCTAGCATGAAAAAATATTTCCCACCAGGTTGTTCACAAAAGAGTCCAGTCTCGGAAATCTACGGTGGTTCTAAAGTTAGAATCTAAAATCGACAAACTTCCATGATTAAAAATTGTTAATCAAATCTCCGCCGTTTATGACATTAGGAAACAGCGGTGATTTTAAGATAGCAATTCAAAAAAGCAAAAGAGAATTTGTGCTCACTTACTCCTCTTTCACTCCATCGCTGGAGCATAGGGCCTTCGTCAGGTTCTTCCATCTCTGTTGGTGGCCAGATGTTTCGCCTCCCGCCATGTTGTCCTCACGTCCTTCAGTTCTTTTTCAATCGTTCATTTCCAAGTATTTCTGGGTCTTCCCCTCTTTCGGTGCCCCTAGAGATTCCAGTCAAAAGCCTGTCTTATCTTGAATTATTCAATGACCAATCCACCGCCACTTTTGTTTCTTAATTTCAAATTTGATTGGTATCTGATTTGCTCTCCCTAGAAGCTCTTCATTATTACTTTTATGGTACCACTTAATGTCAAGAATCCTTCTATGGCACTTGTTAATGAAAACCTGAAGCTTACTCATGTTAGTTTTATTGCAGTGCCATGTTTCAGATCCATAGAGAAGGACGAACTTCACATTAGTGTTAAATACTCTGATCTTAGTTACGATAGAATTAGCCCTATTTTTCCAATACTTGATAAGCATTGCAAAGCTACCTTGTGCCTTATTTAAAAAAGAGAATTTTTGACAATCCTATATTTTAGGAAAACACCTGGTATCTTCTACTGATACTAATCATGAGAGTCCAAGCGAAATCAACTATTAAACTAAAAATAAGACCTTTTCCCCAAACTCCTCGGTTATTAAAAAAATAACAGAATTTAAAAATAAGTTTTTAACACTTTTTTTTTGCTGGGAAGTTTCAGTTTCGAAGGTAACTTAACACTAAAATTCAACATTCACAGCTGCAAATCCGGTGCTGATTTCAGACGTTGGTAAATTTGAGGTCATCAGACTTTTGACGCTTCTCTGCACGATATAAGTTTTGATATTTAATGGAGATTATCTATTATCCCGAATTTTTTTCAATTATTCAACCTACCTCTGGTCTCAATTAGACCAAAGTTCTACTGTATTATGTACATTCAAATAGGAAAGAAAGTACCATCTTATCTACCCCCCCCCCCCCCCCCCCCCCCCCCATCACAATGATCTCTATATAACACCAAGTTTCACAAACAGTTGAATACAGCAAAATCAATGTTGATCCTGTATAAAATTATTCGTCCATGAGTATCCTTTCACATAGTTGGATTGAAGCTTTCTTTTGAGATTAGCTTAAAATTTAATTAAAAATTGCAGGGATAACTTATTGTGAAGTCTTACTTTTATTTAAGTGTGTGATTTTTCTGATCTTTTATTTTTATTTTTTACAAAAATTAAGTTCCAATATTTCATGAAATCATTGATCAATAAACACAAAATAAATTTCGAACATTTAGGGTCCTGTGTCATTCTTTAACCCTCTAATAAATGAACAAATTGGCTAAAATCTAAACTTAATTCTACATAAGATTAAAAATCGAATTTTTAACAGAAAATTATACATGACTGGTCAATACTTTGAAATTCAAAATTTAGTAAAAGTATAATGAAAATAATTTTGTTAAAATTATATGTGTTGCTAGAATGTCTGACGGTCAGGTGACTGGTTTATGCATTCCATTCTTCAGAGGGTTAAACTATAGAACCTTGCCTGATAAATTGTTCCGAGCATTTTTGATTTCTAAATTTTTTTATTTGAATTAATCTAACACCTCTTATAAGATTATCTTCCTAAACAGATCTTACATGAACTAACTCTTATAAGATATTATCTTCCTAGACAGATCAGACAATTCTACTCTAATATGTTATGTGACCTCAATTTCTCATTTTTAGGGAGAGTCTTACATGAACTAACATTAAACGAGTCCATTCGTTATAAACAGGGGGATAAAATTGAAGAGTGGTTGAATCATTTATTGTGCCTCAATGTCACAGTTCCTCCTGCAAGTCCAGAATCTTTACCCGACCCAGAAGACTGCAAATTATATCCTTTTACATAAAGCTTGAATAAATTATTTTAATTAGTATTGTAATGACTAGGTTCCATACAGCAAAAATAAATATTTAATTAAGCAAAGCACAGCACATATACAACACTAGTTTACAAAAATTATGACTTAAATATTTAAAGTTAAGCCAAATGAAAATAATAATTGGATGGGCAAAAGTTTGATGCATTCAGTCTGAAGATCAAACTCTCTCTGATAATGCATACACCAATTAGAGACAAAATATGTCCAACTAGTGGTGGCCCTCTTTATGGTTCACTAGGAGTGTTTGTTTCAGTACTTTTATTAACTTAGATTTATTTTTATCAAATTATTAGATAGCGAAAATGTGGAGTTTATTATTATATCATTCATATAGCTATCCATTTTTTAAAACTGTACCTTACTTTTAGTAAATCTTTTTGGCATATTGACCTGTCTTTCTTACAGTCCATCGGAGGTTGTAAAATAAAACAACCCTCATACAAAATATCAGTTTTTCCTTGACAAGTGCACATGCTATGTCAATCGAGACACACTCTTTAGCTACCACAAAGATGCCGAAAGGTTCCTCCACAACCTAGTCGCCATTCTGGTCGCATCGCATTACAAGAACTCGCCCAACGATTTACAGATCATGAGTGATGCCCCAGCTCACCACATCTTCTGCTTGTGCGGGCCCCCAAAAGAGCAGAAGGCCAAAAGCAAGCATCCGGAGCTGCCTGAAGTATTGTGTGTTTTGCAGGTAGACATTTAATTTATAATGTGAAGTTATTGTACTAGTTTAACAACCCTTTCACTTCCAATGATTCAATTTGGAATCGTCAACTTTGAGGATTTTTTTCTCGCTAAGTTAGACTATTACTAAGTTAGTAAATTTTTATAAAATTCTCTGCACATTTTTCTATAAGTTAGGTTTCAGTTTTCTTTTTGTATTGAAAGGGAAGTATGGACGAATCATGTCTTAAAGGAATTGAATGATGTTTGTGGTAGTAAATGAAAAGATGAAAAACATGGTAAAAATAAAATTCAATCTAAAACAACTGGTTTTTAGAATTTTAAACAATCAATCTTTTCTGTCTGTCTATGACGGTATCAACTCCAGTGATAACAGTCCTATTAAAAAAATATTTTTTGGTAAGAGAGGCATGAAATCAGATGCCTATCTTTTTTACTTTTTCCGTGGTTCTCTTTGCATAGTAAGATTTTCATTAAGAATTAAAATTACAGGAAAGTAGGCTATTCTAGTTCGTTCATAATTTCTTGTTACAAAAGTAAATATGTTTGTTGCTTTTTTTTTTCAACATCCCATGGGCTGTAAAGAAAAGACTGTTCAATATACAAAAAGATTTTTTTTACCAAAAGTAATGCGTGTAGCTCTAGTGCGACGATAATTCAAACTTAACCCAACCTAATCAGGTAAAGTACAATACAGCTTATTTCTCTACATAATCACCTTGATGATTAATGCATTTTAGTACGGTGCAATTAGTCCAAAAAAAGGCCGAACCCGGACATCCAAAGTAAAAGTTTCATTCCAGGTCCAAATTGTTCTATACAGCCTACATATTGTTTGGTAAAAAGTCTCACCATTTTGAGCGTCGGGTTTGGGGGGGAGGGGGGTTGAAGTTCGAAAATTGGTAGTTTTTTCAGTTTTTCTTGAATATCTCGAATAATATGCAGTTTAGAGCCAAAAGTTCAATTATAAAAATATTTTACATTAAATTACAAACAAAATGACCATTTACACTATTGTTGTAAAGTGGACGGTTCTAGAGTTACAGCTGCTGTAAAAGTAGCATTTTGGCGAACTTGGTTAGATTTTTAGGAAAAATATGACATTTTCAGTGCAAAATCTTTTGGATTGGGCTTTAAAAATTTAAATGTGCACTTTAGTGGCCGGTGGTATGTTAGTGATAAGCCCTTGAAGGAACGACAACCTCACCATCTTCTCAAGGGGCGCTACTTTTTAAGGGAAAAGAGGATTCCACAGGCCTAGGCCATATAAACCTGTGGTACGGAGAAACCCAAACTCAACTGATAAAAATGTAGAAATTTATTCACCATCAACTTCTAAATCTTCATGTACGATGTCCATGTCGCTGTTGTCACATCCTAGGCCTGAGCAATTACTGCATAGGTTCGAACAATTTAGATCACTTTTCCTGCACCTGCAGTTACGGACGCATTCGTCTTTGCAAGCGCACGCTATGAGTGAAAGTAATTCCTCAGGAGCTGGCTGTTACAATCGGTCTCAAGCGTTCGCCAACCAAAGAACGAAATGTTTTCCAGCGCCAGCCACTGCAGTGGGGTCAACTTTGGGTTCTTTGAAGACTAGAAGTTTCGTACGTAGAGCGTCGTTGACTAGCAAGTTCCTATACGGTGTAATTTCCCCCTTCTTGTAGATAGCCGATACAGTGTCACATCCTGTGAAGGCGTATATCGGTAAAAGTACATCTTTTATGTCCCCAATGCCTCGCTGAACATCTGAAATTATATATCTTTTTTACTTTTGATTGCCTTTCTTTGGTACTATCAATTTTAATGTATTCTCTGAGGGTGAGTGGACAGTCAACAAGATTAGTAAATCGGTGTCGTCACCAATTACACCAAACCTCAACTCCTTTCTTACTTTCCTCAATTGCTGCTAAAACTATTAACAGGTCAGCATCGCCTGATGCTTGATTAACTGTGCAACCACCTCTTTGCAAATGCACTGTGAGGAGAGAAATAAGGCTCATTTTGTTCATTGAGTTAGCTAGAAATTCGCTTTGATTGATGTTTACATTGATTGAGTCTTCTACTTTCACCTCAATGTTTGTGGTAGAACGTGATCTGCGCAAATGCTCTTCATCTTTTGTGTTTACTTCGTTGTATCCATCAAAAACAACAGATGCTGGCCCATAATGAGAAGTTACGTACTTTGAGTATTGCTCGCAAATCTGCTTAAAGGTAGCTTGGGCGTCGTCAGACCACACGATGAAGGAGATGACCTCCATCAATGATGTAGGACACTTTCTCTGAATTTTGGATAGTTGAGGACATTTCATTTGAATCTGGAAACAAAACGGTCACAATTGAAGATTTGTTTCCTCTCCTCATCAAGCCAGTTTCGTCGAAGAGGGATGGAGGATAAGCACATAGCTCCTACTTAAAAATTTCATCAAGCCTCTCATCACTTCCTACTGTGCACACCATCCTATGTAGAAGAGTGTTAAGGTTCACACATACAGTGTTGTTATTAATTGTGATAGACTTGGTTATAGAGGCTAGAGACTTAATAGCTAACTTTCTTTTTAAATGTATGCCTTTGAACGTTTTGTTCTCAATCTCTTTCAATGCTAATGTTCCAATTTCGAAAGTTTTATCACAGTTGACGTTTTCGTCAGCGACAATCCCTGTTGATAAGGAAGATAGTTCAGGTGCTTCAGGTGCTTTAGAAAATGGATTGTGTTCCTCAAGCCAGGAAATAAAAATTTGCAAGTCTTTGCAATTTCTTTTCTGTCTTGTCTCTCGTAACTCCACGTGCTGCTCTGAAGAGACGCTGTGAACACCTGTAAATTTTTCCATTGCTTCACATACCCGAAAACAAGCTGGCATTGAATTGATCCAAGTTGCAATGGTTGTTGCTGTTATTCCTCTACCACCGGTCAATCCGCCAATGCTACTAAAGAATCTCATCAAAACTTGTTCAATGGTCATGTCACTCCAGACTCCAGACCAAAACTTTTCAGTACGTCGAATAGTGAAATAGCCACAATTAACGAATAACTCGTTTTCTGGACTCTTAGAATTAATGAGTTCCATTGAGTCTTGTAGGTATACGTGGGAATATTAAGTTGAATAAGTCATACGAAAACTCTACCACTCGACCATCATACCTTAACACAGCGTTACAGAGGGAAGGGGGCAGGCGGCAGGTGTAAGATGCGTAAACAATTTCGTTCTTGTTCTCAGTTTCAGTATTTTTGCAATTGTAATACTCTGTGGTGCTTCTTATCCTCTATTAAACTACAAAAAATCGATCAATATTCCTTCAAAGTAAAGTTTTGCTCACATCGTAGATAAAATGTCTTTTTTTCCCAAAAATCTGAAAAAGTTCTCCAAAATGCTACTTTTACAGCCGCTGTAACTCTAGAACCATTCACTTTACAACAATAGTGTAAATGGTCATTTTGTTTGTATTTTAATGTAGAATCTTTTTGTAATTGAACTTTAGGCTCTAAACTACATATTTTTCAAAATATTTAAGCAAAACTGAAAAAACTACCAATTTTCGAACTTCAACCCCCCCTCCCCCCCAAACCCGACGCTCAAAATGGTGAGACTTTTTACCAAACAGTATGTAGGTTGTATAGATCAATTTAGACCTGGAATGAAACTTTTACTTTGGATGTCCCGGTTCAGGTCTAATTGCACCGTACTAATTTGTCATACCTGTGAACAAGCTTTGCAATACCTTCTTCATAAAATGTAGCCACCAACGATTTGAAGGGAGTTGTGTGACAGTTTATTTGAGTTCCACATCAGTTTGGTTGATCCACTTATGTTATGGGAACCTTCGAGTTTCCTCAACCGCTTGGTCAACCCGCTTAACAATGTCGGCTGTAGTGAAGTAGTCTGTAGGAAGACTTGCTTCCTTGATCCCCTTCTTCGTGAACATCAGTTTGGCCATCTTTTTCAACAACATTCACAAAAAACGCAATCACTCATACAGATGTCTCAATGCACTCGACTCATTCGTCAATGGATTTCCATTGCACTGTTCCTTTCTGCCTGCGAGAAATGAATAACAGCTCACAATTCTCACTTGGCAGCTGGCTGCTACATTTTATGAAGAAGGTATTGGAAAGTTTTTTCGCAGATACGGCAAGTGCCTTAATTGTCAAAGTGGTTATGTAGAGAAATGAGCTGTATTGTACATTACTTTTGGTAGTAATTTTTTTTGTATATTGAGACGTCTTTTCTTTACAGCACATAGGAGTTGGAAAAAAACAAGTAGGTTTGTTACAGAATCTGTCACTTAAACCGCTTCCACACAAAATTTATGCTTACAGGAAACACTATTTTTGACCTCAGAAAGAAATTCGCCTGATAGGGACTTCTAATTCAAAATTTTAAACGCCAAAATTAACTATTTTCATTAATATTCACAAATTAAAAATTACTCATTATCGTTTGCTAAATTTGTTTGAAATTCGTAGAATAATGATGCAGTTTTCTTAATAAATATATTTTAGTCGCCACAATTTAATTTACAGTTCGAAAAATATATAATTAGTAAAAATTGGTGCTTTCAAAATAAAAGCGAAACTTTGCATATTTTATGCTAAATTAAAAGTATGTATACATCTTTCTTCACACATATAATGTATACTGAACCATCAAAAGAACTCTAATGTGATATTACAGCAATCCAAACTGAATTATAACACATAAATAAATAATCTTTCAAAGGTTTTATTTTTATTTTAAATAAAGTTTCTTGTACATTTGACGAAATGGCAACAGTGAAAATATTGAATGAAAATGGAATTTTCATGTTATTTCAGTGTAGATTAAACTTTTAGTTATTTAAATTTTAAATATTCTTCTAATTAAAATTTTTTAATGAAATTTGGGATGTAACCTACCCCGATTTTTTTGCTTTAAAATGACGTATCCCACTTGTTTGTGCGACTTTTGGTTTGTTCTGTGAAAGTGGGTGACAGACGGACGGACAGATGGACTGAACGATTATAAAACCTTCCACTTTTTATGTTTTAAACGTAATGTGGAAGCTAAAAACAATCCTTGTATATATATTTCATTGTATAAAATATAAAGCACTGATTTCTACAGGTTTGTTTGGAAGGCAAACTGTCAGAAAAGACTGTCAAGCATGAATTGAGCCATGGAAGGAGAGGGGCTGGGGACCTCATCCCTTGGACTATATCTCAAGAGGTAAGAGATATCTACGAAATAAAAATTCTGCTTAAGACGATACATGTAGCCACCTGAAATTTGATCGTTTTTCAGTGACTTTATTAAAAAGGGAAGGAATACATGAGTCGTTTAAAGTTCAGTATGTTTATTATACATTATACATTTAAAAAAATTTAAAAAATGGCAGCCGTAGTAACTCATCTCCTGAGACCCTCGCGTTTAAAAGTGTTAATGGGTGGTAATTCTAGCCACTCCAAAATTGTTTTGAAATCAAAATTTTTTATTTGAAAATGTTCACAAAACTTACATCTTCTAGTTAAACCAATAAAACAACAAAAAAAGTTGAAAAATTGTAAATCAGCAAGCCACGGAGTAAAAAAGGGTTTTTTTAACCCTTTTTTCAAAGGTTTTTGGCTAAAAAACTATTTTTTTTGTATTTTTATAGCTTGTTTAAGGTTTAACTAGATATAACTTTTTACGTTTTAAAGTTATTAAAGTTACGTTATAGGGTGAATAAAAGTATCTAAAGCTGGACTCTGTTATTGAATTCGGCTTAGTTCCTACCCAACTAAGCACTGAACTAATCCCCAACACATGAAGTGTTATACACTCATATTTTTTTCCTACTTATATTGTTTCTCATCTGGATTAAATGATTGCATCCATTATTGTATTAAATAAAACTTGTATATTTATTACAGGGGACGTACATAAATTACGTCATGCTCATAGGGGGGAGGGAGGGGTATGCGTCAGCGTGACGAATTGTGAAATGGAGGGGTAATTGCTGCGTGACGCAACGATAAAAACTTCCAATTTTGCAAGGAAAATCTGTTTTTATAAGAACGATTTTTAGAAAGAAATCTGAAATTTTTTTTATTATAAGATCATCATAAGAAACACTTAAACAAAGGAAAATATTAAAATTGACTTGAAAAAAGGGGGGGGGTGCGACAAACGTGACCTAATTTTAGGGGGAGGGGTTCGACCAAACGTGACGCAGCGTGACATTGGGGAAAGAGGGGTCAAAAAAGTTCAAATTTTGCGTTACGTAATTTATGTACGTCCCTAAATGAGTTATTGCTAAGAAAACTTATTTTATACAATTCTTATATACAATTTTCTATTTAAGTTTTATTCTATTCTGAAATCATGCCTTTATTGAATCATATTTTTTCAGTTTACTCAGCAAGACTTTCCTTCACTCTCTGGTGCTCGCATTGTCAGAATTGCAACCCATCCTGATTATCAAGGAGTAAGTTCCCTTTTGAAATAATTGTTATGAATTTTAAACCGAATAAATATTATAATATTTTTAAATACATTTCTATATTTATAGTGTACCTTACTTCAAAATATATTGATATTGATGCCAGGGCTAGAAAAATCTCAAATTTTTTACATGCCCTATCGGGCAAGTTAGTCTTGGAAATACATGCCCGACTAAAACTTTCACATGCCCAAATGCAGGGCCGAGCGAAAAGGGTGTTAAGAAGTTTTCCGGGAGATCATATAATTAAACATAAAAATTTATTTATGTATTACAAAACCAAAAATTATTTCTCGTTCTTGGCTCTTGCACGCATGATTATAAAAAGCATTACGCTCGCATACTCACAATCCCATCGTGATTGGGCGACGCGTATTTCACATGACATTTAGAAAACAGTGACAACTTCTAGAAATTACGCAAAGCCCTGCCGTGTTTTGATGGTACATGCGGCTCAAGGGATATGTTCGGGATTTTTCAATAAAAGTGTTTATTTAAGGAAAGGTATTTTTGATGAAATATTTACATGCCCGATTGGGCATGTGAGGCGAAAAAATACATGCCTAATCGGAATTTTTACATGCCCCGGGCACGTCGGGCAATATAATTTTCGAGCCCTGATTGATGCCGATTAAAGAGTCCAGAGGTAGAACCCCTTGACTAACCAGGAATCTTCCCCTGTTCAGGTCTGCTTGGCGGACATTGGCAATAGGAAACAGGTTTCTCCCTTGGTTCTTCTCTTGCTGTACTAACTTGGGACTCATGTTTCCCGTGAATCAGGGTTGCTACGAGAGAAGAAGAAAAGGATAATCCGGTTACCTTCGCCAGTTTAGATGAAGACTTGCTATTGTCGCCAAAGAGGCCTGATATGGACAGATATCCTATCAATGAAGGGTTTTTTCTCCTGAACTCTTCAATTGTTAATTTTATGGGTGTTGGTAGGCGCTAAACTGCTCAGCATAGTTGACTGATATAAATCTAACATTTTCTGCTGAATTATGCAGAACTTTTTTTTCAGTGAATAAAGGATATTTGTTGGTTAATTACCCAAGTAGCACGCTTTCATTTTTAAAACGTTGCAGAAGCGAAAAGTCGTTTCTTTGCGAAAACATAAATAAGAAACATAATAAAGTCGCAAATGTGTCTCGTTAGGAATACTAATTTGCAACCAATTTTGCGACGTGTTAAAGAGGTTGCAAAACCGTTACTTGTTACCATTTTGCAACGGTGTAGCAACGCTTTTTTACTGCTTTTGCAACGGAATAGCAACGCCTTTTTACCGTTTTTGCAGCGGAATAGCAACGTATTTCTATAGCTCTTGCAACGAAATAGTAACGTATTATAACTGTCACAGCCATTTTAGTAAATTGTAACAAGTTATTACAATGTCCATACAATTCAAACTAAATGTATTGAAAAGATCTATTTTTATTTTGTATTAAAATACTTTACACACAATGGTGCATATATCAAGAAGGATTTTATATTTTACTACATTTCTTGAACAACTCGAACCGCTTTCACGAAGAGCACCTGATGATAAAAGACAAATAGAAAGAAACACTATAAAATATGCGTGCTTTTATTTTTAACAGCTAAACTGATAAACTCTCCTGTATCATTTTAAATTTCAGTAAAAGCACTTCTTTGATGAACTAACACCTTACAATTTTCCAAACACTAACTATAGATAACCACAAAAAAACTCTGTTTATGAGTAAAGAATACTTCCGGACGCCCATTTCTCGCCACTACATAGAACTCTATCGCTGCCAAATAACGCTTTGTATTGAGAACTTTAAGTGCAAGCAATAAAATCTTACAATTCAACGTTCCAAAAACGTTTCTTTATTGCCGAAGTGCAAAGATTATTTTTGACGTATCTGAAGCATTTTTGCGACGGAACTTTTTAACAAAATAGAAATGTAACGAATGCAACCAGTTAGCAACGTTTTTAATCCTTTCTGTGCTACCTGGGTAGTTAACTAAATCAGAGTGCATCCTAGCTGCAGTTTATGGAGTTTATTTTTTTCTAATTTTTATCAGCAAATAGAGGGTTATATTAAACAAGATAATCTCATTATATAATAATAGAGATTAGAATTAACTATAAGATTGATATGAAAAGCATTCAAGATTATTCTAAGGAATAAGTCTGAAAAGTTGTCAAAACTGGCACCTTGCATGTTTTATCAATGATTCACATTTAATCAGCTTAAAATAGTTTTGCCATTAATCTTTTGTTTTAATGCATGAATGAACTAATACAAATGCTAATATAACTCTTAGGGGTAGAGTTAATAGAAATCCTGATGGATATGGCAGATAAATTTTTATGTGCTTTATGAAGCTTTTTTTTTTTAAATAAGAGTTTGTGATCTTTTGAAATAATATAGTTTGAATTAAACTTTTATTTTTAAAAAGGATGATGTAGCGTATATATGACGTCCCAGGTTGATAATAAATCTGAGGTGTACTAGTAATTGTTTTGATATGTATATTCGAATTGCTGTTGTCGCTTAATAAATACTATGTTGCTCTACTAGCTTTTCTTTGTAAAACCTTATTATTACACTAACTATATATTTTTTTATAATTCTTTTAGAAAGGTTATGGTCTTTTAGCACTGAAATTGTTACAAGACTTTTATGAGGGCAAGTTCTATCACAGTGAAGGCCCTTCCGTCAACATGGCTCCTTTGGTATACAATGATATTGAAATGGAAGAGAACTTGGAAGAAAAACTGGCATCACAAACTTTGCTGCCGACATTGTTCCCTCCATTGAATGAACTGAAACCTGATATTTTAGATTATCTTGGTGTTTCTTATGGTGTATCAGAAGAGTTATTAAGGTAATGTTGACTTTTCTCAAATTCTGGAACAACGTAAAGGTCTTCTGTTCCATTTCTGTAATTCTGTTCATTTTCTGTTTTAACAGCCTCTGAATCAAGGTCACTATTTTATGTTAGTGTCTATTTTCATAATGTTACTTTTTTATGTACCATATAAAAGCAATTATGATTTTTATAAAAGTTTAATATACACTGCTCAAAACAATTAGGGGAGCACTTTGCGTCCTTTTGTTAACCCTTTCAGTTTCAGCGTTTTGTTTTTCATTCTAAAAAACTAAAATTTGTGAAGTAGATTCATTATGCATACCGAATGAAATGGTAAAAATCAGGCGGAAAAATATTATTTTTTTAAAATAAAAATTAAGGGGGGAAAATCGGAATTAAAAATTAAGAAAAAATTATAACAATACATTTTTCAAATTTTTATTTGCAAAAAAGAGTTAAAATCAATTTTTAAACATCTGATAATGCAAGTGTGAAGAATTCAGGGTCAATTTATTTCATCCATTTTTTTTGGGAGTGAATTTTATTTTACCATGTTTTCATATTTTCATTTGATTAAAACAAACATTATTTACATCCTCAAAAGACACGATTCTTCCATCTAACTATAAATTAGTGCAAGCTCAACTTGGTGAGAGAAAAAATCTCAAGCTCATGATTCCAAATGGAAACATTGGGGTTGAAAGAGTTTAAACCATGCGCTCCCCTAATTGTTGTGAGCAGTGTAATTTGGAACATTATGTAAAGTCATAAATTTAGACATTGGGTACATTTTGTGTTAATTTTAAACACACACAAAAAAAAACAAAATTCATGAAAACTGGTGTATTTGTATGGGTTTTAAATATTTTATCACTGCCTTTTGGATCGCCGTAGTTTCGCGACTTTTTTTTTTTTTAATGCAAGCATAATCTGTTATTAGCATTAGAAAGGATTGTTATTGCAATATAAGGTTTAAAAGAAAAAAGTCGTGTAATAATTAATCAAAGAAAAATTTAATACATAAAGCATTACTTTCTACACTTAGTTTACATAAATGAAGAAATATTTTTTATTTTATTAATAATGTAAAACATTTCGAAATCATTTTATGGTACAATAACTTTTGGACTCGTACATCAAATTAATAAAATATGAAAATTGTCCATGCAAACATATTAAATAATTTACTATGTTTGTGTTGTCAACTTTCATTTATGGAGTCATGAAGAGTCATTCATTGTGGCAAAACCCCTGTATATAGAAAGTATTAATATATTATCCTCTACAGGTTCTGGAAAAAAGCTCAATTTAGTCCAGTCTATTTAGGATACACAGCAGTAAGTTATTATTTTGTGCATTTTTTAAACTTTTACTCCTCTTACTTCACTTATAAATGGCTTGTTTAAGAAGATGTATCTCTTTCCAGTTTGTTTTCATTTTTTATTTTGTTTTTGTTCTCAATATGCAGTCTTTTTTATGCTGTGTTCTATTTCTATTTTAGTGTTTTCTGTGAGCAACTTGTTTATATTCTTGCTTTTTATTAAGCTTAAAGAATATGAAAGTTATAATTGTCAAGTGGTGTTTATCATGTTCAAAATCCTTAATTTTTTGATGAAACTAATAATTACTTTTGTTTACTCAGTTACATTTCAATTTAATAAATACAATTTATAACGAAAAATTGAGATATATTTTGCAAAATTTTGTCTGATTGTATTTATCATGACGAATGTTTTAAAAAAATGTAAGAAAATGCATCAAACATTCAAATGTCCTTGCTGAAATAATCCTATATTTCATTATTATCTTAACGACTATTTATAAACAGAAATAAATGTAATGGGCTTTTTTCATGAGGGATCTGGCAACAGGTTTGCGGTCTTGCTTTCATTTTCCCCGAATTTTGTTGATATTCGAAATTGAATTTTCTAATAATAAGTTATTTTAGTTGTTATTTTTTAAAATTACAACTTTTGCTGTGCTGGTTTTTTTTGTTTTAATCATTTATCAAGGAAAACTTGCATTGAAAGAAGTGGAAATTTTAAAAAAATAACTAAAATAACTTATTCTTAGAAAACTCAATTTCGAATATCAACAACAGTAATGCTAGAAAAATGAAAACTAGACCGCAAAGCTGTTCCCAGATCCCACATAAAACAAGCCCATCCAGCAGGATAAAAAAAATGATAATAATATCGCTGGAACTGTTGCACACTCAAGACATTAAACATGCCCATTATTGTTTTAATTTTAAATGTAACTGACTTTCTTTAGTTACTACTAATTAATAACCTTGTGAATGGAACCAAAAGTTGTATTTTTATACTATGATTTTATTTCAGAATCAATTGACAGGGGAGCATTCTTGTATCATGCTAAAGCAGCTTACTGGTATCTCCACATCTACCAACTGGTTATCATCTTTTTCAGTAGACTTCTGTTGGAAGACCATTGAAACTATTCTTTGGTTGAAACTAGATGCAGATCTTGCTTTGAGCCTTATTTCACAAGAAAAAATCCCGGATGAAGAATATAGAAGTAAGAAGTGTTTAATCATACTCTCCTACATTAACATGTCACACCCATCTTTGATGCTTAATTATCCAATCAGCCTCCTCATAAGTGGCGATTTTACTTTTAATTACTTAATCTATATACATAAAAGGCAACTTCTGTCTGTATAAGACACGAAATCTAAAGAACCACGCAACAGATCGTCACGAAATTTGGCACAAAAATTCATCTCCTCTCCGGAACATACATAAGCTAAGAATTTTTCGAGTCGGACCATTCCTTCCATATATAGTTTTCGAGCGTTTTCTAGAAAAAATACACCACTTTCGCTCAAATCCGATCATTTTTTCCCTTTCGTGATGACATTCAGCAGAAGAAATTAAATAAAACTTTAAACGAAAATAATTAAAATTGAAAATGTTTATTTTGTTCTGTTACTAAATTCATAATTTGAAAAATAATTGATACGTTTCAAGTGACCTAATCCAACCAGTCTCCTTTCTAGGATTTATTGTGTTTATTTAATTTGAATTATTAATTTTTTAAATGGATAGTTAAGCTAATACTGAACTATGTTGGATTTTGAAGACCATCGCACTGGAGCTGCATATTAGGGTTTTTATGTCTTTTTTCGCCAAGACTTGCCAAACTCACCAAGTTATTACAAAAAATGTACCAAATGAGAAATTTTTTTATTAGCTGGTTGTGCGAAGGTCATCGCACAAGAGCTGAATGGGTGTGTTGGTAGCTATATCTTTTCCTCGCCAAATTCGCAAAAGATTTTCCTTTACTTTTGTGGATTATCTGCGTATTCGCTTATCTGCGGATGCAGTGCCACCAAATGGGGAACTTGCATGCATTTTTTTTTATTCTTTTAAAACATTCTCCATGCGATTCTAAGAACATCGACATAAATTTTACCTCAATCCGACCATTAGTTTATTTTTAATTAATTTTCAAAGTTTGCGTTTAGCCCCGCCCCTTGAAAACGCTGCCTCTGGCCTTCCCTCCCCGCGTGACGACACACGACGCAACTGGGAAGGCCATAGAAAGGCGGCCGCTGCGTTTTGCGAATGTCACTCTTTGTAATGTTTTTTTAATCGCGTAGAACCCATTAAAGTGACTTAAATTCTGTGAAACATTAGTGAATACGAATGCTGCTTAGTGCCTTTTTATAAATACCACTTAAAACCCGTTAGAAAAGCTGTTTTTTAATGTTCCTTGAGCTGTAAAAAATGTGTGTATTGATACATTGTTAGATTCAAGAAGGTTTGAATTTGAAGCAAATAGGCTATTCTTATTAGTAACAGGCTTATGTTATCAAATTAATGTCTATGCAATTATATTATGTAGCTATGTATTTGTACTTATATATTAAACTATGTAATTTAAATGTAGATTAAAATTAAATTTAATTTATTGAAATACCAGTATTGAAGATTGGGAAATATTATTCATTATTACAGGGATTGGTCAAAACAATGTACACACATTGCAATTTCTAAACTAAAAAACATATTTCATTAGTAACTGAGATACAAGTAAAATGCTTTTAACGACTTGTAACGCGTGTTACGACAAACATGTTCGAGAAAATATATACTATGAAAAATATTTCCCATTCTTAAATGCAGTTATTTCCATCAATTAAATTCAGTTTTAATTTGTATTTGAATTTCATTGAAGCATTTTAGTTTATAACATAAGAATGTTACAACTACGAACAAAAATATCTGCTCCCTTTTCGAACATTGTTGAACCTTACTATCATCACATATTTTTTACATCTCTAGGAAAATTACAACAAGTTGGTTTGAAACATTAACTATCTCCTGACACCGCCTTCACACACGAGCTATAAATTTTTGAACAAATTTAATCGAATTAAAAATGGCCAGATAATTTATCCAACACCCAATGTGTTTAAAACTTTTTTTAATACAGTACATAATAATTTTTTAGCCTCCGTGGACCTTTAACAGTGCCAGTTAACCTGGAATTATCTCTTCTTTTTTTTAAAATGTGCATTAGTTGTTTTTGTTTTGGTTTTGCAAATATTAAATATATTTTAACTACTTTTTTTAATGATATTTGGTTTGATTTCATTATTGATTTAATTCACTTAGTTTCTGAAAAACAAAATTAAGTTATTTAAATTATCTAATGAGTTAAATGTTCAATAAAAACATTCTGTAATTGATTTTTTCCCTATTTATTGCTCTTAATTTTTATTTTAAAAATAAAACATTAATTGTAAATAAAGCAAACATTGGTAATGTAAAAGAAAAACAAATTAATGTTCATAATTAGTAATGATAAATAAGCAGCAAAAAACTATTTACATTTAAAATTATATGATTTTTTAATATTAAAAACGATTTTAATTAAAAATGATTTTAGTTTAAAAAAAATTAATTAAAAATATATGGATATAATTTACGACAACAGCTTTTTTAGTTGTGCCCCAGGTGACGGTAGGACATATAGCATTTTTAAAAGCTTCCACTTTTAACGTTATTAACATACTGTGAGAGCTGAAATAAATTTTTTGGTGTAATTTTTTCATGGTACTATTTAAACAAGGTATTATGCAATATTCGTATGCAAATATTTTCCAGTATTTACATAACTTTAATGTGTTCGACGCGACGCGATAAAAACACATTATGAAGACTGACTTTTGCAAAACACAGCGGCCGCCTATCTCTGGCTTCCCCAGTTGCGTCGTGTGTCGTCACGCGGAGAGGGAAGGCCTGAGGCAGCGTTTTCGAGGGGCGGGGTTTAGCGAAAACTTTGAAAATTAATTAAAAATAAACTAATGGTCGGATTGAGGTAAAATTTATGTCGATGTTCTTAGAATCGCATGGAGTTTCATTCTGATTCACAAGTGGTATTTCGCTGTTTCCCGACCCATGCAAGTTCCCCATTCCATGGATAATCGGGAGTTTACTGTATTTTTTTTCTTATTTTGGATGATAAATTGAGAGCTTGTGTTTAAGTTGGGAAAAAATTGCTCATTAAGGCACAAAACAGGTTAGTCCTTGATTGGATTACTTAATTTTAACTAAACCTCGGTTTAGGGCTGTACCTTGGGGTTTAAATTATCACTGAAAGACTGGGTTCAACTTCATAAGATGTAGATCACCTAAAAACTAAATTAATTCACATTAAACCCCTATCAACTATCAAGAGGGTGGATTGATTTAAATCATGATTTTAAAAAAAAAAAAATAATTGATTTAAAAAATCTTTCAACTGTAAGAAATAGGTTGAGTGCAGAAAAGGCAGTAAAATTAACATTTTTGTATAAAGCTCTTAATAAATAAAATGTCATCATGGTAATTTGGTCCTTTTTATTTTGCTAAATTTATTTTATAAGTGGATTCATAAGTTTTAATTTTAGACCAAGATTTGATTATAATTACGATTAGTATTTATTTTGAGGTAAAGATAGGTTTCAGTCTACTAGCATTTTTCAACACATATTTTACTTAGATATCTAAAGTATGTTTACAGTTTTTAAAATTGAATGTTAATTTAAATAGTTTAGACTGTCAAATTAGAAATACTCTTTATTTTAGGTGTATATTAATTTAAGTGATAAGTAAAATGTCCTTGATCGAATTCCCAAGAATATGCAAAATATAAAAAAAAATCTGATTTAAATCAAAATAATCCGATTTTTTCAATTTAAAAAAAAATCATGATTTTTTTTTTCACAATGTCAACTATTTACCTTTATTAATGAGTTTGACTAGAAATGAATGATAAATTATAGCATATTGCCAATTTGAATGATATACTATATGTGTATTTCTTTCTAAAAGGTTTATCCAAGCTTGAAATATCAAATCTACTGGAACGTGATGATCTTGATAATTTAAAGGATTTCTGCAATATTCCTGGATTTGGCTTACCCCTAAAAGAGAATGCCATTGTATTGTCAAAGTTATATTTTACTCATAGGTTCAAGGATATCCAGTTAACTGACATTGAAAGGGTGAGTTATATTTTTTCAATAAATCATTTAGCTCCCTGGGCAATTTTAGGCTTCGAAACCAGAAGTATACTTCAAAATAAAAATATTAGCAATTTGGGACGGATATTGAAACATCAATTGCATCAAATTTCAAAAGTGTTTTTGAAAAAAAAAAATGAAAATGCATTGGTGTATTTCATAGACATAAGCGTTGCAGTTGCCTAACAGATTTATTTGTTGTACACCTTTAAAATTAGAACAATGGAGATGTATTTTTCATGCTTAGTAACATAAAATAATAAATTAATCTAGCTTTTGTTAAAAGTGAATTAAATAAGTAAAAATTTTCCACTAATTAATTGTTGTAAAAAAAAAAGTTTTGTTTACATTTGATGTTGCATAATGAGTCTATCTCCACCAATTGTTTATAGTTTTTATTATAATTAGCCTAAACCAGTTAATTTCTGAAAATATATAAAAAGAAACTTTGTGTAATGAGATCGGAAATTAAGAAAATATATGAATATGTAAGCTACGGCTACATAGTTAATTTGCAATACTAAAAAAATTTTACAGCCAACCTGTTTCACTTGAGTTTACAGTAGAGTTCCCATTATCCGAAAAAAGGTTTAACCGAAAGGCTCAAGATTTATTTTTTGCTAATATATGAAGTGTATACTCATAAATAAATAAACAAAAAATAAATAGGTGCTTACAAAGTTGGATTTATTTATCAAAATATGCAGTAATATATATTTTTTTTTTTTGCCGCTCAATTTTGGTCCAGTACCTTTCGGATAAGCGAGATTCTTTCAGGAAACATATATTTGATTATGTAAGCTACTTATATAATGTGGACAAAGGTATCTAACTAAAATATTTCTTTTTTATTTCTAGCGTGCTTTGTTTTCCTATGGCATTTTGCGGAAGCAACTTGAAGCTGTAGCTGAAAGTTTACACTGCACAGTTCAAAAAACAACTACAGAGCTTCTATCTGGTTTGAAAAAACTAGCTGTACATATTGTTGAGATTAGTACCTAGTGTTACATACATCAATATTTTATGTATTTTTGTAAATAAATTTGTTTTATAAAACAATGAATTTGACTTGTTATTTAACCATGGGGTGTTTTTTGTGTTGTGTATATTAAACTATTTCATATTGTCATCATAATTGGCACAACAGCCTTACAGTCGAACCCGTTAACGTGAGATCGAAGGGAGGATTTAAATTAAACAAAGGCCCTCGCCAGATAAGACGGTGAAAAATGCCCCCATTCCAATCGGGCTAATTTTTTTTCTGAAAATACCTCATAGTATGGACAACTTCTCAGCCAAGTTTCAGCTCAAAAATATGACGCATTTTTGAGTAAAAAATTAAAGTTTTTTTTTCTTTTTAAATTGATTATTCCCTGAATATATTTGATAAATCCAAAAAACTACTCATGAGTTTTTAGATATCATTGAGTAGTATTCTCAGAAAAATCCGCTCATAAATCTGATCGAGCGATCATTCTTAAAAATGCAATTTTATTTTTCAAAAAAAAATTTCATGCCAAAATCGTTTGGTCACAACTTAGGATTTTGTCTATACATATTCCTCTATTATCAATCTATAATATATTTTTTTTTCAGATTTTTAAAATTATTGGGCGATAGTTTAAAAAAATAATTCTTAAAGCCTGATTTTTTTGCTCTAAAATCCATAGATTTAGAAATAGCATGCCCACCGATTGCGCAATCCCGTACAACGCAATGATGCGTGATGAATCCACATTTCGTCGTTTTCGCAATGCATCACGGGATATTGATTCACAAAAATGGTTTTTCCGAAGAGTTACATACAATAAAAACTGCATTTTAACTTGCTTCTTTTGTGAATATATACCTCATGCCTCACAGAAATTATCAATACGCATGCAGCTATAAAATTATGCTAGCGAAACTTGTAAAAAGTTTTAATTAGTTAATATTGAATATATATCTTTTATTAGTCGAATTATCTCATGGTGCCATCTGGTGGCGTATGGCATGCCATGTGCAAGAGCTTGCGAACTGCCTTATGGGATAATGGTTAACAAATGGCTTCACCTTTCCCCCTAGAGGCAGATCTGCTACTTTCTAAATCTATGCTAAATTCTTTAGTCCGAAAGAAATTCTCCCAGATTGAATTTCCCCGCCTTTGTTAGGAGTGCCATCTGCCGAGTAAGTAGTGCGAAAAGTCAGGTTTTAAGAATATTTTATTTTTTTTAAACTATCGTCCAATAATTTTAAAAATCTGAAAAAAATATATATTATAGATTGATAATAGAGGAATATGTAGGGACAAAATCCTAAGTTGTGACCAAACGATTTTGGCATGATTTTTTTTTTTTTTTGAAAAATAAAAATGCATTTTTAAGAATGATCGCTCGATCAGATTTTTGAGCGGATTTTTCTGAGAATACTACTCAATGATATCTAAAAACTCATGAGTAGTTTTTTGGATTTATCAAATATATTCAGGGAATAATCAATTTAAAAAGAAAAAAAACTTTAATTTTTTACTCAAAAATACGTCACATTTTTGAGCTGAAACTTGGCTGAGAAGTTGTCCATACTATGAGGTATTTTCAGAAAAAAAATTAGCCCGATTGGAATGGGGGCATTTTTCACCGTCTTATCTGGCGAGGGCCTTTCATGTTAACCGTTAGAAATATATTTAAATTGAACTGAATAGTTTATAAAAAATAACATCTCAAAAGTAAAAATTATTATAATTTATTAATGTACTAATACACCAATAATACATGCATTGAATTAGTAATTCAAATTATAAAGTTTTGGAGTAGTACATTCATATGTATATTATGGAAAAATTATAAGAGAACTCGTGATTTTCTTAGAAGTAAAAGACAGTTGATTTTTATAATGTTCATTTGCTGCTTTTTTTGTTTTGTTTAATTCCATCTTCGAAACTTATATTTAGGAAAAAGTCATTTTTTCTTCGTTTAAGCAGGATTTCGTCTAGATTTTTAGAATTAGCTCAAAGCTTTATAGGCCAGGGAAATGCTATTAGTTAACCTTGAGCGACATTTCGTATTAAGCAAGTTTTGCGTTAACGAGGTTCGACTGTAGAACTATTGAGCCAAAGCCTTCTGATAGAGACTACTTATGACCTCATCATCTTGACCTGTGTATTCTAGTTTTTATTTTTAGGATGTTATAATCAACTTTTACGATGTACTCAACAGAATCAATCCATTGCAGTTTAGGTCTACTATACTTATGGGTTGTGAGAGGTTTGGCATAAAATACTTTTGTTACTGGATTTACCTCTTTCACTCGTAATATATGAGACATGATATTATATCCAAAAGTGTGTAATATAGTAAAAGGGAGACTGTATTATATATATATGGGGATTTCCACGCGTGACTGACACTACATCAGAACGATTTAACCAATTTCGTTTGCACAGTTCATAATTATTTTATATTTATTTAAAAAAAATATTGTATGTCAGTATACCCCTTAGCATATAGTATTTTTAGCAATCAGTAAAATTTTTTAAAAGTTATTATTTAACTAAAAAATATTAAAAATGTCCTGATGTGACTGACACTACACGAAATTTCGTAGATTTTTGGCTATCATGAAAATTCGAATTTCTTCTGATTGCGCTGTAATTCAGCATTCTACCACTGCTTATTTTAAGTATAAGGTTTCAGGCTAAATATATTAACTGCAAAAAAGTATTGAAATACTATAGGAAATAATTTATTAGCATTTTTGTGCGTGACTGACACTACATTCAATTCGTGACTGACACTACATTGTGAATGGTATCACAGATATGGAATTTTAAGCAATAATAACACAACATATGTTTTTATTTTTGATCATGGAAAGTTAAAAATTGCATAAATGGTAAAATTCTGGTTAAAAAAAGATACAGAGCGTCCCCTAAAGTAGGTTTCTGGTAAATTTTGTTTAACTCTAATTTCTTCTTCAAAATGCAGCAAATCAACCAAAGCAACATTCTACCAGTGTTTATTTTAAGTATAAGGTTTAAAACTGAATCATTTAATAGCAAAAAAAAATTGAAATATCATAGGAAATAATTTATTAGCACCTTTGTGCGTGACTTACATTACATTCAACTAGTGACACACTACATCATGTGAATTGTATCACAGAAATGGAAATTTTGGCAATAATAACAAAACGTATGTAAATAGTGTTGAACATTGTAAGTTAAAAATTGCGTACACGGTAAAAATACAGTTACAAAAAGTTACACAAGGTCCCCTAAAGTTGGTTTCTGGAAGTTTCTTACTTCTTTATTCAATAGCATTTTCTGAAAAACCTTGACCCTGAAGCCACACAAAAAGACTTCCCGACCATTGCAGATGTTTCAGTTTTACTGAATAAGCATCTTTATTAAACATTTGCCACCAAAATTTTAACGATAATTTAACTATAAAAGGAAATAAAGCTCTTTTTATAGCATCAAGTTCATTTTCAGAATTTTGTTGAGAGGTATATTTCTTTTTACAACATTTAAATTTGTTTTATCCGCCTTGTAGTATTTTGGGGGATTTAATGAAACATTGGAAGTTGTTTAAAGTAGGTATTTGTTGAATTAAAAAAAAAACGGATTAATTTTTGAGTGTCTGGGAATCGGAAGATTTATCTTCTTTGATGAGCATATATCATTTAATCTACTTATTTTGCCCTTTACACAGTTGTCAGAAATTATAATAGTGATATGTTTGGGCAGATTTCTTATTCAAAGTGAAAAAATCTTTAGCAAAATGTGAGTCAAATTTGATAGAAAGTGTGGCTTCTTTTATCCCCTCCTCACTGTATCACGAAGTCCATCAATTGCTTCTTTACCATGACTGAAGGCAAAGATGACCATGACTTTTGGAAAAAAATTACCACACAAGGTTGTCAAATGGTTGGAGGATTGCAATGGGGGTGAAATACTTTTAATTGAAGTGTTGTCCGTAAAGTGGCTTTTGCTTCCATTTTCTTTAAATTTTTGTAATTTATCCCCTCCTAAAAACTTCCCCTTTGCTCTTTTTTTTATTTTAGCTGTTGATATAGCCATCTTAAATCAAAATTATCAAAATATAAGAAATCTACAAAGATTAGAGCTATTCTAAAACTTCTCGATCAAAAGAAGTTGTGACTCACACTACATTGTGACTGACACTACAAAGCTAAAATGTGTTATAAATAGAGAAAATGCTTTTCATTTTAAAATTAAGAGGTGGGAAATTACACAGAGATTACTAAAGTAAGAAAATATCGCAAAAAATTTGAAGTAAAGCCTTTTTTAAAAAAGTTATAGAAACTTTTCTATCTTTTCGTGACTGACACTACAGTCAAAAAGGATATTTTTATCTTCCTAATTAAATATCGTTTAGTTATAAATACCAATTAATAGTGAGTTTTTAAGTTAGTTCTGATAGTGTATTTTCATAATTTTATCGAAAAATCTGATAAAATGTGCTTCGTACCTTAAAATTCTTCTGTTCAAAATGATGAAAAAACACGAGAACATGCTTTCAAAACAAAGCGAATATTTTGAAGCTGCTGTGTTGCCAAAGATGATACAATAATAGTTGTTGATACAAAAATAATAAAATTCAAACCTTTCTAAAGCAAATATTAAATTTGCAAGTGTAGAAAAAAATATTTTTTTTTGCAGTCGTGGTCTCTTCTGACGTGGAATTACCCATATATATCAGCCAAACTTAATTCTCTATGATACTTCAGAGAACCTCTCAAATGTTGATTATGTACTCTTCCTTTTTAGAGGCCAAATATCGGAACCATATATTTCGAACAAATCCCATGATAATTTTATAAATTAACTTGGTTTTTCTGGGAAGAAATTAAAATAACAAAATCCAAATGATTTATTGGCCAATGATATGCAAGATTTCTTTTATCATTAGTATGATTTCCATTAACATTGAAGTTATCTCCAAAACAAAACAAGGCTATTCTCAAAGCGGATGCTCCTTATTTTATCTAAAGCCAAAAGATTTTGTGTACTCTCCAAAGAAAAAACAGATATAACTTAGCTGTACTGCGATAAGGGGTTGGTCGCAATAACTCACGTTGAGGACAATAACTTAATATAAATGAGATTTTGATGCAAAAAAAATTGTGTCTATGATCAGAAAAAGAACATATGAGAAGACATTTAAGAAAACACTGCATATTTTGTTAAATGTGATTTCTTGTCAGTAAACATACAGGAACGGAATAACGTTTCAAGGGACGAAGTTACTTGTTGCAAGTATTTTAGAGAAAGTCTTTATATATTTAAATTTTATCATTAGCTTCCTAGGAAATTATTTACATAATATATTAGATATGGTAAAATTTACATACATCATTACATAAATGTTACCATTTTAACCTTTTATGTTTATATTATATTGTAGTATCTAATAAGTAAGTCGATTTTAGTTAAATTTTATTGCTACAGTAACTAACAAAATTGCTTTGCATAAAAACTATTTGTCAGTTGTATAGATGTTGCTTTTTTAAGAAAATATGTGTCTAACACATCTTTCCAAAAAAATACCTTAAACTTAGTATTTAAAAAAAAATCAAGTTTTAGTTAATAGGTGTTATTTAGAAACACTCAAGAATACAAGGAGAGAAACGTAACTTCTTTTATTTTATAAAAAGAAAACAGCTTTTGATACAAATGAAAGTTCAGGATATCTGAACAAGGCTTTTGTAATATTCTTATTATTATTACTCATGTGCCAAAATATTAATTTACTGACATAGTGGTGACATGCTATCAAATTTTAAAAAATTAAAATAAAAAAAGAACAGAAAGCTCGCATTTCATATTAAAGCATGAAACATAGAGAAGACAAAACATTAATGAAAAGGAGGGCTCTTTTCCCCTTATAAAACATGCCTATATAGACTTAAAATATAAAAAATTTGATTTCATGAATTCAACGCTGATATGCCTTTGTGCAAAACAGCAAAAACTTGACGCCAGCCATTCATTTATGCAGCAAATATAAACAACTATTTCGCTTCCGTCGCATCCCTCACGATCTCGCCGTTGCCCAAGGAGTTCTCCTCTACTTTTAACTCTGTCCTATCGGCCTTTGTAGATGCCCAGGAGGCCAACGTCTGGGCCACAGCCACCTCAGTGTCAGTATCTATCTCCACAGACGTCCTATTTTCCTCCTCTATGGCTTCTTGTCTAGCGTCCGCCTCTCGACGTCGAGTTCTTTTCCTCAGAGGCAAATTGTCCTCTTTAGGGATCTCCGTCTCGATGACGGGGGTACGGGGTCTAGTTCTTTTACGGCCCCTGCCGGATTCAGGCGGCGTCTTTTTGATAGTTTTTACGGTGTTCTGCACCAGGCCGTTATCCTCGTCCTCCTTTTCGGCGGATTTGGCAGTAACGACGTCAGGTATTTGATCACTGGTCTTTTCCGAGGCGGTCACAACACCGTCCACAAACAAGTTTGTTCTCTCGACAAAAGGAACTTGCTTATCATGGTTCAAGGAATTCTTGTTCTCTACAATGACGGACTGGGCTATAGCAGGGACAGGTGGTGGTACGGGTTCTGATTTATCTACAGGTTCTGTTTTCACCACAACTGTATTTAAAACCGATTCGGGAGTCCCAGCTCGTTTAGTGACAGATACAGGTGAAATTACGTTTGAGGAGTTTTTTTCATCTTTTATCGGTGGCATCCATGAATTGGCCTCATTTCCATTCAAGTCACTTTTTGCATTTAAGTCTTCAACCTGAGTGGCTATATGACTATCTTCCTCCATGGGCATATGCAAAGGTGATTTACAGTTACTTGTTACATGTGTGCTATTGTCATTGTTGAATACATGGTTTGAGGAGATGCCGTTAGTTGAAGATTGTTCAAGTTTTTCCTTCTGCAGCTGTGCTATTTGCTCTTTGGCTTCTCTCAGCTGCGTCTGAAGGTAGTAAATGGTACTCTGCATTCCCTCTACATCCTCGTCCAGCTCTAACAGAAACTCATCAAGCTCTAAAAGTATAAATTCACAACAAGGTTATCATAAAATACAAAACCAATTACCAGACTAATTTTTTTAGCTTCAAGTTATTTTTTGAAGTTGATTTAAACTTAACAAATATAAATTACTTGGTACAATAAAAAAAATGTGAAAATATCATTTAAATCAATATACTTTTGAATTTCAGGTCGCTTTTTTCAAACTTATTTTACCATGCCTTGTTTTAAATGATTTTTTAAAAAATTTATTGAAGCCATACAATTTTAAGTTGAGTTTTTAACATATTTTTCTTTTACTTTAGATAATACAGAAAGCTTAAAAAATATTTCAAATCTTAGAAATATATGTATTGCGTTTGAGAATTCATTAACTTAATTATGACAAGTGTTGCTGCAACCCATATAAATTAAAAAATCAAACTAATTATTACCGGACTGGCTCTTCTTCATTTCTTCCGTGAAGCTCTTTTGCAAAGCAAGATCTCCTTCAAGTTTAGCCATTCTGCCAGATGATATAATTTTCCCTAACTCTTCATTTTCTTGATAGAGGAGCCGGCATTTAGCCATCAGCCTTTTACCAGTATTGCTATAAATAAACAGAAACATTACAAAGAGGTAAGATAAAAATTTATAATAAAAAATAGTAAAGATTTTCTTCTAAATTTAAAAGGGAAATGTATGTTGATTCAAAGGAGGAAAAAAGTGATAATCTCATTTAGCTGGTAAAACGGCAGAATATATACATCCTTTTTTGGTGTTCCCTATAACAAAATCATGTTTAGAATCTGTTTTAGCAAAGATTTTAGAAGCTTGCTTCCTTTTTGAATAACATGATTGAAATATCTATCCTACTCTCAATAGTATTATTAGTGTAACTATAGTGTACTAAATCATAACTATAAAGCATCTACTAAATTATTTAAATGTGGTAGGGATAGGATAGTTTTTATAAAAACATTTCTTAACTTATAAAATTATTTTTTACTGAAAAAAAAAAGCTATATAAGAAAAAAGAATTTTAAAAGGATGTCTTACTAGCAATTTAAAACTAATTACATCGAACAATTCTTAAAAAAATTATCCAGTTGAAGAATTGTAGGCTTATCATCAAGTACGTCTCAACTTGAGGCTCAGTGACATCTCTTTATGCTACAGGTCCAGGGTTCAAAACTTGGATTGGACAAGGTTCAACTCGGCCTTCATCCTTTCAGTTGGGTTGATAAAATGAGAATTAAGTAGGTTGATGAATGATATCTTGGAAACTCAGAAACGGTGGTGTCTAGTCAGTCTAACTGACCAGAACATTTGCTATACACATCATTGCACTCGATCTCATACGCAGAAATGGGTTTAGCAGACATTGGCTCTCAATGAACTGTCTCATAACTGAGTTCAGTTTTCATTGCAACAAATTTCTTTTGTGAAATTAATCGCTGAATTTATGATCCACATTTGTGATAGAGCATGTAATTTACTTCTTTTGGCAGTTTCAAACATTGAAATACTTGACTTGATTCTTGTATTTATTGAATAGGTACAATCTTTAACCCTTGAGTTTATTTCAGAAAAGCCAACTACAATTTTCAGACTGTAGAATTAATGTTTACCACATCATCATTCAGATACAAGTTGACTAGCCCAACTTCCAACGCATTTTTATATTGGTCAACACATGGGATTGCACTGAAGTTCAATAATTTTAAGACGTCTTTAATCTTCAGTACAGTGATTCAAACAGGCACAATGACGAAACAAACAAAATATAGGCTTTGCCCATTGGAAAACCTAAAATATTTCATTGGAGATACTTTTTAGATGTATTTCTCTTAACACGATCTTCAATTTGATATATCATTTCCCTACTTAGCTCCAATCTAGTTAGGGTGCGAGAGTAGGTTAACACAGCCTTGGAAGAAGCTTTCACGTTTTGCACAACATAACATTTTATTGTATGCTGTTTTGAAAGCTAAAACTATATAGCTATGTCACACCAAAGCATAGTAGAACATGCAGAATAAAATTTTTTCATTCTTTCAAGAAGCACATTAGTATAGTATTATCTGAAGAGAACAAGGTGTAAAATTGGCTTTGCAGTAGCAGACAGGATTAGGTGATATCTTATATCTTGTTGGTGCATATCCCTATTTGTGAGCATTAGCCATTTACTTTAGTAACCTAAAGTGGTTATGCAGCTTGAGATTAATAAACACTTTGTCAAAAAGTGAATTCATTTTTGCTTCAGTTTCGTACCGCAGTTATCACGAATATAAAACTTCATCAACTTATCAAAAAATTGCTACTGAGGTAGGTAGAAACTTGTTGACATCACAACGCCATTACATATCAATTTCACACCAAAGTACACTATATATCACAATTTTCAACTAAATATCACATAATACAAATAGCTGTATTCAATTAATGTTGATGCTAATTAAAAATATCCATCAAGAAACTGTTTTCAAAGTACATTTGATGTATATTAGAAGAAAAAGGGGTCAATTATAACATTCAGATTAAAATCAATTATCTAAATATACTATTTTACATATTATAATGATCAATCTTCAAGAAGTACAAAATAGCAGCAGATAGACCTTAAATAAAACTCATACAACCTTTTTTTTTAGATAATTTTAAAGTAATTTCTTAGCACAAACGACAGAAAAAAGTTCCCCCTCCCAAAAAAAAAATCCATTCTAATGTATAGTCTTGATCATACAATATAGTTCAGATACAAAATTCATACTTAAATTTTGGCCTTAAAAAATCCAATTCATCCTATGACACTTTAGATAACAATATTTAACAAAAGAACAGAATAATATACCCAATTGCAAAATGTTTTTTTTTTTTTTTAAGAAAATAAATGTGCACAAAATTTATCGATAAAAAGTAGCTTGTTAAAAATACTTTATTACATTAAAACAACTTTAAGTGCAACAAGAAAATAATATCTTTGTGTCTAACAATTAAAACTTTCAATTAAAAAAAAAAAACTAAATATATATTGTTAATTCTTCAACTTTGGTCAGATGGAATTTTTTTTGTTGAAGTTTTTTAAACATAATTTTTTTGTTTGTATACATCTAAATGTAAAAAAATTAAGTCTCAAATAAACAGCCTGCTTCAATTTCATCATTTTTATATGCATAACCATGCAACAAAAAAAGAATGAGAATTACACTTAAAACTTATAGCAACCTGGGAAACATCTGTCACAATTGTAATAATGCAATAATTTTAACAAAAATACAAGAGAAATTAAATCAGCTACAGCAAGAAACTTACGCTGAATAAGAATGGGGAAGAAAATATTTTTATCAGGTAATGGGAAGTTTGCCAAATTTGTTGGCATTTATTTTAGATCCTAAATATTTGTTATGGGCTGGTAGCCAAGTTTGCTTGCTCTTGTACAATTAAGAAAACAAATTATCATTAAACTAAATATGCAAATGGTAATTCATACTATATTTAAAGCCCCTCTTATGATTACTTTCAAAACTTTTCTTACTTAAGACTTTTTTTATGTTGACATCACATTAAAAAATTAAAAGCAAAATTTAGTCAACTTAAAAAATCAAATCCATATTTTGCCGAATCAATGTGTAGGTTTTTCCTAAAAACAACCGCTGCAGCTATACAGCAGTTAAAGTCCCTCTTACTGTACAAATAGGCACATAAAAAAATAATTCACGTTAGAAATAATCTCATTTTCAATTGCCAGGATTTATTAAAATGAGTCTAGGTTTTGCAACTTTTAAGTATTTTTTAAACAATTCAATTGTCAGCATTTATTTTTGTGATTGTAATTTTTTTAAAAATAATTCCAAGAAAATGTATTTTACTTCTGAATTGGAATCTAGGATTTTTCTAAAATGTCAAAGCATTTACACATGATGTCAATGTTCAAAACTGGAATGAAAACATTTATTCAAAGGTGAGGGTAATAAGCTTTTATGTAGATTTTTACACAAGAGATTACCAACGTCTCAGATGAAAATACAGGAAATAAGTACAAAGGATATTTTTTTCTAAAAATTTATTACAAAATATCAATACTTAAATTTCATAGTGTATACCCTATTTTCAAAAATAAACAGAGCATACACTTGTTTTAACGTAATTTCCATAAAAAGTGTAGACTATAAAGGATAAGCCATACATTCTAAAATACAGAACTGATGACATTTTGTTCGACCAACATGAAACTGTCATTAACAAATATATTAGAGATGTGTAAAAAAAGAAAGGGTTTCAGATGAATAGCCAGTTTTAAAGAAAGAAATTTTGAATTTCAGACTAATCAGACCATATTAGGGAAGAGTTTATGCGAATTGCAATAATACATTAACAATAAAATGTATTGTTTCAAGTTGATTTTTAATTTGAACAGGGTTGGGATTTTTGCCATCCTAAACTAATTTTCCTATCCCAACTGGAAAAATTGGTTAACGAGAAAAACCGAGAATTACCTTAACTGGGAAATTCCTTCAATTAAAAAGCTTTTTAAAAGTAAACACCAGTTTTTCTTTTTTTGTTTACATACTAATCTTTGTATTCTGACTGTGAGTGAAATTGAGCCAATGTCTGGGCAAGAGATCCCCTTTTAAGCTCACACTTTTGTTCCCCCTTAACCCTATCACAGCCATATTAAAACCCAGTAAAGTCTGATTTTATTTCTAGAGATTTAGTAGAAATAACCCCATAATTATTTATCCTATACAAAATTTTAATAAATATGTACCATGGACAATATTTTAATAATTATTTATTTTTGTGCAGATGAGAACACTTAAATAACAAACAATATAAAAGTACACAATTATTAAATTACCAGGTTTAAAATAATGTTGCCAAAGGAAGTTTTGAATTTTTTTAATTGCATTAAGTCCATGATAAATATTTATTAAAACAGAATTAAATAATTTTTAATAAATCTCATTAAATAAAATTCAGTAATTAACTGTTCAAATAAATAAGCTGTTCCCAGACAGTAAATAACATGTCAACTTTGATTTTGAATAAATGTTTTCGACATTGACAACTTCTGCAACATTTGAGAAAGTTTAGTTTTTTGATAATATTTAACAGATAATTTTTTAAAAAGAACAATGGTTCTACTCTGTGCAACAAATTTTAAGAAGTTTAATAAGACCTAAAAGAAAAGTATCAAATTCAGAAATATTATTGTGATGAACATGAATATCATTTTTTTTCCTTCTTAGCTTTAGTTTTTAACATTTAGGGTTAATACTCTAATCCATGACAGTGAACCCAGGAGGTAATGAGGAATAAAATTGAATATGTTTGTTTATTATTGTATTAGTCTAGTGAGTTCCCTGCGCTTCAAATGATGAAATAGAAGAGAAAAAAATCTTCTAAAGAGATGTAGGGTGCACTCTGAAACATTACTATTATCACGACGTCCGAACTATTTTGCTACTGTACAGTACGGGAGAAAAACTATATTTGTCATTAATATTTTCAGGAGAGGAGGGGGGAAATATATTAGGAGATGAGACACAAGGGCCTTTAGGGGGAAAAAATGAAATTTCAGGCGTGTTTCAGGAATTTCAAGAGGCGTACGAGCCCTGATGTATGTTCCTTGTAGGAGGAAAAGGTTTGAAAAACAATGCCAATGCAAACAAGATATTTTAAAAGTTCTTCAAAAGAAATGGGAGATTCTTATGTAGGTTTTCATGCTGAGTACGGATATGATATTTTGATTTATATTTACCTCTAATGGTTGCGTCACAATGTGACTTAGAAAATTTAATTTAGGGTTTCCATACCTAACAAATTCTATGAAATATTAAGTGGAACTGAAATGTTTACCACATTTGGGCATTTTCCTTGCTTGGCAACATAACGCAAATCAAAACTGGTATTATATCATAGCTGGTCCTAAACAATTTTTTATTCATTTACATTTCCATACTTCGACTATCAGTCAAGCAAGACACAAATGTTAGGATGAATCACTTAAGTGTGACTCATTGATGGCTTGGTATTTAAGATAAGAAACTAGAATTAAAAACAAAATTCTCCTTCTTAGGTCAAATAAATATTTTTAAGTGGGAAAACAATTTCAAATTGGCAACTTTTTTCATTATTTGATGATTGAAATAAAATTTAAATAGTGAGAACAATTTCTTAGAAAATTCTTCAAGACAGCATTTTGGATATCATATAAAACATACTTTTAATTGTCATAAGCAAGGAGTTATAATATTTTGATTGTAACAAAAAAATTTTAACATTAAGGAGGCCTATGGACAATTCAAGCGACCATTTATGCCGTTATAAACGCGTTGTTGTAGTAACCGAGTGACCGTGGTATTATCAGTCATGGAAAAAAATAGAAAACACAATTTTTAATACCAAAAAATTCATATTCTGACAAAACTGCTAAGAGTGGGGAAAAAAACAGAAAACTGATTCATACTCAGCATCAAAAACTACATAAGAATAGTCTATTATATTTTATTCTTAAAAATTCAAAAGTTATAGGTTATTTTAATAACATTGAAGTCAAAACTGTTATTTCCAAAATTAATTAGAAGAAAATAAATCAGTACAGTATTCTTTTTAGCAAGCTAAAGTCATTCAAAATATGGTAAACTCCTTTCAAGGCTTTAAACAGTTTGCTAGTTTTTTGTCCCTCCCACGCTCTAGAAACAAAAATCGAATTAAATTTTAAAATTTTCAATATTCATGAAAGAATGATGATTTCTGAAGCTCGATCAGAGATCGAAATAACCAATGTTAAGCTTATTCCTTACCCATTAAAGGCATCCCTAAAAGTGAGTGTTTAAAGAAAAATAAACTTCCTTCGATGCAAACTCTATAGGGCAAAAAACCAAAATTGCTTGAAGCAGCAGAGTTTTGAGCAAAGTAGAAGAGCTCTAGCAATTCAGGAACTGCCAGCCTGCTTATTTATCTCAAGTTTAAGGCCTTATCAGAAGACAGCAAAATGGTTGATTATACACTCATTCTTTATGCCATTAATGTTCGCATCCTTAAGGTTAAAAAAATCACATCAAAAGGAGAAACAGAGTCCCGTTTTTCCGAAAGTACGGGCCCAAGCACTTTCCGTTAATGGAGATTAAATAGGAATTTTCGGATAATTGGGAATTATCCACTTTAAGAACAAGAAAAATGGTGGAGAAGAGACAATTTGAAGTCTCAGAGTGTTTGCTTAGTTCTTATTATCCGAAAGGGATCTATGAAGCACTTCTTAATTCTGAGTCTAGCAAGTGCAGCATTTTGCATACGGAAGGTTAAAAAATATTACACCAGGCCCTTAAATATGTAGAAGCACAGGATGGAGTCACTACTTCAAACATTATGTTGTTTAACCGACACTACTGTATAGATAGAGCAGACATTTTAAATATATGTCAAAGTTTTTATGGTGTCGGAACCATATCTTAATATATTTATGTTAGTTAAAACACCATTATTTTCAGAAACTGGAGATGGGATGTCATTATTATTGAGTTTGATTTCACCTAAAAAAATAATCTAGAAAGGTTTCACTGTACTACTTTTGAACAGTATTTTTAAACTAAACAAAGAAGAACAATTACCAAGAATAAACTAGTGTTTTTTCATTGAAAAGAAAAAAACCTTTGTGCAATACTATTCTCAAGTTAAAATCTATACAAAAAATTAAGTACACCCATATAAACTGAAAGCAATAAGGTAAAAGTATTTATAAAAAAAGTTATGTTTAAAGAAACTCATTTTTTAAAGGAAAATGTGTGGTACCAATAGGGATCGACCGATGGCGAATTTCGGCTGATTGTTCAAAAGTTACATCGGCCGATGAAAAACCAAAATACGAAATTCGGTAAATCCATGTGTAATCCATAAAAAAATAGGAAATTTTCCTACGATTCCTCTGATTTCCAAATGTTTTTAAAACTGTATGTCCGGGGATCCGTCAGTCGCAAAACTCCGTTGATTCGCAAGTCGCGAAACTCCGGGGATCCGAAAGTCGCGGAACTACGACGATCCGAAAGTTGCAGAACTACGTCGATCAGAAGCTTAAAAAACATCAGCTTGCATCGGTTGGCCGATGTTTTTTGAGGCCGTTGGCCAATTTTTTTTTTCACTAAACCCAATCGGCCGCTGATGGTAAAATTTTCAAGCAATCGGAGCCAATGCATCGGTCTATCCCTAGTTACCAATGAGTTATTTGCATAAGTTGAAACTAATACTGTTTAATGATGATACAGCTTAGATTTTATGAATGCGTTAAACAACCCAAACAATAGAATTTAAGCTTCAATAATTCCAAATACTTTTTTATAAATAAAAACAAGATCTAATCAGTGGCATGCAAAACCATTAAAAGCAAACCAAAACTTAAATTTATAATCAAAGGCAAAATTCAGAAGGATATTTAGATTTCATTTTTAAATCCCAACATTAAAATAGGCCACCTAACATACTTATCAAGTAAGGCACATACATAGACAGAAAAAGAAACAATAAAACATTTTGCAATTGTGGTTTATTCACTTTTCTAAAACTTTATTTTTTTTTAAATTGAAGCTCTTTATTATTTAAAAAAGATTTTTTTTATAAATGCTTCATATTAAACATGATAAAAAATAAAATCTATAAAAAAAATAAGCTCTGTGGTAGTTTCATAGTTCAACACAACATCTAACTTATGCAGAAAAATTATTAAAATATCACAGTTTTACGTCAAAAAGTATCACAGCTGAAGCTTTATTTACAAAGTCTTTTATGCAAAGAAGCCACCATATACCAACTTACCTGATAGAAGGTTGACTAATAATGAAAGACTAATAAATTAAAGTCACTATAAAGCTTTAAAGTCTTACTTTACAATTCAAATCTTTCTTCAAAAAGTTCAATTCTTCAAAGCAGTTTTTTTTAAAATTGTTTTTAAAAGACATAAGCAAATGCCAAATAAGAGAGCATCTTCAAATCACATCTTTTCTCTGATGTAGCAACCCAAAATTACTCTTTTCTAAAGCTCATAGGTTCTCACTATAACTATATGTACTCAATCTTTATATATATATGAAAGGAAATATAATTTACTGAAACAAAAGCGATAAAGATATTCGATAACCCTGCAGGAAAGAAAACATCAAACAACAGTTTTTGAAATGCAGTGTCATGAGTTTTAAAAGTTTTCCAACCAGAATATCTCTTCGTCATTTTAGAGGAGGAAATTATCTCTCTTGGTAAGAAAAGAGCCCATAGCGCACGTTCCCAATAAACGGAGTACCGAATCAAAGTACCATGAGTTTCGATAAGGTCTATCGTGCGCATTAAAAGAGTATATGTGGACATCGGCAGGCACCTGTCTGGAGTGAATTTCCAAGCGCTGAGTTCGTTCTGAGTCTCTTCGAGGCGAGCCTTCAGCGACTCGACTTCTTTCTTCATTCTGTCGAAGAGAAGGTTCACGGCGGGGTCGAGCATGGCCGATCGCAGCTGGGCGATGGAGGGCACCTGGGCTTGCTTCAGCTCCTGGATTTGGCCCTGGTGGAAAGAAAGGGAAATAAATAACAATTTCAACATTAACATGTTCACACCAGCTATTAGATGCTGAATATTAAAATAATAAAAATGCAAAGTATTTTCATTAAAACAGGATTGCCACACCTTTCGGGAAAAAAAAATCATGGACTATTTAAGGACTTTTCAAGGATGTATGTATCTATTTCCAAGAACTGTATATTTTGAACATGCAATACCTAAGTTTCATGAGTTTTTAAAAATTCATTTAGAAAACAGCTATCTAACTTTCAAATGAAGTTAAATGTGTTATAAAATAACCATTTTTAGAAGTTATTCAAAAATAAAGCTAAAATCTCTTGCTCTCATTTTTTGGTTTATGCAAACAATAAAAAAAGAACTGATTCACATTGAAAAGTGTTTTTAATACAGCCAAAATTAACATTTGCCACACTTCAAGATAAAACCGTCAGAAAAAAAATGAGGACTTTTCAAGGTGGATAATGTTTTTCAAGACCTTGAAAATCAATGGGATTTTTTTTCAAGCACTTTTCAAGGACTATGGCAACCCTGTCAAAACATTTACTTTTAATTACAATTAATAACGTATCATATACGTAAGTTTTGTTCAACAACATAAACATAATTATATTTGAAGAGTACACGGGAAAAACCGATTGATTTTTCAGAGAAGTTTCCTTAGCAGGCCACTTTGGCGATGATAGCGAGTGATCGCCTAAACTTGTGTAAGGAAACCAGTTCCTACCACAGAGATCACAGTTGAATTAATTGAATGGCAGATCACGTGACCTCAAACGCCAACGACGGGACGTGCAAGGAGCTCCCAGAAGAGCCCCAATGAAGGCAGTGTCGTAGGTTACGTGATATGACACTGTAGTACTTTAATACTATCTCTGTGGTTCCTAGCTACCATGATTCAGGCGATTGGCGATCTCGACGCTTGGACCAAGCGAAAAAGAAAGAGAGAAACCGGTTTTGGGCCGCCAAGCAGGCAATTGCGGGCGTCCGCCTAATGAATCAATCGCTTCTTCCCGTGTACTCTTCATTTTTTATTTTTTGTGTAATTTGTTAAAACATGTCAAGCAAAGTGATGGCTGACACTTGCAGGTATAAGGGTGTGAATAGGCAAAAATTGCTCAGCGCCGGATGAAGTGCAGTCTCAAGAAAAACAAGTGAAAATCGGAGCCAATGTAGACGTGTTGAAGCATAATATATGAAAAACCCAACTAACGTACATCCGAAATGGGAAAATTGCTTATACAGTCAAACCATGTAAATAACTAAATATTATACAATATGTATATAACTTTTATAATTTTTAGTGTGTTCTGTTCCTATGGCATTTTTCAGAAACAATTTGAAACTACCTGACAGTTCACAGGGCACAGTACAAATAACAACTACAGAGCTTATATCAGATTTGAAAAAACTAGCTGTATATATAGTTGAGATTAGTATGTAGTGTTTTATAAAATAATGAATTTGACTTAATATTTAACTATGCGATTTTTGCGCTGTGTACATTAAGCTATTTCATATTATCATCATGGCGGGCACAAAAGCCAGTCGAATCCCGCTAATGCAGACAAAAAGGGAGCACCGAAACATTTCATGTTAGCCGAATTTAATGTTAACAGTCAGGAATTTATTTTTACATTGAACTAGCAAATAGTTCTTAAAAAATAACGTCTAAAAATTATTCTAATTTTATAATGTAAGACACTAATAATGCATGTATACAATCAGTGATTCAATTAGTAAAGTTCATTTGGAGTAGAAGACAATTTCTTCTTATAATGTTCGTTTGCCACTTATATTTTGGTTCAGGTTAAGCGGAATTTCTCTGAAAGTGATTTCACATTAAGAGATTTTTTAGCATTAGCTTCAAGCTTTATAGGCCATTGAAATACTTTCAGTTCATGTTAAGCGAGTTTGTATTAACGAGGTTCGACTGTTTAAAAAGAAATAAAGGACAATCGATAAAAAAGAAAATTCTATGTTGTTAGAAGTTATTTTTTAAAATTTTAAGTCTGTTATAGTTACTTAATGAAAATAGTAACGCTGTCACAATTAATATGAAAAGTAACAAATAACAGTTAATTTTAGAAATTTCAAGACATAAGAAAAATTGAAATTTAATCTTCGTACCGTTTTTCAATGATAACAAAGATAAAAGAAATAGAGACAAACCGTAAAAAAAAAGTTAAAGAAAATTCAACGTTATTAGAAAGTTAAATTTTAAATGATTGAATTTAAGTCAATCTGTCGAAAATATACGTAAAGATCGTCGTGAGAAGTAACAAAAATTTTGTAATTTAATTTTAAATTTACTTACAGCAAATTCCTGCATTTCATGCTCTTTTGTTGTAAGTCTCATAACCAATATATTTTCTCTTCTACTTGAATCCAATTGCTGCTGCTTTAACTTTTCTTCAGATTCTCTTAAGCTCATCAACTCCACTAAGAGGAAGAAAAATAAGATACAGTAAGGGGCTAGCAAATGAATACCTGGTTAACCCTTTCAGTCCCGATGATGCCATTTGGCATCATCATTTTCTGATCGTAATTAAAATAATAATAGGGCTGACATCTATTGGGATTAATAAAAAATATTTTCGAATCGAAAAAAGTTTGAAGATTTGAATGATGTGCTTTTTGATATCATAAAGGCTGTAGACGATCAGAAACAAATTTCTAAAATGATGATGCCAAATTGCTCACTGGGACCGAAAGGGTTAATTGAATCAGGCTAAATGAAATATAATAACCTATTGAGATGGAAACCAGACATACTATTTCAATTGAACACATTTTGACCCAAAATTCCCCAGAACTAAGCACACTTTTTTGTGGCACCATCTAGGTAGCTCTCGCTACCAATTTTGATGCTCAGATAATTATGAATCTGAGCTCTCTGTGGATGTAAAAATATGCCAAGAGAACCCAAGCCAAATGGATTCTCGAAGCATCTTTTAGCATGTCACATAATCATATTACATGAGTGCTCACAATTTTACAATCCAGAAAATCCAACAACTCAGCTGGGGCTCGAACCCGCGATCCTGGGCTTATGAAGTGGACATGTTTAACCTCTCAGCCACTAATAAAATGCAGTGCATGTATGCAACTCAGTTATGAGGCCCAGTGTTAAAGAAAAAAAAAGCTACCAGTAGTCTCCGATCGAATGCCTACCCAGCCTGAATACGACTTATACTCAAGATATTTAGCCTTTTGGGAAAAGCAGACTGCAAAAACAAACTGTAACCAAACTAATTTAGAGAAGGAAATTTGTAGAGATAAAAATTAACTGAATTACAGAAACTTTTTCAACTCAAAGTCAATTAAAATTATTATCAAATAAAAAAAATGCTTAGAACTTAATTACCATGTTCACTATTGCTTTGCAGCTTATTTTCTAATAAGTCCACATATTGGTCTTGCAAATTCCAACTACAATAAAAAGACAAATAGTTCTATTAATACCTTTTAGATATCTTAAGCAGAAGCAATACTAGTTTTCAAAAAAATGTTACTTACCATTTTTGTAACTGTTCCTTGGACATTTTATCCAATTCCTCTTTAGCAACACGAACCTGTAAAACACATCCAAAATAAGTTAAAAGGCGTCATATGGTTTTATCTGGCCCATATTAATCTTACTAATTTTAGGAACATTTTTCACAGGAACTATACGAAATATCATTATGAATTTTTTTTTTATGGTCTCTTACAAATAGCTTTCTGATTTAAACTGAGGATATTTCACAGTATAAAAAAAATTTACAATGATTTTTTTTAAATATTAAAAAAACAAAAAATCTGATCTTGTTATAACTAGGATATTTTAGGAATTTTAAATATCTCTGCTAAAAAAAACCTATATAACAAAATTGGTTCACCTTTACTGTACGGTAATCATTGGCGCGATTTTCAGATTTGGCGATAAATAGTTTTTTGTGGCAACTTGCCTAACTTCGACCGAAACCCATAACGGTTAGATAGGATTGCCGGAAAACGTCATCGTTGGAAGAGAGCATGACGTCAAAAGTCGTCAGAATACGGAATTTTGGCATGATTTCGGAAAGTTCGCCAATGGTTACAGTACAGTAAATTTCTACCAACAAAATCAGATTTTTTTGGTTTTTTTTAATACTATTTTTTTAAAAAAAATCTGTAAACATTTTATAAAAGGAAAACTACCAAACAGAAATAGTTAATCTTGGTCTTAAATTAAGCTCGGAAAATATTGTCACCAACAAATTAGGAGGGAAAAAAATCACTTTACACCATTTTGGAATTTTACTTATAGTCCAGTAACCAGGTAGTCAAAAGGGGGTGTTTCAGGAAAAAAATACAAAAATTGTTTTCTCAACGGTTTTATATGTTTTCGAGGGTGCTGAATCCGAATATCAACTTTGTTAACAAATTCGGGCATGGGAACATTAAAAAAAATTGAAAAAATCCCGAAATTTTACCTCTTTTTATGGTTTTTTCCTTCTAGCTGGAAAAGTATTAATTTCTCAACAAAAAGGTCAATACAAAAGTTAAAGTACTTTAAACAAGCTAAATAAAAGTCAATTACACTATTTATGTCAGATTAATAGTTTAGCTGCTACAACGCGCTGAAAATCGGGCAAATTCCTCCTGAATGGGAAAAGTCCGAAATTTTCACTTTCAGCACACACGCAAAATAGTACTGTCGAAATAAAGTTAGGGGTGGAATTAATTGGAACACAAACTAATCTTGCTGCAAATGGTAGGAAACATGCTTCTAATGAACATGATAAAAATCACAACCCGAACTGTCGCTCAAAATAAGTTTATTAGCCGCAATCTTGAAAAAAAACATCAATTTTTTTTTAAAATTTACAATAAACCATAATAAGTCAAGTTTGGTATCAAATTTAAGGAAATTTTACGCTGAAAATGAATATACCATTGGTTTTAAAACCTTCATATTTACAAAGATTATTTTTGAAGGAAATGATGAGAAAATGGGCGAACAATTTCCGGAAAACAGTAAAAAAATATTGAACAAACTCTCATGAAATGTTCGAAAAGAATTTAGAAAGAATGGCTGAAAGTCAACATGGAACCTGGTTTAAAATCATTTGAAATGCGGTGAAATAACTTATGAAATGAGTTTGTTGACCAGTGTTTTCCGTTAATCTAACTCATGCAATAATGGTGAAAGATTTTGTAGATCTAAACAAGGTAATGCGAACAATGTGCTCCATATATGTTATGTTTGGTTTTTCATACCCATCAAATACTATTATAACTTTTCCCATAAATTCTGTTGACATTATACAAGTACTTAAATCATGTGACATCCCCAAATGTTGTACAAGTGTTCCAGAGAAATTAATGCACAGTTATCAAGCACGTAGGAAATACTTTGCTGGGCACAAAGAGTCTATTGATTTTTATTATTATTAATGGAATATGATGAGTTTGAAATATATTTGTCCGTTTTATTCATTCGTCGATTGCTATGGTCTATAAATGAAGTTGGTAACGTTTATATAGCTCGTAATTGAATTTTTCGTACTGTCCTTTACTATCCAAGCAGATGTAACATGTAAGCTCGCATCCTGTATGTTAAAGACTTGAATTTATTCGATGAGTTTCACCAGAAAGGACTAGTTATTCTACTCCTTTTTCCATAGTTTTATCGCAGCTGCTTAGTACTTTTTCTATTAAGTTCCATCTCTAAAAGGTATGGTAGACTAGTTTATTTTAAATATTGCTTCAAATCATGTCACGTTAGCCTTGTCTGCAATATATATTCTTCCATTAACGAAATTCTACGAAGCACTTGAAAAATCAGTGGATGGATTGCCCACACACACACATTGCGGTCTAAATGTATTACCTTGTTAAGATCTACAAAATCTTTCGTCCTTCTTGCTTGAGTTAGATTAACGAAAACACTGGTCAGCAAACTCATTGCATAAGTTATTTCACTGCATTTCGAATGATTTAAAACCAGGTTCCATGTTGACTTAGTTATTCTTTCTCAATTCTTTTGATACATTTCATGAGGGTTTGCTCATTATTGCTTATTATTGGAGACTCCATGTTTTTTATTCACTGAAACATGGCTCTGGGTCGCAAACTTTTGTTGTATATCTCAATAATGACAAGGAGTGCCGTGGCGTGCAGTGAAATTTTTCGGCCGTTCTCTCATCGTTTCCTTCTAAAATCATCTTTTCAAATATTTAAGTTTTAAAACTAAGTGTATATTCTTTGTCAGCATAAAATTTCCTTAAATTTGATACCAAACTTGACTTATTATGGTTTATTGTAAATTTTAAAAAAAAATTGATGTTTTTTTTCAAGATTGCGGCTAAAAAACTTATTTTGAGCGACAGTTCGGGTTGTGATTTTTATCATGTTCATTAGAAGCATGTTTCCTACCATTTGCAGCAAGATTAGTTTGTGTTCCAATTAATTCCACCGCTAACTTTATTTCGACAGTACTATTTTGCGTGTGCTGAAAGTGAAAATTTCGGACTTTTCCCATTCAGGAGGAATTTGCCCGATTTTCAGCGTGTTGTAGCAGCTAAACTATTAATCTGACATAAATAGTGTAATTGACTTTTATTTAGCTTGTTTAAAGTACTTTAACTTTTGTATTTACCTTTTTGTTGAGAAATTAATACTTTTCCTGCTAGAAGGAAAAAAACAAAAAGAGGGGTAAAATTTCGGGATTTTTTCAATTTTTTTTAATGTTCCCATGCCCAAATTTGTTAACAAAGTTGATATTCGGATTCAGCACCCTAGAAAACATATAAAACAGTTGAGAAAACAATTTCTGTATTTTTTTCCTGAAAAAACTACCTGGTTACTGGACTATTATATTAATCTTACTAGGCTTTATACAGATAGACAGAGCATTGAGTAAATAAAAGCTTAAAACTTGATCTGAATAAACTATTTTCAGATATTTGTTTTCAAATTTGGATCAGATTTATTGTACGGTATAACTATTGGCGCTTTTTCTGGATTTGACGATTAAGAATTTTTTGTGGCAACCTAACTTCGACTGATGATTCCAATTTCTTGACTTTGCAGGGATGACATTTTCCCGGCAACCCTATCTGTTATTTGTTCATTAGGTTTGGGTTTCTGGTTCTGGAAAGTCGGCAGAATACATTTTTGGAGCGATTTCGGAAAGTTTGCCAATGGCTACCGTACAGTAAATTTCTACCTCAAATTTGTTATTTAGATGCTTTTCTACTTTTAAAATTTTTTATCAACCAAATCTTCACAGAATTTTTTAATACTTACTCTGGTAATAGTGGGAGTTTTTGCTGCCATGATTATTCTAAAACAAAAATAGAAAAAAATATCAGCAATCATATCAATAAGTTAATATTAGGCAAAAAGCAGAAACGAATTCTGCAATATAAATGGTTGGTTTAAACAAAATACAGATGTAAATAGTTTTTTTAAAGAGCAATACAAATATTTAAAAAAATATATATGTTTTGGTTTAAGGGCGTTTTTCTTTATATTTGGTAATATTGTTCAAAAGTGTCAAAACCGGTCATTACATTCCCATTATATAATAATTTGACGTATGGACTTTTGAAATGAATCACAATGTACATTAAAATAATAGTAATACACGATTGCTTCAAGCATTTTTTTTCTTTCATTTGTGAAGCAATGAATTCCAACATTATATGTTGCAGTAACTAGTTGCATTGAGTTATAGAATAACCGAACTCATCAAATGAATAGAAAGCTATAAAATGTAAATTTATAACATGTATTTAATTTCTAAAATGCAAGCACCTTATGCTAACTATCGCATGACATTTATTAAGGGATGCTTCTATTTGGATCTTATGATGCGCAACACATCAAACAAAACAAATATTTTCAAAAACGACAACGGGAGGTCAACAACAGGAGCCATTTTGTTCTGGGAAAACAAGTGAAGCAAACCCTTGTATAAAACGCACGTAAATTATCTTAAAAGAAAGTAACTTTTTATTGAAATTCAAATTTGACAGAAGTACTTACGTTTTTAAGACAGTGATTAACCGTTAAAACATAATGATAATAAGGGGAAAACCCGGAATTTTACACTTTTCTAATCATATCAAAGTCCACCATTTTTTAATCATGACAAATAACAATAACAAAAGTTGCCAAATTCTGAACATAAACTTTAAAAAAAAATGATGCATGACGAATTCTGAAAAAAAAATTTTATCTTTAAAAAATATTTTACAAAGATTGAAAAACTTTTAAACTTTATGGCAAAAAAAATATAGATAAATATTTTAAGAATATCTAACAGATTATAGTAATAAATATCTGGCAACCTCAAATTCCAAAACAAGAACTCAAACACTCAAACAGGCTGCAAGGAGCCTAGTGGTCCGGACCCCAAACTTGAGATCGGTAGGTTGAGAGTTCGAGACCCGGTTGCCACTGAAGACTTACCGAGTATACGCGGAGTACGTGCTCGTAAAATCTGTTGGGTCCGAAAGTCCTGTGGTCGGTCATTGCGCAGTTCACCATGGGTACAGGTTCCTGGAGACAATTTCCCTCCCCTTCAGGGACATGTCTAAATTGTGGAGGTGGCGACAGATGTGTCTTGTGTTGTCCTACTTGACGATGGTTTATAAGCGGGTCCTTGCGACCAAGTACACAAGCCTGAAAATATATATAAACCAATCCAATCCAACACTCAAACACTTCGGGGCTGCAGAAAGCCTTATTGTGGTCAGAATTTTGATCTCCATTTCGAAAGGTTCCGCGATCTAGTCCTAGTCGCTGAAGCCCCACGAGTGTATGCGGAGTATGTGCTCTTCAAATCTGTTGCGTCCGAAAGACCTGTAGGCGGTCATTGCGCAGTTTCCCACGGATACAGGTCCCTGGAGACTATTTCCCTCCCCCTACTGGAACATGCCTAAATTGTGGAGGTGGCCAGCAATAGATGGCAGCATCTGTATGCTTGACGAAGGTTTATAAGCGGGTCACTGAGTTCAGTGGTCTCTGACCAAGCACACAAGCCTGAAAATATATTTATACCAACCGACTAACTTCGTTTCAAGTACCGAAATAAAGTTTTCGAGTTATTATTGGACTTTAATTTTTTTCAACATAATTTGTTCTCTGAGAACTTAAAAAAATGATTCCCAGTCGCTTGTTGCACATTTTGAAAGGGTTTGTAGATAACTTACAAATGTATTAGATAAGAATCGTGCCAAAAGTTTTTCCAAAATATATGAATATCATTCTCCTTCTTACTAATATAATGAGCCATTTTAGCAGTTATTTATGTATTTAGTGTATTAATTGTTATATGGTTTTATTTTTAGTAACTGATATGAACTATTATCGGCTTATTTGTAGTTTAGGAGCAAAGTTACTCAACCTCTGATCGAAGCAAAGTTGTTAAACCTCTAAAACTACATAGCAAACGTTGATTTCAAAATAATTTATCTTTGTTCATGCCACTTCACAGTCAGCTTCAACCACTTTTAGTCAAATCCTAGTCATTGGCCCGCTAATTTTTTACCTTGGCGACATCTCGATATTCACTTTTCCCCAACATCTTTAGTTTAACCACGTTGTCTCTGATTGTGATTTTTTGGTAGCTAAGATCTTGATTAGCTTCTGCATGCAACTTAGTAAAGCACCCCCTTTTTTTTAAAATACATGGTTGCCGGATAAAGTTATTTATCATATTTTAACAGGCAAAGACTAACTCGCCAAATTTGTCTCTTCGACCTGGCAGATTTTTTATAAGTTTAAACAACTTATTCAAATAAAATTTGGTTAATCTTTAGAATCCGGTGCTCCTGTCGCCAACGGAAGATTTACCTAAATAGTTTGATGTCCTATCTCTCTCCTTTTTAGAATTAACTTAAAGAATAAGTAAGCTCTTCTGTGTAGTAGTTGTTGCTACTACATATATATGCCAAGAGTTATCTCTGATCATGTTTATTAACGTCATTTTTTTTTGTTTAGGTCCAGATTGTTTAGTTCCCAGATTTCTTGGGCTCTCAACAAGCATACTTTGCCTGACCTTCCTTATGACTATGGAGCATTAGAGCCAACTATATCTGCTGAAATAATGCAGTTGCACCATTCGAAACATCATGCTGCATATGTCAATAATTTGAATATTGCAGAGGAGAAGTTAGCTGAAGCCACAGCCAAAGGTTTTCTTAATATTAATTCATCAAATAGCCCATTGTTTTAAATAAGGCACCTAAAATAGTTATTCCTAAATTTGACATATAATTTTGTTTAAAGTAAGAAAATATAATTCAATCAAGAAAATTAATTTACAATCTTTTACTAATTGGAAATCTTAAAATTCGAAATTTTCCATTTTAAATAATTTGTCGATTGGTATTTTTTGGTAATTGAAAACTTATTTTCTCAATAATGTTTTAATGCAACTTTTTTTAGAATCTTTGGAGGTCTTTATGACTTAACATTTTCAAAACCTGAAAATTCGTTTATTTGCAGCTTATGTTTCTTGATACTTTTATTTATAAATAAAAACATACAATTTTTCCCAATAACTCATTTGATATCTAAAAAAATATAAATTTGTATTTATGTTTAATAGGAGATGTGGCCACAGCAATTTCCTTAACCCCTGCTATAAGATTTAATGGTGGAGGACACCTTAACCACTCCATTTTTTGGCAAAATTTATGTCCTCAAGGAGGAGAGCCTCAAGGTAATATGATATTTGGTTTGACAGCAGTGTTACAATTGCCTATTTTCATTAAGAATTATTTTATGATAAGTCTATGGAGCTGCGGGTCCGGGTTCAAATCCCGTTACGGCATGGATGTTTGTGTTTGTCGAGTATATGCTGAGTACCTGCTCGTTAAATCTGTTGGGTCCGAAAGTCTTGTGGGCGGTCATTGCGCAGTTTCCCACGGGTACAGGTCCCTGGAGGCTATTTCGCTCCCCTACTAGAACCTGGAACATGCCTAAATTGTGGAGGTGGCTCGCAATAGATGGCAGCATCTGTATGCTTGACGAAGGTTTATAAGCAGGCCTCTGAGTTCAGTGGTCTCTGAGGCAGTGCTCTGACCAAGCACACAAGCCTGAAAATATATTTATACCAACCAACTAACTTCGTTTCAAGTACCGAAATAAAGATTTCGAGAAGATGACAGTGTCGGTTTGTGACCTTAGCATGGTGCTGTTTGTGGACTTGACATTCACTGAACAAAGCATCTACTTAGCTTCTTCATTTTGAGTCTTTGAAATAATGAAAATATCATGGATACTGAGAACCGAAACTTACTTATACACTTATTTGTTATATACACTTATATGTTGCTTGCGAATTTATATGGTAAATAAAAAAGTTAGCTTTTCACTAACATAACAAGTTGCGTCCTGGAAGGAAGAGTGTAGGCTATGTAGTAGGGTGGCCCGAAAAAAGTAAATTTTCGAGTACAAACTTCTAATAGGACTCAAAAGTTGCGTATTGTCATGCTGATTACTGGAAAAATAATAAAAAAATTCCAAACTAATATTAAGTGCTGCCTCAAAGAGGTTGAAGTTTGAAAAAAATGCCAAAAATCGACTTGTTTTAATTTTACCGCCATAATTTACTGATTACATTTCGGCCTTAAAACAAGAAATAATATTGTTCAGAAAAAAATATATCGTTATTATTAAAAAAATATTATAAAAATTATCTTCAAAATTTCAAATTCGTAAAAAATTGTTAAAAATACGCGATTTTGATGAAAAATCACAAATTTAAAGCCTTTTAAACTGAACATGTTTGGAAGTTTAAATTATAGAAAAGTGCTCTTATACACAGGAATGGAGGCTATCTATTATGTTCAACTTACATAAGGAATAAGTGGTCGGACAATCTTCAAGAAAAGTATGTAGAACAGCAAACATAAACAATTACATTCAAGCAACTATGTTTTCACGATCTATAATTATAATATGTGATACCACTGCACAATCTAAGACTTTGTCATAAATCAAATAACAAAAAAATCTTAATTGGTTTGATGATTCGGCACGAGTGAAACTTGAATTGCAGCCACCTCTGATGGCAGAATATTGGACCATACTTGCTAAAGAGAAAAATATGGAAATGGACAATAGCTGCAAACTACGGAACTTTTATAATAGCATGGTTCACATTCTTTTTTTTAATTATTATTTATTATTAAATAGCTATAATAATAGCAATAAATATTAAAAGAGCAGTAATAAGTTTGCATTTTCACAATTTGAACTATAGTGGAGCAAGCTTACCCATTACCCACACTACGGCCCTGCCATTGTATAATAACATTAATTCTGCTCCTTATGTAAGTTGAACATAATAGATAGCCTCCATTCCTGTGTATAAGAGCACTTTTTTATAATTTAAACTTCCAAACAGGTTCAGTTTAAAAAGCTTTAAATTTGTGATTTTTCATCAAAATCGCGTATTTTTAACAATTTTTTACGAATTTGAAATTTTGAAGATAATTTTTATAATATTTTTTAAATAACAACGGTATATAACTGAACAATATTATTTCTTTTTTTAAGCAAGAAATGTAAATCAGTAAATTCTGGCGGTAAAATTAAAATGAGTGGATATTTGGCATTTTTTCAAACTTCAACCTCTTTGAGGCAGCACTTAATATTAATTAGGAATTTTTTTATTATTTTTCCAGTAATCAGCATGACAATATGCAACTTTTGAGTCCTATTAGAAGTTTGTACTCGGAAATTCACTTTTTTCAGCCGACCCTACTATGTAGCCCCGTTACCCTGTTACCAGCTTGTCACAAAGCTTATAATGAATGTATTTATCCCCCATCAAGCTATATATCCTTCGAATCCTTGTAACAGTTTTTTGGTGGGGTACTTATAATTTTTTTTAAATGCCAGCGTCAGTTTATTATCATGATTTCCTATAATTATTTAAAGAAAATGCAATGAATTATATGCAAATTCTGTTAGGTTTGTAAAGTTTTATATTTTTATAACAGGCCAATTTCACTACTTTTAAATCCTAAAGCTACTATTTTTAACTATTTCAGGCGAGTTGCTTTCAGCCATCAATGCAGATTTTAAAAGTCTTGATAATCTACAATCTCTTTTGAGCGCTGCAGCAGTTGGTGTTCAAGGATCAGGCTGGGCCTGGTTGGGTTTAAATCCTGTTACAAAGAGGTTACAGATTGCTGCCTGTCCTAACCAAGACCCATTACAAGCTACAACAGGTATAGAAGCCTAGTTTATCCACTTACCTGCTCATGTTGAATCTAAACCTTAATTTAAAACAGTTTACTTTAAAAAATACAATAATAAAGTGCTATTATGAAGCAAAAAATGAAAGCATTCAATAGAGGTCTTGTTGATTAAAAAAATCTCTTAATGCGGTTCATGTGTGTACTTAAATTTTTTTATGTCATATCCAGATTTTCTGTTTTATTTGCAGTGGCAAATTGTTTTAAAAAAAGATAATTTGGTGCCAAACTTTATTTAGAGCATTTCAAGTTTCCGAAGTGCATGTGCATTTTATATAAACCAAACGTTTAAGAAATTTTCGAGTGATTATGAAATAAATTTTAAAATCAACAATCAAACTTTTGTGTTAATACATAGACTATTTACTCTTAAGGGGATGGGGAGCCCAGTCAGTTAAGCACTCACCTAGCATGCGGAAGTTCCCAGGTTCGGGTCCGGGCATCGCCAAAATAGCCGCCGGGCTATTATACGGCCCGTGCAGCAAAAATGTCCAACGGGAATAATACCCTCGTGTAGGGAGTGCTTGTTAAATATCCTTCAAAGTCCTAACGCTGCCGTTACGATGTCGCCCTTAAAACGGTTGCTTTGGGAGGCCTATTCAGGTGTTGGCTCGTCACCTGGACTGTGGTTCTTAAATACGACGGCCCGTCTCCAATAGCCCTCGTGTAGCTCTATGTGCGACGATAATTCAAACCAACCTAACTATTAACTCTTTTAAAACTCTTAAACAATCTAACATCAATTTTCCTTTTCTTTAATTTGAATATTCGTTTGTTACTTAATTCTCATAAATATTTCATTGGTGTTTGTTTAAATGAATTTTAACTATATTCATTCAGAGGTAATTCCTTTTTTCCTCTTGCATTATCTTACTTGATATTAAACAGTAAATATTAATTCGCTTTCGCGTGTTTGTTTCTATGCCTTGTACCCCTATTTGGAATTGATGGTGTGGGGCTCATGCTTACTATTTGCAAATACAAAATATATGTTTACGACCTGATTATGTGAAAAGCCATCTGGAAGGTTGCAAATTGGAAGGGGGACATTGGAGAAAGGTTCAACAAGCCAAAAAGCTTAAAACACAACGAGTTTTTGTAACTGATTAGGCACTGTAACATGTTAATAAAATTAAAATAAAGTTTAGTTGTTTTTTGTTCATTATTTCTTGATAGTTTTTTCATTAATATTTAAAGACTAATATTACCTGTACAGTTACATCAACACAGTCTGACTTTCTATGTTGCTAAGGCATGACCCAGGAAACATTGATTCCTGTTGTTGTGTACGGGAGTGTGGTGTATGTAAAATTCATTGTAAAACTCATGTCCTGAAGTTGCATACATTTTAGCTAGAAGGTTATGGTATGTATTGTCCTCATCACTAGGGGGGGGGGGGGATGGGAGAGGGGTAGTTGGTTTAAGGCTTTTCATGATGAATGCAGAAAGGGTACCAGCTTCTGGATGTGCATCCGCCAGAATAACTTGAGCCGACCTATAAGTACTATTAACAATACCCTGTGTAAAGGGATTGCGCATTATTAAATATGCTCCTAAGTCTCAATGCTGCTTACGATGTCGCCCTTGACGGTTGCTTTGGTGCCTACTTGGGTGTCAGCTCGCCACTTGACTTGTTCTAAATTATGCATCGCCCTGTCACCAATACCCCTCGTGTAGCTCTAGTGCGACGCTATTTCAAAGCCGAAACTAGGCACAATATGCAATCAACAGCTCTTCCATTCACAATTCAACATTAAAATTTAAAAATTAACTTCCTTCCGAGGGCAAAGTTTTTGAGCAAATCCCTTGATTTTTGTTTGTCATTCTTAAATCTTAACAGCAAGACATATGAATTACACCTAATTACATATTAAAAAATATTTAATTTCCTCAACTAATAAACATTTTTACCCTAATAATCTTAAACTATAAAGTGACAAAGTTTGTTCTGGGAGCACAAATGGCTCTGTAACTACTTGATGCAGAGCCTTGAATTTTCAACCAAAAATCTTTGAAGAATGTAACAGTTTTAAGTTTCTGCTTTCTTTCATTGCGAGGTTAAGATTCTTTTTAATTTGAATGAAAACGAAAGTGCGAAGTCACAGTTTCAAATTAAACTTCTAAAAAAGTAAACCACTTGACTTGCATTTGGGAATATGGAAATGAGGAGTTTTTATAGTCTAAAAATAGACTTCTTTCGGGAAATCCCACCACTCCTCTTAATTAAAGTCTTACCACAAGTTATTCTACTAAATACTTCGGTATATTGACTAACCTAAAACTATACAATTAAATGTAAAAGTTATATGATAACTATTTTTATGTACACAATTTTACAGGAATTCTAATTCTATTGAGATGAGATCTAAATTATGATTCAATTTTCATTTGATGGGAGTTAAATGGTTGGAAGCTGTTTCTTTAAAAAAAATAAAAAAAAAAATACGTGACATATAGGGTTGGTGTGTTAATTAGTGATTTTTGGGGATCGAGGAGAACTAACATAGGCTTGCTCTATTTTTTAAGTTGTATTATGGTAGAATTTTTATCATATTTGTGCAGGCGATTGCTTGGTAATGTAAAGCGAATCTCCAATTTAAAGAGACATGAATTTTTGAAAACGAAACCTCAATGGAAGAATTGGATCGAGTTTTTTTTCCTGATTAACATCCAAAATCTACTGGTTCACAATTTATTAGTATTCTTTGATATTGAAAAGTCATACATTTGTGTTTAGGAAAAACCTTGCGAGACATTGTTTTCGAAAATTATTTTAATCCACTATATTCAAGCATTTGTTTATCTTTGTAGCTCTATAGAAAAATGTCGAATTTAAATTAGCAAGAGAACAATTTTAAAAGCAAAAACATGGGGCTCATCAATACCTAAGCATAACATCAAGAGGAAATTTGTTTCATTATCAGAAATTCATACTTCCTTAAGTCTGGATGCTTTATCATAGCTGTTCACCCTTTTTGTATTGAAATTTTGTTAAATTTATAATTGTGAACTTGGTGGCATTGTCGGATAAATTTAATTTAAAAAGGCATACAGATAACCATAGACAAAATTATTAAGTCAGAACTGATCAGAAGCAGATACTTTTATCTTTATCTGAATTTTTTTTAAAGTCACTATTTACTAACTGAATGTGTCAGTAACCCAGTTGAAAAAGCTAGTCAATCAAAATAGTAGCGCAAATAACATTTTTTTTTACTATTCATCTATATTTTATAAACCTATTTGTTGCCAAATATATTTTGTGCTCCATATAACTTATAAGTTTTTTTAAAACTCATAATTGTAAAAAAAAAAACTAAACCCATTTCTATAACATCCAAGACCTAGTTAAAACAAAAAGTTTTTTAAAATATCCCCTCTTTAATAATGACAACTTCCAAGTTTTACAAAAATAGCTTTTATTTACATGAAGGGGGTAACCGCAAAACTTTTATGGCACATTCATTATTATACAGGTTACGGCTGCCATCCGGCATATTATCCTACACAAATTATTCGGATCTCTCGCTTGTTGTATCAGAAGATTCACTTGGCCTTCTTGTTGCTCATTGCTACTCCTTCTTCAAGGCTTGGTGATTTTGCTTGCACAGCCTCATCAGTGCTCTTTCTGCTTGAAAGGTATTGGACCTCTTGAAGAAAAGTACCGTACAGTTTTTTCAACAACGAAAAAAATCGTTATCCCCCGCTTAATATTTGTATAATTTGAAAGAAAACAGTCATTAAATTACCTGGATTTTTATTTTCTTACATGAAAACTACATGAAAGAGTCAGTTAGGAAGAAAAAAACTTAATCCAACAGGATATCCCATTTCCGTATCAGGCCTCTTCGGCGACCATAGCGACTCATCGCCAAAACTTATCTAAGGAAACCTGTTTTTTACTTGGTTCTTCTCTCATCACATCCCTGAAACGCTTGTACTCAGAGAAAAACCGGTTTCCTATACATATAGTGTGTGTATATAAATATTCGTTTTTAAGTTTTCATTTGTTTTTAGCTTGATATTTTAGAAAAATAGGAAATCAAATGCCAACAATCTCAATCCGTAATTTTCACGGGAGCGAGAAGGGGTTAATTTAAAAATTAAAAAAAAAAATCACAGGCTATAACCCAGTTATTTTGGAAATTATTAGGTACATTTTTTCATGTCTTTCTTACCATTCCCATTCTGTGAATTTGAGGCTGAACTGGATTTAGTGGCTGATTTGCATGCAGGGACAGCCCACTCATACAAGGGGTCATGCAGAAGGACTTCCAATATTGTTAAGAGCACATCCTGCGAATTCCTCATAACTTCTAATGTTTTTTCAGAGCATCTGAAATATAACATTTATGCAAAAGTACATTAAAATAAAGCCATACATAAAAACTGAACAGTTAAACATTTTCATGGAAATGAGGTTGAAACTCAGAGTGACATCTCCACAGGTTTAAAAAAACAACTTATTAAATACTTTTAATTTCCCTTTTCACCAATTGCTTATTTATGAAATGTTTTTGCTTCCATCTGAGTTCTAAGTTGAAACACTGTTACCACAATAAAACATAGAATTTTCTAACCATGCATTTAGGTTTTTGAAAGTAAATCCATATTGTACAAACTTATATGAAATTGAAAACCAAATTTAAACTCCTTTTTTTTAACAACTCTAATTTTTTTATCAAACGTTTCATAACCTAAGACTTCTTCAAACATAAAATAGTTAGTTACCAACAACTAATATGGGGCTTTAAACCAACGTCTACACAGGGGAAATAAAATATACGAGGGCATTGATCAGTCAGAATTTTTTTTAAAAAAATTAATGGATTTATGGTGTTTTTCAGAGCCATGCTAACTATAAAACATATTACTGATAGCCAGGGTTTGGAAAGTTGCCTTACTTCATAAATATGAAAAGTAACACTTACAGCTACTTAATATGAAAAGTAACTCTTACAGCTACTTAATATGAAAAATACCTCTTAAAGCTAGTTAATATGAAAAGTAACTCTTATAGCTACTTTATATGAAAATTAATGAATTACAGTTACTTTTAAAAGTTTCAAGTTATAAGAAATTAACAATTTAAACATCTTATTGTTTTTCATAAAAAACATTAAAAAAATAATGACAATCGGATAAAAGCTAATAATGAAAATTTGAGTTAAATTTTAAATAGTTAAGTTTAAAATGAATGCAGAGCTACCGAAAAGATCCATGAAGAGCGACGCGAGATGTAATGTAAAAAAAAAAGCAAAATTTTTCGGAAGTTAAATACCATTAAAAGTAACTGAGTTACAGTTACTTTCTGATAAATTTAACAGAGTTACTTGACATTACCGAAAAAAAGTAATGGTTACAAGTAACACGTTACTCTAATCCCTGCAGATAGCTAGTAAAATCAAACTAAAAAAGTACCTTTTAAAAGTTCCTTCAACACCATTAATTCCCATTCCATCAACAATGTCTCTAGTCAGCCTGAAGGGAACAGTTTCAGGGGTGGCCAAAATTCTACCTTTTTCAAATGCAATTCCTGTGTGGAATTAAATGATTAGCAAGAAGAAAACATAGTTAAAACGATACTGGTAATCTTCATAGAAAAAAATAGTTTTTCCACATCAAAAATCCTCTCTATCCCCCCTTAATAGTTGTATAATTTGAAAGAAAACAGTCATTAAAGTACCTGGAATTTTTTACTGAAATTACATAAAATACTGAAAATTACATAAAATATGAAGAGTCCAGGGTGGAAAAAAAACTTAATCCAACAGGATATCCCTTCGTATCAGGTCTCTTTTGCGACCATTGCGATTTCATTTTCATTAGCATATTTCATTTATTTATTGGTTAAAATATACTTCATTTTATATTGTGTCAGTCAGCACAAATACCCAATACTAGCCCTCGAGACTGAGTAATCATTTTGTCATCAACGGTTCAGTATTGGGCTAGCATACAAAAGGTACAGGAGTCAAAATCAGGTATAACTCTACTTCCATGGTGACATTGAAGGTCTGTGGTGCCATCTAAGAGCGCACATCTTGTTAAAGAAATAATTGTAACGTAACTGTTGTGTTAACTGATTTTGTTTCTTTGTTCCGCCGCTAGATGGCGTAGTACTTGTTTACTTCTTACTTGCCAAATAAGAGTTCCTTCACTTTTGTAAATAAAACGTTCGAGCTAGCATCAAGAATGTTGTCTTGTTGTCTGTTTACCTCTGCTAATAGTATTTAGTTGAAACTGCATCAGGTTATGGGCGTTTGCCGCTCAACTAGCGCACGTGTAAACACGAAATGACTTCTTTGAAGTTTAGGCCGATGTTTATCTCAGAAACAGCTGTCGTCGTGGCCGGTGCTCGCCATACTGCTTTGTTGTTGTAAGCGGAGAGGCCGCCGCACGGTTGAGAAGCAGAGGAGACTGTCGCGTCGCAGGCCGATATTCGGTGCGAAGCGCAAGTGAACTGCTTTTCTGACAACGTTGGCTACTTTTTAGCAGAAGGGACGTCGTCGCGTCGCAGGCCGATATTCGGTGCGGAAGAAGTGCAAGTGAACTGCTTTTCAGACAACGTTGGCTACGTTTTATTGAAAGAATTTACTGCTGAAAATGGATTTTAGTCGGCACATTAGGCCCTTGACTGGGGAAAAAGATTGGCCAATATGGAAACGTAAAATTCGCAATATGCTGGATTATCACGAGGGCGCTATCGATGTTATCGACGGAATACTGCAGAAACCGGAGCCTTTAGCTGCAGAAGCCACCGAAGCTGAGAAAAAGCAACATAAAGAAAAAAGCGATTTTTACCGAAAAGCCAACAGCTATGCCAAGTCAATGATCACAAGCACTGTCACAGACACTGTTTATCATAAAATTATGGACCAAGAAACAGCGTACCAGGCATTTGATGCCTTAAGTCAGCAGTTTGAGGCAAGCTCAAAAGATCAATTGTTTAAGATATGTACAGAGTTTTTCGCTTTTAGTTGGATGCAAGGAGAAGATGTTTCGACTCATATAGCAAAACTTAGAAGTTTATGGAACGAGTTGAATAATGGGCTTGAGTCCATGAACGAGAGAAAATTACCTGATTTAATGCTCGTATGCAAAGTTTTACATAATTTACCAAACAGTTTTGAGACCTTTAAATCAAGTTGGATGCTGTTGTCCGGTGATGACAAGAAATCATTCGATGAATTAACAGTGCAGCTGACTATGTTTGAAAGAAACTTCACCAAGACTGAAGACAATAGCAAAGTTGTTCAGGAAGCACTTGTAGTGGCAAAACCAGAAAGACCAAAACAAGATGGAAGATTTAAATCTAGATCAAGAAAAGGAGATATCTGTAATTACTGTAAACGTAAGGGCCACTGGGTTAAAGACTGTAGACAGTGGACAGTGGCGCCGGAACTTATTTTTTGGAGGTATGGCAAGAAATGCCTCGATCTACCCTTCCCCCTCCTCAGTTTTTTTTTTCAATGCACACTATTTTTAATAATTATGTAAATTATTAAATATTAAATTATGAATATTAATTAAATCTTGTATTTTAGTTTTTATTATTTATTATTAAGTAAATACTATTAAATAATAAATATACTTAAAGTGTTTAAGTTATTAGTTATTTAATATGTAATAATTGTATTTGATTGATTTGTATAAGTTTTGATTGACATTTTATAAAAATTTCAAACGCAAGTACAACTACCCTTTAGAAAGAATTTTTACAAAAAATTATTGCAATAAATCGGGAAAAGTAACTGCTATGCGCAGTTCTAATATAAAATAATAATTCATAATTTTCTGAGCTTAATATGAAAAGTTAAAAATTTTAGAATTTAAAGTTCAGTGAAATAATGATTAGAAGTAAACGACATATTTTTGTAGAAGGCTATGTAAGTTTGAATTATTGTCGCACTAGAGCTACACGAGGGCTATTGGCAGAGGGAGTCGTAATTTAGAACCACAATCAAGCGACACATGAGTGAAATTATAAAGAAAAATACAATTTTTTTTATCACTATCAGCATCTACTACACCAAAAAAACCCACACAATTCAAAAGTCCAAATGAAGAAATTGCATAGTTCTGGCGCATGAAAAATCTTTCTTTTAACATTTTTACTTTACCAAAACAACAATTAATTTGTTTTAAGTTTTGCTATAATTTGATTTGAAAAGTCCCAGTTTAGTTTTAAAAATCTTCTTAGCATATATTCTATTCATATTTAAGGCATCATAACATTTTTAAATGTCTGGTAATTACTGAACAGATTATCAAGAAAAAAAACAAGTATTTAAATTCTTAAAAAATGAGTTTTTACACTACTGGCTCTCAAAAAGTCAAATATCACTTAATTTGACAATTCTTAAATTTATTTTAACAACTATAGATCAATAACAAAAAAAAAGCATATTTAACACACTGACATAAAATTGAGGGAATTGTCATTTTATGTTTTTTTTTTAATGTGATATGCTACGTAATTAAGATTTTCAAAATGAAATTTTTTCGAACATTTTTAAATCATTACTTTATTTGAAAACAAAAATGCAGATTCTTATTTAAGAGTCCTAAAAATTGTAAACTTAAATTATATAATTGTAGAAGATTTGTGATCTTGTGTAAACACAAGAATTAATAAATGATTATATCGATAATTCCAATAAATGAAATGAAGTCGTAAACTCATGCAAAATTGACATTAGAAAACATATTTTGAGCGGAGAATGGCTTTCTGTTTAAATACATATTTCTATACATTATGCAATATTGCAACGGCCAGCTAGCAATATTGACATACAAATTCAATCAGAAATAGTAATTTGTTTTATTTGGCTAACCAACCTGTCGAAGAGTTACACCAAAGCCGATCTCAAGTTTACAGCAGAGAAATGTACTAGGCGGAGGAAATGCGTAAACAACGCTGCTTGCTCCGAAATTTCCCCTGCTCCTATTGGTTGCTCCTTTGACCCTGATATTCGTGCGCCATGTTACATCAAAATCGAATTAAAAAAATAATTAAAATTACACTCTAACTGAAGCTAAACTAACAAAAATAATAAATTTATGTCTTGAAATAACAAATAAATTGTTTATTGAATGTGAAACGCCTTTTTTTATTCGATTCTTGCACTCGAAAATGAGAACTATTTACCCTTTTTCTCGTAGAACATTTGTATACTGCAAACTTAATGTCGGTTTAGGTTAAAAACGGAACAATATTATGTAATTTTTTTTTTAAAAAAAAAAAAATTGGAAGACATGGGAAGGGATTTTTATAAATTCCCCTTCCTTCATTGCCGCCCTATGACATGATTTTCAAATTACTAGGCGACATTTTTCTTTCATTAGCATCGCCCAGTCTAAAGTGGTGCTCAGAATTGAACTCTATAAAAATTATACAGTTAATTAAAAAATTGTATTTTTGAAATTACTATATAAACTTTGTAGATATAATATAATATTTTCATTTTGTTATTTGCTTTCTTTGACATTGTATAATATCGGTCACTTTTGGGTTTGATTCTGTGGAATAAAAAAAAAACGCATAACATATAATCTGTGCCAAAGTTGGTATGGCAGCTGCCATACCTGCCATACCGGTTCCGGCGCCACTGACAGTGGATTACTGACGGAAGACCTGGAAAGACAAAATTAAGTTATACACAAGCAAATGCAGTGTCGGCAAACATTGCACTTATGTCCGTTTGCGAGGAAGCCTACGTAGCAGAGACCGATTCAGCTTTTTGGATAGATAATGGCGCTACTAGACATGTCACAAATAATTCTTCATATTTTGTTGAATTTGTGAAATTTAGTGATCCTTGTGGCATTAGAGCTGCAGGAAATGAAAAGTTGAGTGCACTTGGGAAAGGAAAAATTATAGCAAGAACTACAATTGATGGAAAGTGCCAAGAAGTCTTTTTAGAAGACGTATGGTTCGTTCCCAAAATTAGTAGAAATTTGTTTTCTGTCCTGGCTACACAGGACAAAAACCCAAATAGTGTATTCGAGTCAACTCCTACAGAGTGCAGATTAAAAGTAAATGGTCAAGTAGTGCTAAAAGGATTTAGAAAAGTAAATGGTACTTTATTTAAGGCAGACTTAGAGCCAGTTTTAACTAAGGAAGTGCACACTGCTATTGTGGACAGTTCACAGTTACAACTGTATCACGAAAGATTGGGTCACCAAGACAAGCGTCACGTGAAAAGGGTTCTAGAAAAAGAACTAGGCATCTGTGTAAATATGGATAAAGAAATTTGTGAGCCGTGCATTTACGGCAAGACACATCGTTTACCATTTGGTACAAGAAAAAAGGCTTCTAGGCCAGGTGAACTCATTTCTGCTGACATTTGTGGACCATTTGATTTATCTTTCCAAAAGAAACGTTATTTATTAGTATTTAAGGATAGTTTCACAAAATTTCGTTATGGTTATCTGTTAAAAGAGAAATCAGAGGTAAAGAACATGTTGCAACACATGATTAAACACTCCGAAACTGTAGGACATACAATTCAAGAACTACTCAGTGACAACGGGGGAGAGTTTGACAACGAGAATGTTCGTACAATTCTGCGTTCTAAAGGAATCACTCAAAGGTTGACAGCACCTTATACCCAGAACAGAATGGTAGCAGTGAACGAGAATTTCGTACAATAGTCGAAATGGCCAGAACTTTTAAATACTCAAACCCTGAGGCAGACTTCCCTGCAGGAATCTGGGCAGAATTAGTAAGTTCCGCCATATACGTTCTCAACAGAACAGGAAAGTCATCAGTAGAAGATGCAAGCCCATATGAGCTTTGGCTAAACAAGAAACCCAGATTGAAACACCTACGTGTAATAGGGTCTACATGTTTTGCACACATTCCGGTTCAAAATAGGAGGAAGATGGACAGGAAGGCTATTAAGGGCTACCTTGTGGGATACGATGGAGATGAGCGTTACAGAATCTGGATAAAGGAAGACCATCGTGTGATTTTATCCCGAGATGTGATCTTTCAAGAAAGACCAGGCACATGTGACGACTACGCCAAGCCATCCTTGCAGGACAGAGTAGAGGAAGAATCCAACCAGGGAAAGTGCGAAGAGAGGCAAGAAGAAATTAAAGAAGATCCTAAGCATCAAGAAGAGGAACCAAGTGATGCTGAGACTGACGGTGAAGAGGAAGTTGCTGAACCCACAGTATCCAGGCAGCTAAGAGACCGATCATGTCTTCGAAAGCCGAAACGTTATGAAGATTACATCATGGAGGCAGAATCATTTATAAATGAGAGTGAGACTCCGGTGACGTTTCAAGAAGCACTTGAAGGTAAGGATAGCCTTAACTGGAAAAATGCAATGCATAATGAAATGAACTCTCCTAAGGAGAACCATACGTGGGAGCTGACCGACTTGCCAGTTGGAGCTAGAGCAATACCATGTAAGTGGGTCTACAAACTTAAAACTCATCCAGATGGCAGCATCGACAAGTACAAGGCAAGACTTGTTGTTAAGGGTTTCAGTCAACGCCAGGGTATTGATTACAGTGAAACATATAGTCCTGTTGCTAAATTGGGAACTATACGTGCAGTGTTAAGTATCGCAGCTGAAGAAAGAATGCATTTAACACAGTTTGACGTGTCAACAGCATTTCTTTATGGAAGTCTGGACGAAGCTATATTCATGAAGCAGCCGGAGGGTTTTGAGGATAATTCAGGAAGAGTATGCAGACTTAAGCGTAGTTTGTATGGCCTGAAACAATCACCACGCTGCTGGAATAAGTGTTTTGGACAGTTCCTGAAAGATCTAGGTTTTGTTGCAAGTGAAGCTGATCCATGCCTCTACATTCGTAAGAGAAACGGTAAGAAGCTGTTAATAGCACTATATGTAGATGATGGACTAATTGCTGCAAATGACCAACACGATTCTGAGATGTTCATCAAGGAGCTGCAGGCAAGGTTCAAGATCTCTGTTGGAGAAGTATCCTGTTTTCTAGGTCTTGAAATTGAGCGAAGCAGTGATAACTCCATATCAGTTAGTCAAAAGGGATATGCTAGGAAAATTCTTCAGCGATTCGGATTTGATGAATGTAAGCCTGTAGCAACACCAATGATAAAAGATTCCGGAACACATCAAAAGTCTGAAGACACCACAAGTCCTAGCTTTCCATATAGACAGGCAGTTGGTGCTCTTATGTACCTCATGGTTGGAACAAGACCAGATATTGCTTATAGTGTGGGATTTCTTTCAAGATCTCTCGAAAATCCATCTGCAGAGGATATAGTGCGAGTGAAAAGAGTCTTTCGCTACATAGCCGGCACAGTTGGATACGGAATTACTTACCGTGCAACAGATACAAGAGGAACACTTCAGTGTTATAGTGATTCGGATTTTGGTGAACAGGGTATGTGAATGGTGGTGAATTTAATTTGGTGAATGTACCGAAACAGGTCGATCAACATCTGGGTATGTTGTGATATATGCTGGTGGAGCAATATCTTGGCGCAGCCAAAGACAAGCCATTGTTGCTACTTCAACAACCGAGGCTGAAGTTATTGCAGCATCAGAAGCAGCCAAAGAAGTAATTTGGCTACATAGACTGCTTTAAGGCATAGTGAACCTAAAGGAAGTACCTATACTTCAAGTGGATAACAGAGCAGCTGTTAAGCTCCCACACAATCCTGAATATCATCGAAGGACTAAGCATATTGAAGTAAGGCATTTCTTTATTCGTGAAAAGGTGTTGGAAGGGAAGCTGAATGTTGAGCATATATCAACTGAAAGCCAGATTTCTGACATTCTAACCAAACCTCTGATGAAGTCAAGACTAATGACATTTTGTGATCTAATGGGACTATGTGACTTTTCTAAAACAAAACCAGGCTAACAAGGGAAAGTGTTAAAGAAATAATTGTAACGTAACTGTTGTGTTAACTGATTTTGTTTCTTTGTTCCGCCGCTAGATGGCGTAGTACTTGTTAACTTCTTACTTGCCAAATAAGAGTTCCTTCACTTTTGTAAATAAAACGTTCGAGCTAGCATCAAGAATGTTGTCTTGTTGTCTGTTTACCTCTATTTAGTTGAAACTGCATCACATCTGACACCCTTCATGCAAGTTATCTTATCAACAACCTTCATGCAAAATTATTTATTGAAAATTAAAAAAATATTCTAACTGATTTCAAAAAGTGGGATTATGGTGACATGCAAGACACATGTGGCTTAGAAAATAATTTTTCCCATTGGCATTTTGGTTTAGAGACCAGCGGGCATTTGGTCTCCTTTACCCTTAATAACTATATTTTTTAAATACAATATCTCCTGAAGTATTAAATTACTTTTCGAAAGAAAAATTTAGATTGCATTGTTCCTAATTAGATTTATAACAAGACTCACCAAAATCAATATGAACAACTTCAGCAGTATACTTATCAATGAGTATATTATTTACGTGTCGATCACCAAGGCCTAAAATGTAACCCACTGAAAACAAAAAAAGGCATTAACATTATGCATATAAAACACATTAAAACTATTCAATAGTTTTCAATGAGACAAAAATGCAAAATTAACAATACTAAAAATTTTTGCAATGTATTACAAAATTTATTTTTGGAGACATCCACTTTTGAATTTCAAACATTTATATCAGTAAATCATTAAAATAGAAATTATTTTGACATGTATGACATTAGATTATTTGTATATATAAATTGAAAATTAGTTTGTTACAAAAACAATGTTTTTATAAAGTACAAAATTATACAGCATTAATTACTTTACAATTTTATAACTATTGCTGATTATTTGAAGATTTATGGCCAACCATAAAAGTTGTGCTTATGATATTAATCTTAAACCAATCTGAAAATATTTGTACAAAATTTCCCAAACATTAAAAAAAATGGTAATTTAGTTATTTGAAACAATTATTAATTGTTAGAGATTAAATCTCTTTCACAAAAACCTAGATAATGCAAAATATGTTAATTATATCTGTTTTGTGTGGTTTTTCTAGTTCCAAAAGAATTTCACAGAAGAATACCGAGTTCATTAAATATCTGAGTGTGCAAGTCTGAGTACTGTGATTCCATTTTTTCAAAACATAAATGGGTAGGTAACTTAAAAAAAAAAAAACTTTTTAAAGCACAGTTGACCCTTTTTGTTTTCAAGAGATGTTAGTTTTGGATCTGTGGGTTTGTGAATACCAATCATTTAAAAATAATACCAATTGAACTTGCTGCAACACTTTTTGTGTATGACTGTCGCCTTTCAAACCAAGCAGAGGGCTCTGGGAAATTTTCAAGAAAAAAGTATCTGAACACAGGCGGAAAATCAGCACAAATAGTATCATAGATCTGTCTCTTCTTTGGCAGTTGAGGCTCTGCTGAAATATTCTGTAAATGTACACAGATGTTATAGTATAGAAAAATGGAGGGATAACTTTAAAAAAAGTTACGTTCTGGTAGATAAAAATTAACAATAAACTGACCATTACAAAGTTGAATATCTAATAATAGATTTTATTCTTTTGGTAATCCAGAACCAGGAGCTTTTATGTGTACAAAAGCAAATAATTAGCTATAATGATCTTTTGTAATAAAAAAAAAGCAAGAGGAAAGCATACGTAACCTTCCAAAGTGCCTGAAAATGGACGAAAACTTATGTTTTCTTTGTATAAATTTTAATAGTAATTTTCATAAATTAAATATGCGTTTTGAATATCAAAACTAGGTTTATTTTTGATGATCTCAAAACAATTTTCAAGTGAATAAAGTAAAATATCAATAGATAAATTCATTATTTATAAAATTTATGTATATTACTAGAAAAACTGGTGCATGAAATTAAGAGAAAGTCGGATGATTTGCACCAACATGTATAAAAGGAATGGCAAATGAATGCTAGCATTTCTTAACTCCTGCTCTGAACATACCATCATCCTAGTCCTGCAATGTTGCGGTGTGGCCATATTTGGGTAATATCTTATATGGGCGCCAGGTGAGCTCGGGAGTGATCCCACAAGGTACTGGGAAAGCACTTGAGTACCTTCACACCACTGTAGAACTCCACTGCGGCGGGAGACTGGAACCACCTAAAAATAATGTAAAACACATAAATACACCACACACACACAAATATCAGGATCTATAAAAATATTTCAGACAGTTTTTTTTAATCCATTTAAATAATTTCTAATATTTGATAAAATTCACCCTTTGAGGGATACAGATGTATGAACCTGTCACCTGGTTTTCCAACATAATACGTAATTTGTAAAAATTTATAAATGTAACAATTTTATTAAAATTTAAAGCACAGCAAAGCCATTTAAAATCATCTACTAGAGAAATGAAATTTTAAAAAAATACGAAATTAAATTTTTGGTTGAAAATTGTATCGCGTGCAGTGAAAAAAAGTTTACACTTCTGCTAATTAGTTTATCTATTTCACATTATTTTTCTAATAAAATACAACATAAATGCTCAACATTTCAAAAATTGTCTAAATATGAAGATAAATAACTTTTGAAGCTTTTATCTTGATAGAAACCAAGAAAAGCCGTAATTATGTAAAATTATTAGATGAAGTTTAAAATTGTACTGAACATAACCACTAAAATATTTTTTGTGTAACATACTTCTTTCAATACAATAAATGAAATAAAAATAACCAAACTACAGCAAACACTCTGCTCATACTACTTCGTCAGCTAATTTTAAATTAATATCCTTAAAATTTTTTTTGAACATTAATCTAATTGCAAAAAAATCCTTTATAATCTTTTAAATTTATCAAACATTTAAAATTATTTCTTAGATAAATAACATAGCTTACTATACCTTATAAGTTCTTATATGCAGTTTTCTTTGCCTTGTTTCCATTTTTTCTTGAAGCAAACAATTAACAAGATTAAAAACTTGCTGCATTACGGCATCTTGTCGCAAGTCGTCACAGCCCTGTGATGGCGAAAAAATATTTATGACCTTTATATAACTAATTAAAAATTTTTTAGCTATGCACAATAAAAATACATTGGAATACATTTGTTAGATGATTGTTAAATGGTTTTGATAGAAGTTACAATGAATTATGTTCGTATTCTCGTTCTTTCATAGTTTTTAGACACAAGAACTTCGCCAGGCTGCTGTTAAACGGCGTATTTTTACAGGGTTCAATATCTTATTTCTAAATAAAAATAAAGGAGTTTTTAATGACTTTTCAAGGACCATTAATCATAATGCATCAATTACTATACCAATGAAATCGACCAAATATTACAATAGAATAGCGAACGAAATATCGCCGATAAGGCAACTATATTAGAGGAAAACACAGAAGTATTTAGCAAATCTATAAGTGTTTATATATAAGCCGCGTTTTGTAATGAATGTCGAAGTGCTATATGCGTCATTTAGAGCCGACTTTAACAATGTTTTAAGAAATTACTTCTTGCAATGTGAAGGTCGCGAACTAAGAAAATCAAGGACTTTTCAACGATTGGTTGTTGAAATCAAGTAGTACTAAGGAGTACTTTTTATCAAAAAATCAAAATCAAGGAATTTACAACACTTTTTGGTAAAAATCAAGGAGTATTAAAGGGTCCTTGAAATTGAAAATAAAAATCAAGGACTTTCAAGGACCCGTGGGAACCCTGTTTAATTACGTCTTCTTTTCTCTCTAGTGAAGGAAGCAATGGGTAACAGTTACAGCATTTTACATAATTTTCTCAGCTACTGCTAGGCACACAATTATACAAATTAAAATTAAATATACGACATATTTTGACTTAAACCCTTCAAATACCTTGAATTTTAACCCCAATTTAACTTTAGAAATAAATAACCATTTTCACATACTTTTAATAATACTTATAAATGTTTTTAACATCCCAAGAACTCCTCCTTGGTGACCCTTTGTTGATTACAGCAATCGTTGCCACAGAAACTGTCAAATCAGCGCATATTTAAACTGACCTATTCACCTTTCTCATCACCTATTCTCGCACCTAATTGGTCGCCCAGGGAGTATTCGCCATTTGTGCATCACTCTGCCATGTACTCTTGAAGTAAGAAGAGGTCAAACAACCCTTGACATATAATTTAAAAAATTCCAGCTATGCACAGTAAAAATACTTTGGAATACATTTTTTTAAATAATTGTTTATTGGTTTTGATATAAGTTAGAATGAATTAAGAATTAAATATATGATGATATATTCTGACTGAAACCCTTTAAAAATTAAATTTTTTTTTACCCCAATTAAACTTCAGAAATTAATTACCATTTTCACATATTTTTAATAATACTTATAAATAAAATGTCTTTAACATCCCAACAACTCTCGGTTGGTGACACCATAGAAATTCGGAAATGCACAAAATCTGTTAGCTTCACATTCATCATTAAATTATATCTGTGGCTTGGTTATAAAAGGACCCAAGTCAAAAGTATTAGTAGTTGACATTGGCCCGTTCAGAACCAAGCCACAGATATGGCGATTTAAAAATTTACAAAATACAAAACCAATTAAAATATAAATATAAAAAGAAAATTACTTTAACAAGCTGTTCCCGTTCGATACCATCTGTTCCAACACATTTGATAACTTTTGGTAGTGTAATACCTCCACACATTCGAAACTCTTTATGGAAAGAATGTATTCCAATAATACTTTTGTACTCGCAACTTCTATCAACCTACATGAAAAAATAGGCTATATATAAAAAACTTTTAATTAAATAAAGTGTTACAAGAAAAAAACCCATCAAAGTTCAATTTCGCCAATTTGTCAGAATTACCTAAGCGAAATTTTAAAAAATTTTATGAATGGTTAGGTTATATAGAATGGTTAGTAAAAGCTTTTTAAAAAAATTCAATCCTAATGATCTTAGCTAGTCTTAACAAATACAGATTTATGTAAGTGAGTGAAATTGTAATTAAAAAAAAAATTACAATTTGAATTTATAAAAAAAAATTTAAGATATTTTAGTTCCAGTTTATGATATTCAACAGAAGATATGGTTTTTGTTTTTATTTTTCAAATATGACTGTCGTTTTTTTTTTTACATAGGATACCTTTAATACAGTTAGAATTGGTCAACTGGAAAAATCAGAAAATAAGAATATAGTAAAATTTACCTTTATATCTTCAGTAATAATTGGAATGTTTGGCAAGTTGCGGAATTTCAGCAAAGGTTGTTCTTTTGGAATGACTCCTAAAGAAGAATAATGAATAGGATAATGTATTTAATTTCAAACAACTTGTAACAAAATTATTAAAATTCAAAACTAATTAGTTTGAGACATAACTTTATAAAGCTTAAAGATATTTTCATTTCACTTTTATAATCACCTCTTTTTACTGTTTTCTGAACCTTAAGATATGCTAGAGAAATGTAGGCATCACACAAATCAGAATAGCATTGAACAAACTTGGTAATTTTTGTCTTCTGTAGAGAGGATAAAAGCTTTTTGGCAGCATTCATTCTTTCCTAAGATTAACAATAGAAACATCATTAAAATAATATTGCAATATTTAATTAAACAAAGGTGGATAACGTATGATGAACTTTAAAAAAAAATTAAAACAAGTTATAAAAGAACTAAAATAGCCTACTTTCCTGGTATTTAAATACTTTTGAAAAACAGTAAATGTCATCTACAATCACTTCTACAGAAAATTTATACACATTAAGAAAAAAATTGACAAACATAGCATCCAGTTCTAATTTAAACTTCTAAACGCCAAAAAATCAACAATTTTCATTAATTTTCTTTCAAAAATTACATTTAATACATTTATCGCTTGCTTAATTTATTTGTACTTCAAAAAACACTTGTATATTTTTGAATACTGTGTTTAAGAAGTTTCCCAGGGATACTCTTTACAAAATAAATCATGCCGTACAACAAATTTAAGTAGACATATTTCACAAATTAATAAAATACATTAATTGTATATTGTCAATTTAAATAATACCAATTACTTAAATGTCTAAAAAAGTGCAAATCTAATTGTTGTGTTTAAACACAATTCACATTTAAATATTAGAAATTGATTATAACACCCTATTGAAAAAAGCATGAAATGACTAAAGAATAGAAAAGAAAATAAACTCAATAATTTTCCCACATAGAGTTTCATTCAAAAAGGTTACAAATTCATGAATCTGCTTTTTTTAACAGCTATATGATTGGCAATTTCATTAACTGTATTAGTATTTTTTTCTTAATAATTTTTCTAAAGCTTTATTTTTCTAAAACTATAGAGTTTATATAAAAAATACTTTTTGCTTCTCCTTTAAACTCAAAAATGAATGTCACTCAAAATAAACGTTATATTTTGAGTGACATCTCTTTTGCTCCAAATAATAGATTTCTTCTTGGACATTTTTTTAAAAACTCTTTACTATAAAAAACTTTATACCAACCACCTTTTACACCTGCACAGGAACTGTCCACAACGAGTAAGATTAGAAAATTAAAAGTTATTTCGTTTCATTCTTATCCCTGGAATAACCCTGACCCAATTATGAGGTTGTCTTGGATGCACACTCTGGTGCCGGCCTCGTCCCTTGACAGTGGTTGAAAATTACCATGTTAGTCAATGTTAAATTAATCCAATCTAACCAACTAACCTAATGTGTGAAACCATGCCGCGTTTTGGAATAGTGGCGATGGATGGAATGCTAATATTTGTTGTATTTCTATGATCCACATAGAAGAAAACAGGGTTTCCTTAGGGAAACAGAATTTTAAAAAAACATCCACAGACTAAAACTATTTTATCAAGAGATAAATTTATTACAGAAATGTTCAAAAATGAAAATCAAGGAGTTTTTAAATAGTTCGACCCAAATTCAAAGCTTCCACAGTCCTTGAAAATAAGAATGGTTTTCAAGGAATTCTTAAGGAGCATACAAACCCTGTTCATCACTGTGAATAGAAAATGACTATATAGAACTAGCAGTAATTTTATCGTCTTATTCATGTAGTATAAAGTGACAATTAATACAAATAAAGAGCTTAATGGAAGAACGTGCTAAGTGACAAAAAGGTGAAAACGAGAAAATTAGGTTTAAAGTTTTTCGTTTGCACTCATATATGTTGAAAACGGTACTTGAAATTGGTAAAAATATACAAACGTTAAGTTTAGAAAAAGGAGGAATCTTGTTAACGTTAAAGAAGTTAATAATATATGCATTGACACAAAAATATTTTTTTCAAAAATTTCACGTAGCATGTTTTTCCACTAAGCTCTTCAATTATGTTGCTCCACCCTCAATAAAAATACTTGCCTTTACAGCTGGTACTTCAGCCTGTGTGAGATGAGCTGTTTGGTCTGAAGGTTGTTTGGTATCATCAGCAGGATCTTTATCTGCATTGTTCAGTGCTAGAATCACTGGTAGGGCATGATGGGGATGTTCTAGTGATAATTGTTTCAGCAACTATTTGAAAAGAAACCATCTTGAAAGGACCACAAATAAATGAACTTTGACAAATTAGCAAAACATACATGAAGAGTACACGGGAAGAAGCGTTTGATTTATTAGGCGGGCGCCGCAATTGTCTGCTTGGCGGCATAAAACCGGTTTCTCTTTCTTCTTCGCTTGGTGATCGCCAATCGCCTGAATTTTGGTAGCTAGGAACCACAGAGATAGTAGTTTAAGTACTACAGTGGCATATCACATGACCTACAATACTGACTTCATTGGGGCTCTTCTGGGAGCTCCTTGCGCGTCCCGTCGTTAGCATTGGAGGTCACGTGATCTGCCACTCAATTACTTTAACTATTATATCTAAGGTAAGAACTGGTTTCCTTACACAAGTTTAGGTGATCACTCGCTATCATCACTAAAGTGGGCTGCTAAGGAAACTTATCTGAAAAATTAATCGGTTTTTTCCGTGTACTCTTCACATGTTTCAAGCCAAGCTGTAGCAGCGCCTTAACCAGACCACATTTGAGGAGTGGCATTTTAGCAATAAAAAGTACAACATTGATAGTTGCATTCCATTTAATGAAATACAGTACGGATATAAATGAAAGGACGAACATTACATCCTCTGAAACATTCCCATTAACAAAAAAGCATAAATGAATGAAATAAAAAAATAACTATTAATAACAACATTAGCTATGTTTTAAATCTATTAAAAAAAGTTTTTTTTACACCCATTAAAACTTCTTAATTATATCTTTCTGTTTGTTTTCCAATCAATGGATAATTAGATGATCTTTGTAGCTGCAAACCTAGCAGAAGTTCATTTTACATTTTAAGTTGATAGATTTCTGGCTCTCTACTCTATATTTGTTGAGACATAGCACTTTAAAGACAAAATCATCTTAACTTACTGATAGAAGTATGCTCGTAAAAGTGTTTGATGCCTGTGTTCCCATTCTTGCAGCCAATTGATACATTAATGGCAAAAACTTGTAGCTTTGTAACCTATGTATCTTATCCTGAAAAGGGAAACAAAAAAACTTATCTTAATGTCTGCAGCTGAAGTACACTGCGTGAAAAAAGTAGAAGGACAGTCATTTTTTCTACATTTTGCTTTTATTTTAAAGGATTTTGACATGATATTATAAAGAGGTTATTTTGTTAGTATTTTAATTTATGTTAAGTCAAAAAATTTAACCTACTACTCTTTTTGGTTTAGAATTTAAAACATAACTACTTTTGGTCTGTGAAAAAAGTAGAAGGACACATCCGGAAAATCGATGTAGAAGCTATTGGAAACCGTAAAGGCTAATGTGCTAATCTTCATGTATTGTCTTTTTTATCAAGAATTCAGATTTTAGTTAGAAATTCATAGTTTTTGTTAGTTTTGGAATGCCAAGAGGAAAACCTTTAAGTAAGTTCCAGAGGGCCAAATATTTGCTTATGAAAATGAAGGAAAGTGTATTAGAAGGATTGCACGGCAGCTATCTATTAGTCCAAATGCTGTTTCGAACTTAATAAGAAACCCTGAAAGTAACTTAAGAAACAAAAAGACAGGAAGACCCAAAAAACTTACACAACCAAGGTAAACCAAAAATCATTCGTGAACTCAAAAATACAGGTGGTAACCTTAGTAAGGCTGCTCAATGTCAATCAGGGATTACAAATGTTACTAAAAGAACTGTGTATAACTACATAAAAAGGTCAAATAAATTCCTCTTCAAAAATGGACCTCAGTTGTATTTTCTGATGAGAAAAAGTTTAACTTGAATGGCCCAGTTGGCTATCAGTACCATTGGCAATTGGCACTGTGTCGATTATGAAGAAAAGACTTATTCTACTCAACAAATAGGAGGACGTAGTCTAATGATTTGGTTAGAAGTTGGCTATTGAGGTATGACAAGTCTAGTCTTTCTAAATAGTAGACAGAACCATGCAGATTGCATCCAAATTATATACTCGAATTTTCTTCCTTAGGGCACTTAGCTAGGGGGAGATTATTGGATTTTTCAGTAAGATGAAGCATCAATTCACTTTACAAATGGTGTTACAAATTTGTTCGCAGCTAAGAATATTCGCATTTTGGAATAGCCCTCTAAGAGTCCTGATCTTAACATTGTAGAAAACATATGGTCAATGATTGTGCGCAGTGTTTACGAGGGAGAAAAGTAGTTTGAATCTGTAGTTGAACTACAGAAATAATTTTACTGTATATGGGACAATTTTTTCAAAACAGAAATTAAATTTTTGTATAGTTCGATGCCAAACAGGGTATTTGAGGTAATTCGAGCACAATGGAAGAAAAAATAATTATTAATCAAAATTGTAGAAAATTTTTTTGGAAGTGTCCTTCTACTTTTTTCACAGATTATGACAATGTCATAACTTATTTTTTTTAATAATTGCACTTTTTTTCCCAAAATTGTACTTTTTATTTTATGTAGATACAGGTATCCACTAGTAAAAACGCTTGATACAACATAATTATTTAAAAGTTGTTGTATGATTAATTAATCCAAAATAAACTAGTGTCCTTCTACTTTTTTCACGCAGTGTATAAAACTGCAAAAATTAAAATTTTTACACTCAAACTAAAACCAAATTATCGGACATTTTTCAGTTTTCTAGGACGTTAAAAAAATTCCAGTTTGAAACTATATTGTCGCTCCACAAGTAAGTATTAACATGCTTTATGTTTCATGGTAACATAGATCCAAATACAAATAATTACAAGATTACTCAGCAGAAACATGAAATAAAAAAATGCAACAAAACATGCAACATTAAGCTTTTTTCCATTCTTCAATTTGCAAATTACAACATTGATTTTTATTTCTGAAGAACTTTGATCATATCCTAAGCTTTTTTTTTCATTAGCCTTATTGTGTTCTTAAGGCGTTCTATTCTTTATCCAGTGTTCATACAAATTTTCAAAAAGCAAAATCAAGGAGTAGTTAAGAAGTTTTCCAGAATTAACTTTTTTAAGTTATGTTACCGATTTTTCAAGTGGTTATTTTCTTAATTGGCATTGTAATATCTTTGTCTGAATTTTTTTATGTGATTTTGCTGACATTTTTTTGCTAATTGTCACTTCAGTTATTCTACCTGAAGCCTTTACTGATTCAAATGCAGAGTGTAATGCAAACAATACACTTTCATGAAAATTCTCAACTGAGATGTCATTATTTATCAAAAATCCACTTTCCACTGACACAGTACCATGGGATGAAATAAAATCAAAACCAGTTTAACTACTTTGCCCCAGTTCCGGGTTCCATTGACTCGAAACCGCTTCCTCGTAATCTCATACATTCATGAAATTTTTAAAATTCATATTTTTATATTTTTATTTGAAAGCTTTAATTAGGACTTGTGATACTCAAACAATTGGTCTGTTTTGCTGCTATGGTCCTCTTTCTTTAGATTCAATTTCTGATTCCTCCAAGCGTTAACCAATTTAAAAAAAACGTTTTCTGCTTGTCTTTCCTCTATAGCGTCAAAATCTACTTGCTACTACTTGGAATTCGAGTTTTGATTTCTCTGCATTTATTCATGGTTTCGTTTAAAGTTTGGAATACATACATATTAATATAAATTCCCTGACTTTTCCAAAAGTTTATCAAATTCTACAATTTTCCCTGAATTTTTTTTTGTGTGCCTATTTTTGTTTTTCCGGACAATTTCCGTTTTTTTTAGTGCGTAAGAGCCTGTTTTTTTAGGTTGGTAGGACAAAAAACAATAAACTTTCTCACTGGCAAAGATTACACAATAACTTACCTTAATAATGCGGTTAATTTCTTCATCGTTAAGATTTTGAAACCACAAAGAAACCAGGCGAAATATCCACAAATCATGAGCATCAGAGCCTTTCAAACATTCCAAGTAATTTTCAATTGCATTTTGAAGAAATCGTTTTCTATCTACTTCCATACCCTTCATTTCATTCTGATCAATATCAGTTTGCCGTGTCAAAATTACAAGAAGTCGTTTCTGGCTGTAAGGAGAAAATTGTATTTAAGGGGAGATCATAGTTAACGACAGCAAAAATAAGCAATTCTTACTATTGATTTTGAAAGGCTCTAAATAATTAAAAAATTATGTTACAATAAAAATTTTTTTACTAAGTTATAAATTGTACTTTTATCATTATATTTACACCTAAGAATCTTATTTTTAAAAATTATTTTTTCAAATATCAACACAAATAAAACTTATTTTATAATGTAATGCATAAATAATACAAGCATACAATTAGTACTTCAAAGGGGGCGTGACGCATGTGTTTATTTTTATAATTTCATTTTTTTATAAGAAATAATCAACCAATCGATACAAAATTGGTCTCATTCGATAGATCAGGCTTCCATCTTTTAGAAAATACTGGTTTCGAAAATTCAATTTTTTGGTCATTTTTAACTATGCCTCTCCGAAAAGAAAAGAATACATAACATAAACACAGAAAGTATAATGATTCTAGTCCATTTTGTTAAAATATGCTGTAGTTCTTTGTAAAACACCCAAAATTGGTAGAGACATTAAAAGGTTATTATTTCTATCATACAATTTATTCAATAGAATAACATCTACTACAGATGAGAGCATAATTCTTATTTGGTTAATCTAGAAATGAAGGCATATTGGACGTCCAAAGAGTGGTTTATTGTAAAGTAAGCATATTTTAGAGTTTGTAAAGAACGAGGCTAAAGCCGAAGCTCGGCAGCCAAAACACACAATTCTGCTGCGTCTGCAATTTCTCTGGTAAATTTACCTCTATTAGAACGTGGGAACTGTTCATTTGATCAGCAAGACATTAACTGAGAGTTATTAAGAAATAGCTGAATATTAGAATATTATAGAGATTTCTGTGGTTAATATTACAGTGTTACCTCCTCTAACGGACACCTCTAAATAATGGACATTTTCTCAAGTCCCAGTCCCTTAACATAAGGTTACTTAATGTAATTCCCTCTAAATAACGGATCCTCTAAATATCGGACACATTTTTTAATTTTTTTTTAATATTTAATTCGGCTATCAATCCTAATAAAACTCATTTTTGAATCCAAATATTTGTGCACCCTCATTCTCTTATCGCCAAACTACGTATTGGTGACTGTTCTATGACCTTCTAGTAACCTTAAAATGACCACCATAGCTTTACAATGGTTTCGTTACGCCCCATGTCAATTTCCCTCATTATTCGCGAAACCTTCTCTTTCCCAGAATTGAGAGGGAATGAATGCAATCGTCCCTTAGTCAACTTCACCAACCTGTTTGACCGCTTTCCTGGAGTTGTGTCTGATTTCTAATTGCTCATAATCCTAAAAAGTCGAGTTGCTAACGAGGACCGAGAGCTGATTTAGATTAAGTAAAATAATGACTTTAAGGAGAAAAAGGTTAACGATAAAAAGAAAAAATGGATATTTTGGATGTTGCTGAAAAAGAAAAGCTAAATGCGAGATCTACTGCACAACGTTTTAAAGTTGGAAAAACGCAGATAAACCATGATATTTCCTTCAAAGCAGTTAGCGGCGAAGAAAAGTCTGTGGAACCCACTCAAGTCGCTGACTGGATCAAAAGACGTAAACCATTGTGTGAAGGGTATAAGGATTGAAACATTTTTAATTGCGATAAGACTGGTTTATTTTACCGCATCTTTCCGGACAATACTTTGTGCTTCAAAATTGAAAAATGTAGTGGCGGCAAAATTTCAAAAGAACGTTTAACCATCATGTTGAGTTGCATAGATTTTAAAATACAATCAAACATTTACTAATATTAAAAATCAAAGTTATTAAATTTATTTCTTTTAGTTTAATAAGCGATTTTAACCCCCCCCCCAATAACGGACACCTCCAAATAACGGACAAAAGGTCCGGCACCGCGAGTGTCCGGTATTCGGAGGTATTACTGCATAACTTAATAGAGATTTGTATGATACACCACATACATATTTGGTTGGATGGCAAAAAAATTAAAGTTTGCATTAAAACTTAATTTATGTTAAAATAAATTATCTTAATTCTATAAGCTAAAATACAACATATTTAGATCTATGTAATAGATAAAGTGTCCATATACTTAGTATCAAATCAGGAGAAATTTATCTCTGAACTCAATAATTTAATAATTCAATAAGTTAATAATTCTCACAGAACTGCACTGCACCAGGCTATTTTAACTTAGAAAATTTGACAGGCATTATTTGAGAACATAAAAGCAAAAATGACCTACACCCACTTCTGACTTAATAGTTTTTTTAGGGGTAACTTTTTCACATGAAAATTGCACGAGTCATTTAAAGAATGATTTTAAAATTTTTGCTTGATACCTTCAGAACAGACATTTTAAGTTATTGTTGAAAATACTTTTGACCGCAGAAAATAACTCATCAACAACGACTTTGTTAAATTAACACCAATATTATTAACACATTCATTTCTGAATAAAACTTAAACTTTACATTTTTAAATGTGTTTTTTGGGTTGGGTAATCAAATTTGTCTGACATAAATTCTTGAAAGCTAGGGTCTTCTTTTGCCTAATATATTGCATTTATTTAGATATACTTAAGCAGAAAAGCTTATTTTAGCAAGGCAAATTTGCTTGCAAATTGTTGTTAATGAAATCAAGTGAAAATATTTTTTTAAGGTTAAGATACTTATTAAAGCTATTACAAAAATACTTACTCGTCACTGATATCTTTAGTTTTGAGCTGCTTTGCTTTCTCTTTTGAAGTGGACATCACAACTTGTTTTGTTTGATAAGCTGTTGACTTTTTATAGTTGATAATGCTTTGGTATTGACCATCTGCGTAACGAGCCACAGCTAAATATGCATCGCAAACCGAAGCAATCCAGTCTGCTTCATTAGTTTTAGGCTTCTTCAAGACATCCAATGCCTGTAATTTATTTTAAGCTTAGATTACCGCTACAAATTAAAGTATTCTTTCAAAAGAATAAGGTAAACTAACCAGTGAATGAACGCTTAAGCACAATTTGTTTTTAAGAAAAATCATACATTCAAAGAAAATATAGCTTGTGGGTTTGTGACAATGTGAACACATCTGTCATTATACGTAAATTCTACAAAAAAAAAAAGGAGGTGACTTTATATTGCATTGCTTTGGGTCTTTTGGGGGTCCAAATAAAAAGTGGTACAAAAGTCAAGTGAATGTGAACACAAAACTGTGCAGTCAATAAACATGTTGGATTTTAATAAATGACCAGGACAACCAATCAGATGTCAGATAGCTTCCTACTAGATGAGAGGAAGTCAGCGTTGCCTATCCAACCAGTGGAATGATTTTTAATCCTGACTTTTTAAATGTATTTACCAACTGTTCATTCACTGGGGCCTGTTCATTCACTGATCAGTCTACCCTATTCTTAAATTGATATTTAACCTAAAAATATTTTCATATTTTCAACTATTCGTTACATTTTCAGCAGTTGCATACATTTAGTTAGCATTTATACTGGGTTATTCCCATAGTGCCTGAAATAGGTATTTCACAGAAAAATAATTTTATAAAAATCACAAGTGGCAACTAGAACCAATTTCAATTTTACAAATGCATTATTTGAACTTACAGACAACTTTGATAAGAATTTGTAATTGTGTGATAAAATAACCACAACTTCTTAGAGAAAAAAATTATTCACTAAGACCTTCCGTATGAGTAAAAAATAACCACACAATGGAAGCTAGTTATAGTACTTCTGATTACAATGCAAGCTTTCAAATCACTGTCTTCTCTCTACCCCTCATGTGGTTTTCTGCAAAATAGTGCAAGTGTCACTATTTTAGTTTTCCCATCACCCTACATGGGTTGGGTTTTGTAGAAAGCAATTTCAATTAACCTCCAACAATATTTTTTTTCCTTTGAGAAATTAAGTGAAATTGTGAGACAGCAAGGGGCATGGTTCACAAACAGTGAAAAACGTTAGTTTTACTGAAAAAATTTTTTTACATAAAATTTCTTTCATTAAGGTAAGAAAATATTGTAAATCTGGGTGCAAGTCGCCCTGTCTGGAGAAAGCAGATTGAGAAAGCCTTGCCCTGCACCAGGCTATAGTGCTGTTAAAGAAGAAGAAAATATTTTATTGTTTAAAACAAATTGAATTCCAGAAAGTCCAAAAATGAAAACAATACTGCAGGACCTGTTGCCACTTAAGAACATACCTATTTCATTTAAGAACCTACAATTCTTCACAAAACTTTTAGTTTTTTTTTAAGACCACAAACGGGTGCCAGCATAATTCAAAATAAATTATGTTACCTTTTCTAAATAGTCTCTCATAATAACTGCTGAATTTTCATTGCAAGTTTCGGCAAGCCACCTTCCTCTAAGAGTCAAAGCTTGGCCATACTGTAATAGGAATTCCGGATTTTCTTTTGCAAACTGTAAAAGTTTAAGAGGGAAAAAATGCCAAATTAAGTAAATAAGAAGTTTATTATATAAAATGACCAATTAAAAACATTGCGCGGTTTTCAATCTACTCAAATAACACAGTTATTAAAATAAAACAGCTCAAACAACTCATAATAACCAAATTTCTCCCTAAATATCTTTAACCTTACTCTTAAACAATAAAGTTGTATTTATTTTATTCAACTGTTCCAACAGTTTTTCCTATTTGAATCGAATAATTTAATTAAATAACTTTGTTTATGTTTACGTCACAATAATAAGCCTATGCTCTTCCCTTCTAGAGGGCGCACTGTCGTTTGTCATATGTCACAATAATAAAATAAATTTCAGCGACAAATAAAGAGTCCAGGGGAAGAACCCGTTGATTGACTAGGAATCCTACCATAATAAAGTCTGCTTGGCGGAAATTGGTGAAAGAAATATGGGACTCGTTCTTCGCATGAATAAAGGTTGCCGCGAGAGAAAAACCAAGTGAGAAACTGATATGGACAGATCCCTGTTAATGCAGTTTTTTTTCCCATGGACTCTTCAAAGAAACACTAATAACACTATCAATATATGGTAAAATAATGATGGTCCATGGCACTCAAATAAATCAATTTAATCAAATAATATAATAAATATGTATTCAGTAGCATTTGGATTTAAAACCTGTACATAATGTTTACAATAATGCACAGAATACCTTTTCCATAATTGGTAGGGAGGATTTAAGAATTTTATTTGCTATGCTGCATTCTTTTTTAGTCCAAAGTGTTTTTGCTTCTTCCATCTGCCACCTCAAAATGTCTTCCTCTTCAGTACATGGTATTTTTCGCAACACGTGAATTGCATTAGTTGCAACCTAAGCAATAAACAAACCATTTGATTTAATCTTCTCAAAAATTCATGGTAACTTATAAAGTACTAGATTAAAATACAAGGGAATACATTATACTACTTTAAGAATTTTTCTGTGTTATAAGAGTTTCTAGATAAATCTTTTTCTAAATAATCTTTGATGGTGATTGATGTATGTAAGGCTTAAAACTTTGATCCTTAATAATTTTGGTTGCTCCCTCCAAGGATTTTTACTGCATTTTAGCTCTTTTTCTTAGTTTGAAAATTAATCAGGATAAAGGACTGCTCTAAAACTGTAGTAAAGAAACATTTTACTATGCTTCTAACATTTTATTTTGTTTCTACTACAAGGATACATGTGGATCCTATAGTTATTGACATAATCCAACTATGACAAATTTCTGTTTAATTTTTTCAAATAACACAATGGATTTTACTGTATAATGATTTACTTTTCTAGAAGATACTATAAAAAGCAAAGTTTCAGACACAAAAATATAGCTGCAATTAGATTACATAGGATTTAATAACAATCCTGTAAAAGGGAGGTTTAAAATACCCAAGACTAATCTTACAATATATAATTTGAAAATAAGCTTTTATCTTTTAATTAGATGCTCCAAATTTATAGTAGGTCGATTTAGAATGTGAGCTTGAGGAGCATTTCCTCCCCCATCCACGAGGGCGGTTTTCTTGGAAACGGTGAGATTTATAGCTGTTTCGGTTTTTTCCCCCACCCTACATGGAAAAACACAAACTGTTTTGATTGTAAACCTCAAGCGCGCTAGGATTAGATAAGCGATGTTCCCCCTTTTCCTAGAAAACCCAGTGAAGGGATGGGGGAAGAGAGTCTTTTCGAAGCTTACATTACGGCTAGAAATGGTATAGTAAATAATTACTACAAAGAATGTTATGAAACAACCAATTCTAAATAAGTTGATTGGATAAAAATATTTTTAATAGATGAATTTTTCTTATGCTTACCTCTAAATGTAATTCCTTCCTTGCTTTAAATGCATGTTTTTCTAGAAGTTTTTTAAGCTCTGCAATTACGGTGGTGCGTGCCTGCCAATGCTTTGCCGCATTAGCATCCACTAATTGTTTGAGAAGAACACATTTCAACCACGAGACAGGCTCGACAAAACTAAAGTCCTCGAATGGCATTTGCTCCTGCAGATTCCATGATTTTAATACTTCATTTAAACAATCAGGGCTAAAATAAATGAGGGGTTATTAATTTTTTTTCCTTGACAGGGTAACTTTATTGGAGGCTAAAGCATTTGCAGACTCGGCATATCCCTCTGATCTAAAAGCCTTTTTTTTGTGGCACCATCTATGCGACTCTTGCTAACAATTTTGTCACTCGGATTACAAGGAATCTGAGCTTTATGTGGATGTTAAAGTATGGGGAAATTTAATTTTGTTGAGAAACCCAAGCTTAACCGTAACTCGAAAGCTCATTTATATATAACATAATCAATTGACATGCAAGCCCACGATTTTCCCATTGAGAAAATCTGAGGACTCAGCTGGGGATTGACCCTGCAAACTTGGGCCTACAAGGTGGATGGACAAGGTGGATGGTGGAAGGACATGCGATTCCCCTCAGCCAATGAGCCGTCTATATTAATAAAATACATAAGGGAACATTTTGCTTTATAGATTGAAATAATAATAAAAGTCTGCCATCGTAAAAACATGCAAATATTGCCTTTTTTTTTAAAGCAAAGAGGTAACATTATTATAAATATTATTATTATTTTTTTTTAATTCTATATTCACTTCAAACTTGGCAGCAGAAGGGATGAGAAGGGATATGAAATAGCACCTCCAATCTCTGTCAAGATTTCAATGGTAGAAAAAATTGTTTTTCTGTCTTAAAAAAATAGAAAATGTCTTAGAAAAATTGAACACAGTATTAAAAACTGACTTATGTTACTTATGTACATTTTATTTTAAGTTCCACGCCAAAAAAAGGTCAAATCTTTGAAAAAGAAAATTTTTGGCTGCAAACTACTTCAATTTTATATCAAGAATCCTTTCTACATAGTCATATTTTTCAACAAGTGAATTAATTTTTTTTTAATCAAGTATTCAGAATTTATTAATATTTCAAACTTACTTGGTCTGGATTGTGTGAAAATCCTCTAATACAGAAAGCATTTGGATGTTGCTAAGGACCGGAAGAATATTCCTTGCTGCTTCCAAACTAGTATGGCGAACATATTCAAATTGTGTTTTCCTAAAATAATAGACCATTCATTTATATAGGCATAATCTTAAACATACTTTTTTAATAGGTACATATAAACAAGCTTATATGTAGATAAATAACAAATAATTGTAAAAGTTTCAAAGATAGATTGGTATGACTTGCAATAAACTTCAAATTTAAATGATTCAAAGTTAAGTCTATTTGAAGTATGACATTTCAAAGAGCCTTTGTAATTATCACATTTAGATTTGTTTTTAGAAAAACGATTGATATAAATTAAAGATAAAAATGAAATAGATTCTTTGTGTCAAACAGTTTATTCAAAAATAAACTTACCTGGCGGCATCAATATGTTTTTCAAATAATATGTTATTTCCAGAAATTAAATTTTGTTGACTCTTGTATAGCAATTCTTGAAACCCTTGTGTTGCACTGTAAAGTATATAGGGTAATATGTTAAATGAACTATAGTAGTTGCTATATTAACCTTTTAAGCCATCAAAAAACATAATTTAATAATTTTTATTACACAAAAACATAGCACAGATAAGAACTTGAAGGAAAGCCAACATATAAATTACAATATTGTAGACTTAGCACAAAGGATCACAAGGACCATGATAGTGAAAATGAAAAACTAGACACACTTAATTTAAAAACACACACAACAAAACATAAGAGCAGTTATTACTTCCGAAATACCACTAAGCTCCTAAAATTTAATTCAATTACCTTTGAATAATATCCTTAGTGAAACACATTTCATACAGTACATGCTAATTATTTTTACATTAAATATTATTTAGAAAGAAATAATATATATATATTGACTAACTTACAAAATGCACTTATAATTAAAAGTGCTGGAATATATCATTGTTATAAAACTAGAACACATTATTCAATCCTTATCAACTATATAAATAAAAAACAACCAATGAGAGATGAAAATAAATGTTAAATAAGATGTTAAAAAGCCTATAGCACCTTGTGCTTAGCAACCTGTGCAAACTGAAGAACTTTCTAACAGCAATGAGTATTTTAACATCTTTCATCATTAGTTTTCTTAATAAAAACTAAAGGATTGAGAAATGCTACACAGTTTTCAATTTATGTTCGATAAATCAATACATCTATAGGGATTTATATACCCTACAAGGGAAATTTCAATAATTTTAAAATCTATAAAGTAATACAACAACTACCCTTTGCGAAAGTATGATTTTTTTTCCCTGGAAACTATTATGACATCTAACAAGTAAAAAGGACCGTCATTTCAATTTTGAAATCTTTAGCTCATTTAGTTCAATCTGTAGAGTGGATTCAGACTGACAGATAAACTAATGTTCAATAAACACTTTTTAGAATCAGCACCCTCCAAAATGTGCAGAAAACACAATATCTCCATTTCGGACTTGTGACCCCATCCTAATACTTTCATTACCTTATATTTCATATTAAATAATTAAAAGTAAAAATGAGTATTCAAAAGGGAGAATCAAAAATATTTTATTTAAAAAGCAAAAATTATATACAGTAGAACCTCGATTTTGCGACCCCACGATTTAGCGACCCCTTCGCTATAAAGACTGCTTCGGAAAGTCCCAAACATTTTACCACAGGAATAGTGTTAAAAAAAACCCCTCTTTTTTGCGACCGAAAAACAAGCAGTTCCTCGATATTGCGACCTAATACTTGTTAGAAATATCAGACAAAAAATTGCTACAAGAAGCCATTTTCGTATTTGCTTCAAAATTCCAACTTGTAGAAGCAGGGTTCCCACTCTTCTTTCAAAATAAAAAATCAAGGACTTTTTAAGGACTTTTCAACGACCCACAAAAAATTTCAAGGACCCTTAATCACATGACACCATTTTAACAAATAAAACAAAATTTATAAAATAACTAATATAAACAGAATTTTTTTTAAAAAACAACATTTTTACATTTTTATTACTTAGTTGGAACCAAAGAGTTACAATAATATGAGTTACAATTAGAGAATACAATTTTTGTACCAAGATAATTAAAAAAAAACACTCAACCATTGATTTTATAAAAAAAACCTAATTACTGCTTGAAATAACTTTAAAATCGAATAAATAAATTTTTAAATATATATTTGAAGCTTATTCGTAGATTTTGAATGCATTTTCCTAACTATGTAGTTCGATAACCACCCCCGTATAAACTATGGACTATCCATAGTAGTAGTTGGCAGTTATGCATTGAATAACCAACCGTAAAAAAATATTAGGGCTATTGGCGACAGGCGTCATAATTTAGAACCACAGTCAAGTGACGAGCCGACACCTGAATAGGCACCCAATGCAATCATTAAGTGCGACATTGTACGCAGCTTCGGGACTTTGGAGCATATTTAATGTGCACTTCCTCTACACGTGGTATTATTTGTTTGGCTGCATAGGCCGTTTATAGGCCGGCAGTCATTTTGGTGATGCCCGACCCGAACCTGGGACCTTCCGCATGCAAGGCGAACGACTTAACCGACTGGGCTCCCCAACCCCAAGAAGAAGAAAAGAGACTCTACTTTTCGGAAAAGTACTCATAATTTTATTCAGATGTTCCAAAGATATATATGAATAACAAAAGTAAAATAAACCCGCATCAGCAGTTGTAACATTAAAACAAAACATCGTTCGAAATATCGCCAACGCCAGATGTTATAGCAACCATATCAGAGGGAAAAAGGATTTGGCGAAAATACTACCGGTTCCTCTGTCTAATGACGTTTTGTTTGCAGAAGTGCTAGACGCGCCATTTATCACTGCGTTGGCAGTGTTTTAGAAAATGAGTTCCCGTATTTCGAACGGTTGCGCGCCGTCGCGGAAGAAAAAAAAATCAAGGACTCTCGATGATTGTTGATGAAAATCAAGGGGTATTTAGAGTGTCCTTGAAATCAAAAATAAAAATCAAGGACTTTTCAATGATTTTTGGTCAAAATCAAGGAGTATAAAGGGGTCATTGAAAACGAAAATCAAGGACTTCTTAAGGACTTTCAAGGGGGCGTGGGAACCCTGAGAAGTGTTTGAGTGAAGAACCTATGAAAAACCCTTTGCTTTGTTTGAACACAAAAAAGAAAGTCCTCTCCAAGCGAGGAAAGGGGTCTAACAATGGATGAATAGAGAAGGGACCAATTTCGGGAATTTGTCGGGGACCAGTGTTGGAAAAGAAGCCAAGGTCAGCTCAATTTTTCACGCATTCTGTAATTGTTTGTTAAATATAGATGTAGAGAATACACCACCACATTTGACCATACTGACCTCGAACAATTCACATGTCTACAAAATGGCTCTTAAAAGAAGTGTTTGAGTGAAGAACCTATGAAAAACCTTTTGCTTTGTTTGAACACAAAAAAGAAAGTCCTCTCCAAGCGAGGAAAGGGGTCTAACAATGGATGAATAGAGAAGGGACCAATTTCGGGAATTTGTCGGGGGCCAGTGTTGGAAAAGAAGCCAAGGTCAGCTCAATTTTTCACGCATTCTGTAATTGTTTGTTAAATATAGATGTAGAGAATACACCACCACATTTGACCATACTGTCCTCGAACAATTCACATGTCTACAAAATGGCTCTTAAAAAGCCATAAGCGTAGCCAAATTTATGTCGACAAGAAATGTAATGTGTCGTCGCTACTGTGAGAGAGAGAACAATGCCGAGGATTTTCGACAAAAAACAAAAATGGATGCTTTGAAACAATCTTCAATTACTTCATTTTTATCTGTACAATAAGTGTAAATACAAAAATAAACGTTTTTATAGGTATGTGTACCTTTTTTCGCAGTTTGTAAGGTTTTTTAGTTACAATTATTTATAACGTCCTTTCGATTTAACGACCGTAAGTTATTGGTCCCGAGAACGGTCGCTGTATCGAGGTTCTACTGTATTTTAGTTTTTTTTTAAAGTCTAGGAATTGTAACAACTTAGGAAACATTTAAACTAACATGTCAATAGTTACCAGATCCCACTGGCTCATTCTCCATGCAGTTTCACATTGGTACTCGAGCATACTACGCTTTGAGGCCTCGTCTTGGTTGTGCATTTGAGATTGAATATATCCCTGCAGTACAGAGTTGAGATGATTCTTTTGAAGGGCCTACGATAAATTCAAAAGAAAGAGCTGTTGCATCAACAACAAAAAAATGGGTTCTTGTCACAATGTATACTCGGGATACTCGGTTAAAATTGATACAATTTGGTTCTTACAGTAACTTAATTTCAGCAAGCTATACAGCTTGGAAACTGAATTTTTTTAAACAAATTATATTGAAAACAAGAAGTTCCTTTCCTGTTACTTAAATACTTACTAAAAATTCTTATCGAAAAAAAACTAGGTTCGTAACAGTAAGTGACATCTACAACTGTTTCTACATTAAATTTATATACATTATAATAAATTTCACAGTATCCAGCTAATTTAAACCAGTTAAAGCAAAATAAATTATTTTCATTAATTTGCTATCCCAAATAAAATAAATATTACTTATCGTCTGCATGACTTATTTGCAGTTATAAATAAATATTCAATTATTCGTAGAACAAAACCATGAAACTACTCCAAAATGCACTTAAAATAGGAAATGTAAATTCAAACTAATCAGGATTATAAGCAAAAAATATGCCTTGCCACTTACTTAGTAAACAAATAATAAACAATCAAATAATCATATTCCTGACATCATTCTAAACTGATTTATAACCAAACTAAATTTTGCTTCAAATAATATTATTTTTAAATGAATAAAGTTTCTCAATGCCATTGTTGAGTTGGCAACAAAGTTTTAAATGACTTGGAATTGAATTTCAAAGCTAATTCAATGGGAAATTGTAGATTTATATTCGTTCGATCGTACAGACAGACGGACAAAAAGTATGAAAGTTGAGTCTCTGAGGTTATATCTTTCTAATAAAAAAAGAATTTTTAAGATCCAGGCATGAGTGTGCAGAAACATCAAAAAAGAGGAAACCTTAAATTTGTTAAAATACATGCATACGACAAATTAAATTATTAAATCAAGATATCAAAATTTATTGTTGAAAGATTGATATTTTTATTAAACAATAAAATATTAAAGGTAATTAGGTTTATATTAATTGAATAACAAACATTTTAAAGAGTTTAAAATTTTAATGCAGAAATTGTGTCTACATTACCAACAAGCATAGTATTAAACACAGACATTTATCAATTATCCGTAAACCCCTATCCACTAATTATCAATTTATTTTCCACTAATTGTCAATGGTTTCAGTCACTCTTTTTTTTAACTTAGGATGTTACACCAGGGTTCGAAATTAGTGGGTGAACGGGTGCACCGTGCACCTAAAACAAATTGTGCACATAAGGATTTCAACTTGGGTGGCTTGGGAGCAACAAAACTCCGGCGATAAGAAAGTCGCGGAACTCCGGCGATCCCAAAGTCGCGGAACTCCGGCGATCCCAAAGTCGCGGAACTCCGGCGATCCCAAAGTCGCGGAACTCCGGCGATCCCAAAGTCGCGGAACTCCGGCGATCCCAAAGTCGCGGAACTCCGGCGATCCCAAAGTCGCGGAACTCCGGCGATCCCAAAGTCGCGGAACTCCGGCGATCCCAAAGTCGCGGAACTCCGGCGATCCCAAAGTCGCGGAACTCCGGCGATCCCAAAGTCGCGGAACTCCGGCGATCCCAAAGTCGCGGAACTCCGGCGATCCCAAAGTCGCGGAACTCCGGCGATCCCAAAGTCGCGGAACTCCGGCGATCCCAAAGTCGCGGAACTCCGGCGATCCCAAAGTCGCGAAACTCCGGCGATCCCAAAGTCGCGAAACTCCGGCGATCCCAAAGTCGCGAAACTCCGGCGATCCCAAAGTCGCGAAACTCCGGCGATCCCAAAGTCGCGGAACTCCGGCGATCCCAAAGTCGCGGAACTCCGGCGATCCCAAAGTCGCGAAACTCCGGCGATCCCAAAGTCGCGAAACTCCGGCGATCCCAAAGTCGCGAAACTCCGGCGATCCCAAAGTCGCGAAACTCCGGCGATCCCAAAGTCGCGGAACTCCGGCGATCCCAAAGTCGCGGAACTCCGGCGATCCGAAAGTCGCGGAACTACGGCGATCCCAAAGTCGCGGAACTCCGGCGATCCCAAAGTCGCGGAACTCCGGCGATCCCAAAGTCGCGAAACTCCGGCGATCCCAAAGTCGCGAAACTCCGGCGATCCCAAAGTCGCGAAACTCCGGCGATCCCAAAGTCGCGAAACTCCGGCGATCCCAAAGTCGCGGAACTCCGGCGATCCCAAAGTCGCGGAACTCCGGCGATCCGAAAGTCGCGGAACTACGGCGTTTCGAAAGTCGCGGAACTACGGCGATGAAGCTAATTTTTTTTTTTAAAAAATTGATCATTCGCGAATTTTGTCTCGAAAAAATTAAAAAAAAGCGGAAATAATTAAAAATTTAGAAAACGCGGAAATCAGCGGAACCGCGGAAGAAACTCATGCCTGAAGATCAGATTGATAGAACCGATTTTGAAAGGCGATACGGACGGACGGATATCGACCGCATGTCAATAAGTACATTTTAATTTTTTTAATTTCTCGAATTGAAAAAATAAAAAGTAGGCTAAAAATGGAAAAATCAGTAATTCCAAAAAAGCAGAAAACTACAGATTCACAGGAGAATAACATTCACGAGATGTAATTGAGTTTAACAAGTCTGGAAATGATAGAGTTGAACATAAATAGTACCTGTAAAATTTCAACTTTTGAATTATTTAGATCACTTATTTTCAGTAATCCATCCCATTTTTTATCAGTTAAATAACTGTGTTTCAAGATGGCTTGGCTATCAGTAGCTACAACTTCGCATCCACTGATGGCATCCGAATCTCCAATCTGAGTATAAGTGTCCACAAGTATTTCATAGACTAAGGATGCTTGGCCTCTACTTCGAGATCCCACATAGGATAGAGGTGAGCAATCTAGACTACCAGAAGATTCAGAATGGTCATTGAAATGGTCAGATTGCCTTGCATCTTCTCTGAAAAATTTAAGAAACAAAAATAATCAATTTAATCTATCATAAAAAGCTTGATTAATTAGAATATTATTCATAAAAATTAAAACGTTATTTAAAATAAATTTATAGTTATTTATATTATTTCAATGAATAAGTAACGACTCTAAAATGTAATACTTAAGATAGCAAAACCGCGCCCAAGTTATATTAAATAGTTTAGACAAAGGATGTAGTTGCAAAACTCAATATCTCCTAAGATACAGTAACCCCTTGCTATATCACCTACCACACTCGGATATATCATGACTCTCAATATTTATCCACAGTTTTTTTCAATACATACATACTTTTCTTAAAATCGACACGCGACAAGATAGGCGACAGGTCAAGATATAGGAGAGAAAAATCAAAACAGCTAACTTTAGATGGATATTTTACTAGAAAATGAGTGAAATATGCATAGTATTATCTGTGCAATAATGTGTAATGTTTATAGTAATTAATAGTAAGTCCTTTCTAAATTTTTGTTTCCCTTTTTAGAGTAGTTATTATAACTACTCTAAAAAAAGAAACAAAAATTTAGAAAGGACTTATTATTGGAAAGGACTTATAGATAAAACTAAATCATATTAAATAGTATAACTGAGTTATACTATTTAATATAATTTAGTTTTATCTTTTAAATGCATACAGTGCTTTTAAACTTTGTTGAGAGCATAAATACATCAAAAGTATAATAGTTATCAAGTCGCTCGTCATATCACTCATTCTTTTATATCTCGTTTTTTTTTGCTCGTCTACTGGGAAGCGCGATATAACGAGGGTTTGCTGTATTACGATCCAGCATTTTCATTACCGACTTCACCTAGTTGAACTTACCCTAATCAAAAGTAGCCGATGAATGGGACGGAACATATAACTTAGTTATACTTTGGAGAATCTGAATTTTGCAACTACACTAAGGATATAATTTGTGTGTACAAAAGTGTCAAGAAAATAGCATATGCTTCATAAAATTTTAACATTCAAAGATGCTTTTTATTAAAGCATTAACATCATTACAACCACAAACAAGGTAAGAATTAACACAAGTTTATAAATTCATTAGTGAGGGTAATATGAACCACACAGGGTAATATGAACAAAACCAAATAGTTTCGAAAACACCTTGATGTCATCAACTTTTATAATTTGGGATCTTAAGCAAATAGCAGGGTTGCCACACTTTTTGGTAAACAAAATTCAAGGACTTTTAAGGACTTCTCAAGGATATATTTCAATTTTCAAGGACTGTATATTCGAATATGCAGCAACTAAATGTCACAATAGTTTTTAAAATTCATTTATAAAGCAGATAAAAGCTCTCTAACTTTCAAATGAACTTAAATATGTGTTATAAAATAACCTTTTAGTCATTAAAAATACCATCAAAATGGCATACTTTGCCTTATTGAATTATACATAAACAATGAATCAAAAAGTGAAATAGGAACTGATTCACATTGAAAGTGTTAAAGTATAAAAAATAAGGACTTTTCAAGGTTGATAATGTTTTCCCAGCACTTTTAAGGGGGGATCATAGTTAGCGACAGCAAAAATGACCAATTCTTAGTATTGATTTCGAAAGGCTCTAAATCATTTAAAAATTATGGTACAATAAAGAAAATTGTACCAAATTGTAAATTGAACCTTCATTATTATATTTACACCTAAGAATCTTATTTTTAAAAATTATTATTTTTGAAAAAAGACATCTTTTGAAACATACAATTACGAATTTTCAAAAATACAAGTATTTTTTCGGTACACTTTTCTCCAAATCCATTAAATATTTCTTAATAATTTCTTTTGTGTGTTATAAAACCATTTTAGATCTAATTAAGTCACCTATTTTTTTGCCTAAAATAATTTTTAAATTTTATTTTGGAAACATTATATTCTACATTCATAAAAATTCTGATTTTCAACCAAGACAAGTGTAAAATAATATTTTTTTTTTTCATTTGTAAGACTAAATTAGGTGAATTAAATAGATTTAAAATGGTTTTATAACACACAAAAAAAATTATTAAAAAATATTCAATAGATTTGCAGAAAAGTGTACCTAAGTGTTGAAAATTATAGTTTTGAGAAAAACGCGAAAAACAAATACAGTCGATCCCGTTGACACGAACTCGACATGACCACCGAAACATTTCTTGTTAACCGAATTTCATGTAAATCGTCAGGAATTTTTTTTTACATTGAGCCAGTGAATAGTTTTCAAATATCAACACAAAAAAATCATATTTTATAATGTAATACATAAATAATACAAGCATACAATTAGTAATTCAAAGGAGGCGTGGCACATTTATTTTTATAATTTTAATTTTTTATAAGAAATAATTAACTGATCGATACAAAATTGGTCTTATTCGATAGATTGGGCTTCCATCTATCAGAAAATACTGGTTTCAAAAATTCGATTTTTTGGTTTTTGTTAACTATGATCCCCCCTTAAGCACTTGAAAATCAAAGATTTTTTTCAAGCACTTTTCAAGGTTTTCAAGGACCGTGGCAATGCTGAAATAGAAATAATAAAATTATAACTGCCTGAAGTTTCACCATAAAAATTGCATTATTACAAAAAAATTTACCTCATTTTATCACACCATAGCTCTGTATAAAGAATTGCTGTAAAGTAGGCTGAACAGTATTGAGCAGCTTGAGCAACTTCTAAAAAGCCAATATCTAACCAAAAATCTTTTAAAATATTTCTGTCTTTTGATGATCTAGGGAGAAAAACATAACATATTGCAGAATACTTATCAATACAAAATGGATCCTGATTAAGCTGACAGATAAATAGTTAATTGACACTGTATTCAATCATACTCGGTTACAACGATCCCCCCCCCCCTACTATGGTAACTCATTTATAACGTCATAAATAATAGGTTTCTTGAATTGCCCATATAGACCATAATGTTATAATATCTTTGTTATACCAATTTTTTTAGTTAAATTTGTGGTCATATCGCTTAAAAGATACATTTATATTGTATCTCAATTGACTTCTTAAGGCATTCTTTTTTTAAAAAATCACTTTTGTTTTCACTATTTAAATGTTATTTTATTCGCCACACATGGCAAAAAGTTGACGAAATTGAAAGTTATATCACACCTAAAAAAATTATAAACTAACAAAATTAAACTACCACTAATATCACATAAGGTTACAATTTATTCAATAGATGTTATTTTATTACTTTAATATATTTTTATTAGAACTTTAATCGGAGTATACAATATGTATTTTAAATTATTTACTAAGCTTACTATTCCACCTTGTTTATAACAAACTTGTTTTTTATTGTCATAAACATTGCGGCCCCTTGAATGAAGCTATAATCGGCTTATACAGTAGATGAATGAAAAAAATCTAAAGATTGGTTAAAAATTTGTTTTGGTTAAATGTTACCTAAAATTAAACTATATCTATTTCTTACCTGGGATTTAACCAGATATGATGCAATACTGAAAGCATTGTTTGAACAGACGACTTAGAAAATTGTGTGCTATTTAGCGGATCTAAAACAAAATAATAAAATTGCATTCAATTACAACAAGGAATCACAAATACAATACATTGCAATTTCAGAATAATTCAAAATGGAACGAACCATTTACCGAAATCATAATTTTCTTAAATTATCTTAATTCACCATCTATAGTCCATTTTCCACATGTTTATCTTGTAATATTTTAAGAATTACTTAATAGTCTCATTTTATAAATATATATTTATTTTTAAAAAACAGTCTCTTTCCATAATTGCAATAATATTTTTTATTTAAACAGCTCAATAGATAGATAGTAAAGACTAATATGAGAAAGCTGGCTACACAATCCAGCCCTAGTAAAGACATGTTACAAAAAGTCTGTTCTGCAATTCAGTTTAATGAGCTGTTATTTAGAAAAAGGTAAAAATTAAATAGCCTAACATTATTTTTACTCTGCATCTGGACCAACATGGCACAGGTCTATTTGCTAAAAAATCTCCAATGTTTTTTTTTATAGTTTTAATGAGGATAATAGCCATGTGTCTGCTAAATATGTTGCAGCTTCTAAAAACATCCATGGATGGAAAGTGAGGAATTAATTGCCCTTTTTTTTCTGCACCTCTTGAAGCGAGAACAAGTATGTTGTGCAGTGGGGTATTAAGCTACAAATGTGGGTGCAAAAGCCTTGAAAATTATCTCTCCCCGTCCCCTTGCTGATAATATAAAATAAAACTTTTATGAGCAAAATTTGGAGGGTTTCTGTAAACAAAAGCAACTTTAATTAATTTTGCGTTTGGTGAAACCATGCATTTTGCTGTATCCTATGTAATGAAAAAAAAACAAATGCAACTAAAAAAAGAGCTAACTTACATTTTTTAAGGTGATATTAGTGTTTAGCACGATGAAATCATTCAGAATTAGGTACATTATCTCAGTCGCAGAAATGTTTTGAAATTTTTTTTCCCCAGTGTTATTAATATTTTATATCCCCATCGCAGCAATTGTGCAAAGGCTCCAATAATCCTGCTGTTCTCATACAGGTATTTTTTTTTTAATTCCTTGCTGTTTTTCTGGTTTTTGACCCTAAGAGTTTGTTTTCTGATTTGTTGAAAAAGTTTTAGGTTTAGACTGGCAGTACTTACGAACAAAGGAAGCAAGCCAAATCTGTAGTGGCATTCCTACATAAGTACCCAAATCCCTAGTAAATTGAGAAATATATACAAGTTGAATCTGAAACTTACTTGGGGAGAGGCCAGTTTTATTGGGTGTGCATTGCATCCATGATGAAAAAGCAGAAAAAAATGAATCAATTCCATTGGATATGGCCTTTTTGGTAACTTCATTGTCAAGTTGAAGTATGCCGTGAATAAGATATGGAAGGATTTTCTCACAAAAGCTTACCTTTAAATAGAAAATAAAATCCATTTTGATCCTTTTTATTTGGTACATTTAATTTAAAATTAAAAAAAAAACTATCTCTATAGTACAACACAAATTTATGTAATTTTTTTTAATAAAATTGGAAAAGTTAATAGCAAATACAACCAATTTTTTTTTCAATTATATTAATTTAATTTGTTACACAAATATTCTATGGGGTTGTTTCACAGTGAATCTGGCAATAGCTCTGCGTTTTAGTTTTCCTTATTCTCGTACTACTTTTGTAATTGGTTGGTTGAAATAATCAGGTTTGTGTGCTGATCAAGCGCACTAACCACAGAGCTATTGCCAGATTTGCTGTTAAACAAACCCCATTATTTTTTTTTATGCTCCAAGAAACTTTATGGAATTCAGAGCTTTCTACGAGCCATTCCCTCATCATATACTTAAAAATTAATATATGGCTTAATTTGGTACAAAGTAAATTATTTTTACAAATAAAAAAACGTTTTTTAGGCACTAATTAAATGTATAATGATACACAGCATGTACATAATTAATTTGCAATTCATGAAACATCGCAAATTTATTTAAAATATTTCTTACATACCTCTGTTTTACAGATGGGAACTAAGCAGTTGTAAAACTCATTTTTGATTAGATCACTCTCAATTATGGTGCACACCAAATTTGTAACCCATTCTGAATGGGAACAAGTCTCAGGCACCCACAAAGATAGTTCTTGCAGACAATCAATATTACAGTTGAACTGACTAGATTTCTTCAGAGCTTTTACCTAAAACAATTATTTATTTATTCAATATAATTTCTGCTTATCTGCTTTTCTATCAAAATATATCTAATAGTAAAATTAAACTTAGAGACAGACTTTGCTGATATTATTATAAAAATTAAAAAATACTAAATCCCAAAAATTCATCAATTTGAATTTTGTTATAAAGTCGCACTGCTTAGGGTTTATAATACAGGTACAATACACAAGTACTGTTGTGAATCATTTTAGAAAGCATTATGAAAAAAAAAATTGGTTAATGCAAACCAAATTAATACAAAAAAAAAAAAGATGAGAGCTAAGTGTATTCTAATTTTGCTAACTAAAAAAATAACTTGTCAACTAATTATTTTACAACAAATGTTTTTTTTTTTTTAAATCAGTTTAAGAATTTTTTTAAAGAGTACTTTTCTTCAAGATTGTGGTTGAGTCACTCTCAATAAAAATATGAAAAGATAACATTACTTATTTGTTAAGTTGTTAAACAATCAAATAGATCATAAAAATTTCCGAACCATACTCACATTTTGGCATGCAACGAAGGGAAAGGCATATCGTAGTAAAGAATTATCAGGTTTCTTGATTTGGTAATCAGTAAAAAATGAGTGTGCAGATTTTATACCAAATAATTCTTTCATAATACTTGAAGCTGCCAGTTTGATATCTGTTCTAAAAATTTTGAAGTACAAATTAATTCAAATATAAAGTTACAAAAAAGTGGTATTTAAAATAAAACTTTTTCTTTGACGCGATTTTTCAATCCTAAAAACTGCATAAAGAACTCTGTATCTTCTAAAGTAAAACAGCTTTGTTAATTTTTATTGTTTCAGTAGAAGTTTTGTTAAGAATTCAAAAAAAAACAAGTAGGGTCACTCTCAATAAACCTATATCCAGAATTACATGCATTAACCAGAGGCATTAAATAGAATGGACTACATAGTGGCAAACCTAAAAGCGTCTCTTACTGGGTCACATGACTTAGTCCCAAGTCACATGATTTGACCATTTGGCAAGATTTTCTCTACGAATAAAACATATGAGGCCGACAATCTAATACATACGACCCCATTAATGCGAACTCGGGGGCAGCACCAAAACATTTCATGTTAACTGAAATTCACGTTAACCATCAAGAATTTTTTTTACATTGAACTAGTGAAAAGTTTAAAAATTATTTTCAATTTTATAATGAATAAATGTAAATATTAACATACAATTAGTAATTCAATTAATAAAGTTCATTTGGAATAAATACATACTATAGAAAAATTAGGAATTTTTTTAAGGAACACTAACAGCAATGCATAGCCCTTGCAGGTTCAAATTGATTTACTGCATAGGCCGCTTTTATTTTATCCCGATTTCTTTCAAATATTTGAAATGGTGATTTAACTACACCATATCAGATGCAATTTCCACTATTTTTAAACATTTGTTGTCAATATAATTTTCAAAAAATTGTTTCGTCTTTAAAAAAATAGACTGCCGCTTCTGAATCGTTTGAAATGAAAATTAATAAGATTAAATTTACATAATGGATCAACCTTAACTTTTCGCCTCATTCATTGGATTAAATTGACGAATCGTGGGAGATCTCATAATTTTCTCAGAAGACAATTTATATTATTGATGTTAGTTCCCGTTAATTTTTAATGCTATGTTTCACTTTCGAATTCTGAATTTTTTGTTTTGGTTAAACTGGATTTCACCTAAAGCGACTTCGCATTGAGATTTTTTAGCATTAGCTCAGCTTTATAGGCTGGGGAAATATTTCTAGTTCATCTTAAATGGAATTTTCTGTTCAGCAAGTTCACATTAATGAGGTTTAACTGTAGCATAAATAGGAAGTTGGGAAACAAAGATGACTCACTATTTCAGTAAAAGAAGTTGCTATGTTTTGCAGTTCATTGCAGCTGTCTTTTTATAGCTATTTAATAGTAAGAGTTTTTACCAAATTATCATGAAAATATTCCCTGAATAATAAAAGAGCTTCAAAATAAAATTACTAGAAATATGTCAATCTAAACAATCTTTCCAGTGAAATGTCACAGATAATTTTTCAAGATATCCCAACATTTATACACATTATTTGTACAAAAAATAGGATCTTTGAGAGATTAAACTAATGGAAAAAATATTTATGATGAAAAATCAAAGCAAGAAAGCTAAAAATTATTGTCTAGAAAAGCATTAAAATCTAACAAGTATTTTCTGAAACCTACATGACTTTGGGATAGATTGGAGAGGATAGATTGGAGACACCCCTCGGATTTGCTAGCGTTTCTTGAATTTCAGACCTGATGACAATTGAAGAGTACAGGGGAAGAACTGCTTGATTTCTTTGGAGTCTTTCCGTAATTGTGTCTGCTTGGCGGACATTGGCGATTGGAAACCGGTTTTTCCTTTGGTTCTTCATTTGCGGTACAAACATGTGACTCATATCTACTGATCTCTGGTGTGAATCAGGGTTGCTGCGAAAGATAAATAAAGCGAGTAACCGGTTTCTTTTCACCAGTTTAGGCGATTTCTAGCTATCATCTCCAAAGAGGCTATTAAGGAAAGCCTTCTACGAAATAAAGCTGTTCTTCCCCTGTACTCTTCAATTGCCATGGCTCTAACGAGACAATAGCCATTAGTTGCAATATCAAGCAACACTATTACTCGAATAACTGATTTGGTGCGATTCATGTTAAGGACGTTTTTGGAAGCTGTTTTAGTATTTAATTAGCAGTCTGTTTCATTTATGCCTCTGATATCAACACACATAGAGTGATTGATTAGCTTCAATAGGATAATTTTAGTTCTCAGATATTGCAGCAAAAATATCTAAGGTAAAGAACATTTGCATTTGCGATGTTGATTCCCCTTCTTTATGTTCCAATATCAAATTCAAAAATTAAACGACAACTCCAGTAAAATAGCAGTACAAGAAAAAACTTAAAATAAATGTGTGTGAATTACCTTTTATCAAACAGATATTCTGCGAGTAGATTTAGTATAACAGCATAGCTTTCATTCAAGGGACTAATGCTCTTATAGGAGGTAGTTGAAGGTTGTAAAACAACTGATGAGAGAGCAACTGGCCCTATAGCACCTAAGCAATTGCTAGCAGCCTTTTGGACCTACAGAATAAAAACAGAATATTAACATTAACTAACATGCTAACTAAATTTTTAAAAAATAATAAATTAACTTATTACAAATTTTAAGACATTTCTATGCACAGTTTTATCGAAATAAAAAAAATATATGATTTTAATTTTCTTTGTGGGTAAAAATTACCCCATTTGAGGACATCTAAAGAAATACAGGTACAAGAAAAATGTATTAAAAAAATTATATTTTTTATACAATTTATGTTTTGTAAAACTGCTGTAATTAATCGCTTATAAATTTGATGCTGTTTGTAAGTCATTTATTTAAAGCACAATTCAAAAAAGTTTTTGCATGGGCAGTAACTTTGGCATTGAAACGGTTGAAAATTCTGTTTTTTAAATACCCCTCTTTTAACTAATGAAAATTGAAATTGATTTTTTAATTGAATTGATTTTTTTATTGATTCATTCAGTTTTAGAAAACTAAAAATAGAAAGGCTTAGAAAACTTATTCAAAAAGATTTACTAAGCATTAACCCATCCATGTAATTCATTCTTATTGAGGAACGAGAATGTTAAGAAAGTTAGGTAGAACATTTTTACTGTTATGGTTACAGTAACATCATGCACAGAAAGTTTGTTTTGTTTGGTTAATTTATAATTGCTTTTGTAGCACTTGTAACCAAGAATAAACACAGTTTTAGATGCCCTCATCAGATGAAATGTGATTTATTTAGAATTTAGTTGCTTATTGTAGCTAACAAATGAACAAGAAATCAGACAATTGAACTGTACCAGATGACTTAGCAGCCTTCAATCATGGAAGAGGTGTATATTGGGAAAATTCTAGTAATTAATCAATTAACTTTGGTAATTAATTATGTAATTAATCAATATGGTACATCTGCGCCTTCAAAAAAGCATTTGCATGTCTGGAAGAATAATGGCATTTAACTGATCCGATGCAAACGCACCTCCAAGGAAGCAATGCATGCAGGGAAATAGCAAGTCTAGTACAGCTCCAGAGTTCTTTGGACTCAGTGTTTGAAATACCATAAAGAAATTTATGAGCAATATGTGCTATTAACTTCAAAAAGTAGGAGCAAATATACACATTACCTAGGAACATTTTTTAATTATGAAAAAAAATGAATTAGTTCTCCACCATTTTTGGAGTCTTCAGTGCTCAAATGGACGATTTTAAGATCGCCGAACTTGCCCGTGTTTGGAGATTTCACTAAAACCAAAATTTTGAGATTTTATGAAGTTCAACGAAGTTTTGCGATTAGATGATCATAGCAATGGTTTGAAAAATTTAGCATCCTTGAAGATTTATGATTTCAAGATAATTATTTTTGGCGAGATTCTTGAAAACCAGGATAAGAAAAGTTTGCATTCAATTTTTTTTTTAATGTGGTCGAGATAACTGCACTAAATTTATTTTGCTCGCATTTGGTTACTAGCAAAGGTGAATTGCGAACCGTTTCTGAATAGACTTGTAAGTCAATATCCGATTTTTAATTATTTATTTTGGAAACTGCGGCATATTTTAAATCAAAGCACAGCACTTTGTTTCTAAAAATTTATAACATCTGATGTTTATTGTTACATACTTCACTTGGTACACTTTCTTGAGCACATATTGATGCTAGATGGCATATCAATTGATGTAAAACACTGGCCTTTACTTCTTCAGAAAATAAAATTTTCCCTTAAAATGGAAAAAAGATTATTAGCTCTACATGAATTTCTAAATGTGGTAATTTGCAATTAATTTTAATTTTTGCATCCAACAAATATGAAATTAAAGTGGGAATTCAATTTGCTTTTTTTTTACAGGTCTGTAAAATATAAACGTATTTTACTGTGAATAAAAAAACTTATAATTACAGATTGTAAAAAAAAATTTATAAAGAAAATTTGAAAATAAATTTAGTGAAAATTGTTAATAACCTAGAATTTAAAATACAGTAGAGGTTACCCAAAATTCAGCTTAACCGAAAGGTTCCAGAATTATTTTTTTGTTGCTAAAATATGAATGTCTGTACAAATACAAAATAAATACATAGTACAGTAGACGCCGCTTAATGTGATCACATCGGGACGAACGTGATTTGATAACAATAACCGATTGATAACAATACGCGAAAATAAAATTTAAACTTAAAAAAATTTACTTGCGTATTAAATTAAAAAATAATTTTAAATTAAGAGTTGTTGCTGTAAAACTCTATAGTATTTAATAGGAATTAATGCACACTAAAGAAAAATAATTACTAGCGAGTATATTTAAATAATGATGAACTGCAGAAAACAATACAACATGCAAAAGGTTAATTATTATCGAAAAAATAAATCATCTATTGTGGATTGTTTAGCATTCTTTTGAAGCAAGTCATTTACGAATAGCTCATAACCATCATGTTTATGAAAGTGTTCCGCATCGGCTTTGTTTTGCACACTTAGATGTCATATTGGAAGTTCCTCGCCTCCCTCATCTAAGCAGGCGTTTAAATTTTGTCCTCGATAGCACTTTTGGGTTCATCATTGGCATCAGAATCTTGTGATGAAGCTTGATCTTTGGCACACACGGCTTCGCAAATGTCCTCATCAGTTAATGAAGTAGAGTCCGAACCTTCTCGTCGATCCCCATCCATGCTTCAAAATCCTCAGCATTCATATCGGGGTTTTTCGGGAAATTTACATATAAACTGATAACAATAAACAAACATTTGATTACAATAAACGATGATTTTTAAATGTATTTTGATATAAGAGGATGGGACTAAGTGATTTTGATAACATTAAACGATTGATAACATTAACCGTGATCACATTAAGCGGTGCCTACTGTACTTACAAAGTTAGATTTATTCTCGAAATATGCAGCAATTTTTAATTGCTACTCAATTTGGTACATTTTAAAGCATCTTTTCCTCTATCTTTTAAACGAGAACGTCTAAAGTAGTGGCTTAAAATTGCCTTTCTATGTATCTAAATGGCTGATCTAAGTTTTTTGTAGCTCCCGTGTGCAAAATGCTACACTTGTTAGACGCTAGCTCATCATTAACGGGTTTGTTTTCGAACCAAGTTACTGGTTGTTTTTCGAGGCGTGAGCTGGATGATTCCCGATCATCCGAAAATTCATATGGAACCTTGATTAACCGAAAGTGCTCCGGTCTCGTACCTTTTGGTTAGGTTAGGTTTGAATTATCATTGCACTAGAGCGATACCTTTAAGCAATTTTAATCAATCACCTTTAAGCAAATTAAGAATTTCTAATAATTCAGGCTTTCGGGAATTCAGTTGACTGCACAAATGTTTTAGGCCTTCAATGGTTGCCTTATTCATCATTTTGCTTGACTTTAAAAACAGACTGATTTCCTACAAAAAACCAACAAATATTTATTACACTCAGAGAAATATACTACACATTAGTGTTAGCTATTTTTTTTAAAAAAAAGTAACATACTATAGCAGGGGTTCCCAACTGGCGGAACGTGTGAGTGATGTGAGCAACATTATGTTACTTATTTTGATGCCAATTGTTACGAGTTACTTGTGGGTGGATTTTTTGAATTGTCGTATATAAAAAATTAATATGGAAGCAGAATAAGTGTCGAAGAGGACTTAAGAGTGAAGATAAGTTCCATTACTCCTAACGTTAATAATTTAATCACCGGCAAACAACAAGTTTTGCACTAACAACTATGAACATTTATTATATATGATCATTATTTTTTTACTGAGTTTTTAATAATCTTTTTATTGTATGTTTTTAGACCTATAGGTAATAAATAAATTGCAAATTAATAAAATTTTATTTTTTTATTTCGCTTTTATTATAAGCACATTATAAATAAACAAATAGCTAACCATTAAATGTGAAGTTTTCTCAGGAATTTATTCAAAAAGCCTTTGAACACTTTTAGAAGAGTAAATATTATATGTTATTAAAATATTTAGGACTGGTGGTACGCCAAAATGTCTCAAAAAGTCAAGTGGTATGCATGTTGCAAAAGGTTGAGACCCGGGGACGTACATAAATTACGTCACGCTCAGAGGGGGTGGGAGGGTATGCGCCAACGTGACGATCTCGTGACATGGAGGGTGGTGCGGTAGGGTAATCACTGCGTGACGTAACGCTTCAAAAATTTCCAATTTTGCAAAGAAAATAAAATTTACTTTTAAATAAGAGATTTTTGATAAATTTTACTTTTTTACTTTCCAAGTTCATTTTTTTAGCATATCAATATCATTTTTTTCAAATTTCAGAAACAAAGGGAAATATCAAAAGTAACTTTTCCTTAAAGGGGGGTGTGGGGGGGGTGCAACAACGTGACGTTTTTTGGGGGAGGAGTGGGTCGATCGTGACGCGCATCGTGAGCGTGACAAAGGGGGGGGGGGAGGGGTCAGGGGTCAAAAAGTCAAAATTTTGCATGACGTAATTTATGTACGTCCCCACCCCTGTGCTAAAGCACAAAATAAAATTATTGCTTACTACTCTTACTAAGGGAATGCACACAATTTTCAAATCAAAAGCAGTGTGTTTGGTGGATAATATTAATAATTTATTCAAATGATGAAAATCAGTTATTTTCAATTTTATGGGGTCTACTTGGGATTTAAAGTCCTACATGACATCAAATGCTGAGAGTGAGGTTTAGCTAAAGCATATACATACATTATCTACTTCATTAAAATATTGTTTTTTACCTAACTATTGTTTACCTGTTCTAAAGACAAAATTCCCATTCTGTACTTTACATGGTTATATGCACGATAAAGGTTTTGATAATTTTTGGTTTGAGGAAAAGGGTCTAAAGTCGATATGTATTCTGCTAAGTTTTCTTGGTTTTCTATTATCAGAAAAGATAATAAAGACAGCACCTACAAAACAAAATTAGATTACAAAAAAAAATGTGTCTAAATCTCAAATTGTACAATAATCATAAAATTGATTAAGAATAGTAGGGAGAAGCCATAAATTATGTAACTTATTACAGGGATTGTAAGGGGTTGGGATGAATATCACCAAATCTCACACAATTTTTTCCAGCAAAAAAAAAAACAATGTACAATTGCGAGAAAATGGTGTTAAATTCCAGTAAAATTTGCTTCTGACTTAAATTTAGCAAACTCTTACACAATAATATTAATCATGCAAGATTTATTTAAGAGCCATACTGAAAAGTGTAGGGAAGAAAAAAAGATAATCTTCAATATAGATTCGATTGGTGTTCATTTCATTCTGTTTTCTTTATTAGTTTCAATTTAGACCAAAAATGTTCAAAGTATTTTCACACTTCACAAAGAAAAAGCGTACAAAACAGCCCTATAGAAACTGACCTCCGCAAGTTTTTAAAAAGCTAATACCTATGATATGTAAACATAAAAAAGTATTAGAACAAAAAGTTTTTCAAGTTTTTTTTTCTAAAAAATAGCTTTGAATTGTGTCTTACTTTTTGTCCACTCAAAGTTTCACTAACGAAAGGTGTCAAGCTGCTTACAATAAATGGTAGAAAGTCTCCGATAATCTAAAACAGTAATAATAAATATCAACATAATTATGAAATACAGTTGTCATTCAAATAGTGCAATTGTTTTTTTATTTAACTTCCTCGGACAAAGATATCAATTGAAATAAATGGGGTTTTTTTTGGTGTTCCAGAAAATACACAATTTATTTTACACTTTAAGTACTCAAATCATTGGATAAAAGATAATCGAGAAATCACTTTTCAGTCTTTGATTACAGATATCTATTGCTTATTTTGATAAAAATGAAGCTGCACAAGGGAAAATATAATTTTACAGTTCATTAAAAAAAACAGCAAGTAAATTTTAAAGGCACTTTGCATTAAAAACAATGTGTTACAAGGAATTATTAATTACAAAAACTAATACAGCTTGTTTTGCATTCGTCATTCTAGCTCAAAAAATATTTTGTATTTTAAGGGATTTAAGGCTTCCAAATTTCATGAAACTGACATGTCCCTCACCATATGTTAAGCATTTTAACTACTTGCAAAAACACTTTTTAATGTAAAAAATATTTGTTCGAAGAATATGTTTATAGAAACAATATATGTGAAGGTTTTTTGCTGAGGTGTTAGGAGGTTAAACACTAGATACACTTATTTCTGTTCAAAATAACAATCACACATGAAAAATACAAAGAAATTATTTAAAATTCCAAAATAACTAAATATGAGCTTACCTCCTTAAAATGATCTACTGCCTTTGAACAAAGCAATTGAAGAATATCACAACACAAGCAGTAATCATTTATCAAATAAAAAATTACACTTATCCTTCTCCTACACTCTATAAAAGTCATAGTTAAATTTTTTTTGAAAATATTCATTTTTTCACACACGAATGAAGACTTTCTTTTTAACACAAATCAAATAAACAACTTTAAATGCTATATTAAATCCAAGGTAAGGTTCATATTACAACCCCTGGCAATAAATATGGAATCACCTTAAAAGAAATTATGTTGTCGATAGTTAAAAGCATATAAAAATAACAAAGTAATATCAGATGAAACATAAACATGTTTTATTGAAAGTAGACGATGTGAACTATAGGTAATAAACATAAACTATTCAAAAAACATCATCTGGTGCGTAATAGGGACAGTTCACAGTAAGTATACAAAGAAATTACTATAGACTCACTAACAACGCGGGAAAAAACTATAGACTCAGCCCATTTCCACCTTGTACTAATACTTCGTAACACCTCCATGTGCCTTGATAACTGCCCTTAATCCTTGCAGGCATAGATGTTACTAATGATTGACAATAGTCAGTGCTAATTTCTTTCCAAGATTTGCAAATGGCAGTTATCAGATCTTCCTTGCAAAGTGGAGAATTCTCCTGGACGAGCTTCTTTAGTTTCCACCATATATTTTCAATTGGATTCTAGTCCTGGGCTATTGGCAGGCCAATTCATGGTAGGAAAATTTTTTTGCCTATCAGCAAGGAAATCTCTTACACATTTCGCCCTATGGCAGGAGGCGTTATCGTCCTGGTACACGACATCTTCATCTCCATATGCATTTTCAATGGATGGGATCAGGAAATGCTCTAACATGTCAATATAAACAAGCGAATTGACAGTTGTTTTTAACAACAGCCATTTCGCCAGGCCTTTACTTGACATGCAACCCCAGATCAGAACGGTAGTTGGAAACTTTACTGGTTTCTTAATGCAGCCGTCTGAGTAAGCTTCGTTTCCTCGTCTCCAAACGAATGTTCCTGCATCGTCCTCCTTATGACCAAACGCAAATCCGTGACTCGTCACTGAAATACTACCTTTTCCCAATCATCTACAGTCCACGTTGTCTGTATTTTAGCCCATTGTAGACGTTTTCTTCTTCTGGGCAGTTGTCAGGGCCGGCTTTCTTTTGGCTTTACTGTAAGAGAATCCCATCCCCCAAAGTCGATTTCGTACTGTCCTGGCGCAAACTATCAACACCCGCTTCAGCCCATTTCGTTTTCAACACTGTTGAAGTTTTGTTTGCGGTTCTGAAGGCAAAAGTGACTCCTAATTTTCGAATCGTTTCGCTTGGTTGTTTTCTATTGGGCGGACACTTTACGCTTTGCTTTTAAATGAGTCCCGGTTAGTTTAAACTTTATCCATATCTTTGCTATTGCCAGTATGAGAGCAGCTCTTTTTTAAAAAAAACTCGATTTGCCACAATTTTGTTTGACAGTCCTTCTTTGAGTAGCTTGACTAATCTTGGCCTGACCACATCAGATTAAATAGTTCGTCGGAAAGAAGCCATGCTTGCAACTGAAATAACTTCGTCAAATGATAACACGAGATCGGTAACACGTCTTTTATGTTAAGATTAATTTTGCAATAATTTTGCAAACATACCTGTTGCCAGATTTTTCTAAGATCGGGAAATAGCATGGTGATTCCACACTTTATTCTCGTGTCGTCACCGAGTTCTTACATATTTTCTCCAGATTGGGTTAATAATAACTAACATTATTCATGCTAGAACACATTAGTCAACCTGTATTGTGTTTTTAACTTGTGTCTTAAATTGTCTACTTTTCTCAACTTATAAATATGTTTTTGTTTGATTTGGTTTAACTATGAAATTTCTACACACTATTGAATAAAGATTGTTTTACTTCTTGAAAGGTGATTCCATATTTATTGCCAGGGGTTGTATTATTAGCTTTTAGCATATAATCTCAATGAAGAGCAGCGTCGTTGTGCATCATGAGATACATTAATCCTGCCCATATTGAAACTGTCCTCTGCAAACGGCTTCATTATCACGCTGTTGTGCATTCACCACGGCCTATCTATTTTTTTCTATGCTCTGTGGTGTGCTACTAATAGTCTACCAAAAGGATCCTCAAGTTGGAGATGAGTTACTTTAGGTTTTTTTTTGTACTACTGTGATTGTTGTTAATTAGATTACAAGTATGAATGAGCAGTGCCATTTACTTCTGTGGGCATCCCACACATTTGTGTAATAAGTTTTATATTACTATGCCGATTTTTAAAAGCTTTCCTGTGTAACATTTCTGCCATGGTAAAGTAAACAAACTGACGTATTCTTATTAATGAATAGGACCTTTTCGTGAATCTATATGAGTGGCAAATGGCCTTTTTCAGGGCTAAAGCATCAAATTCATTGGTGGGAAAACTGCAGTTTACACTACCCGTGCCAGATTTTTAGATGCGCTCTGGCAGCAGACAGCATACTTTGTAGTGTAAACTAGGCTCATTTCAGGCCAAAAGTCTGAGGGTGTTTAGTGGCATGAAAAGTTAGGTTTCCTAACCAATATTTTTTTAATCAAACAAAAAGAGAATACAGTTGTTGTAAAAATCATTATTGTATATAAAACAAAATATGCAATGGGTTTTTGTTTCACCGAAGATCTGGCAATAGACCTCTGTGGTTTTTATTTTTCTTTCTCTCGATTACTTTTGTTTTTGGTTTGGTTGGTAGCGATAATTAGGTTCGTGTGGCTGACGAAGCACAACTAACCTGAATATTAGCGTCTACCAACCAACTTAAACAAAACAAAAGTTATTCAGAGAAAAAAGAGCTATTAGCCCAAGATTCTCCGTGAAACAACCTCATTTGGGAAAGCTTAGAAAAAATGTTAATTTTAAGTTTATGTGACCGCTTTTACTTATTTAATTTGACAAACACTTCACACCAATATCGTTATCAAATGTACAATTCAAAGCCTGTATACTTTTAAAGCTTTACTTACTCTTTATTTGTTAGGAAACTGGATAATAGATATAGATAATTTCTTTAATTACAGAAGCAGCTACTTGTTGAGGTCTTGGGCCTAACTCGGTGGGCAGAGGAGTTCCAGAAATGTGTGATACATCAGTAGAACATCTGCCTCTTCATGGGAGTTTTTGGCTTTTGACAATTTAATGTTTAAAGAGAGCAAAATATTTTGAATATTATCCTGGCAAAAAAAAATTTAGTGCAATTACAATTCATTTTTATTTAGTTACTAGTAAATAAATACCTATACTTCGCACATACTAAAAAAAGTTGCAATCGATCCAAGTATATGTACAATTTAATCCACTATCGGATAATAATTTTTTAATATTGGAATAGATCATTATTGTTATTATTCATTGTTGATATACCGCTAGTTATAGTGTATAAAATACTGTTGCATATATTACCTTAAAAATCCAATAATAAAAACCATGACTAAAAAAAATATAGTAGCCATATAAATTAGAATGAGATATATAAATATAGTAGCCATATAAATAGAATAGCCATAAAATGTATGCATCATAGTTATTTCAATTTCCCTCATAAACAAATGAAAGCTTTTAGCTCTTTTGGCGCCACTTTGGGAAGAATTTGGTGATAAAAGAGATATAGCTACAACCACACTTATTATGCAGCGCCAGTAAAAAGGCCTTCGAAACATTCACCAAACATTATACCATTTTTTTTAATACAAAATATAAGAAGTAAACGGCTCATTTGGCACATTTAGGTAAGAATTTTGGCCAAGTTCGGCAACATATTTGTGAAATGGAACTGTTACTGAATTTAAATTTTGCCATATATGAATATGTTTGTGAATGCTAAAATCTTAAACCTTTTATATTTAATTATATTTAAAGCACTTACTTATTATTTAACACAAGATATACAGCACTATAAACATAGATATACAGGCCTGCCAACTCTCGATATTTAATCTGACAACACCAGATTTTTTTTAACCATTTTTTCCGTAAATCCAGATACGAATGGTAACCCCTTTCCAGTACGAATGTAACAGTTGACCAGTAGAATGTAAAGTTGAACATTTTTCTGAAAATGGTTAGAAATTCAAAAATGCTTATCTATTTTCATTTCAAAGTAAGATATATTGGTTGTTAGAAAGATAAACCTAACATCAAAATAGTTTTAGGGCAAAATATTCAAATATATATTGGATGCAGAGAGATTGAAATTTGTAATCCACCATTTCAATCTGCTGCTTCTAAAAAAACATCACTATATAAAACGAATTCGAAAAGATGTTTGTGTTGTGCGATGCTTTTTTTTGCATATTTCTTTCAGTATTAGTATTAGTAATTTCAGTATTAATATCATTATCTTTAATAAATCATCATTATTAGTTATTTTAGACGCATATAAAAGGCAAATGCAAAAATGATAAATTTATTGCCGTTTTTTGGAAATTCTGAAATTGGAAGTCCTGGATATAAATAATGTCACCACATAATTCATATGCTTGCGCTTTCTTTACAACTATTTAGTTTATACACATAATTTTGTTATGAATAGATAAAAAAACATCAAAAAAAGAAAATATAATCAACATACTGCTTTTTGGTGAAGAAAACTAATGTAAGGACCCTTTGTGTTCCGATATTTGTCATTATATGTGAAATAGTTAAAGAACAGTTTCCTTCGAAAGTTATAGCACACACATCGTTTCTTTGGCAAAATTTTCTGTAAAATAAAATTAATTTTTAGTTGGATAATTATAGAGGTAAAATTAAATTATAGGAGGAGAGTGGTCCATATAAAAATGTTTTAAAAAGAAAAAAAAATATTGTTGAAATGTTTAGTTTATTTTAAAAATTCTTAAATACTTTTAATTACTTTATACTCACAAATGAGACCTTGAGTATTTTTAAGCAGGATAGAAGACTTATGACAAAATCATCTAATTTTGACAAAAACACTTTTCAGTAACCTGCAAACAATGAGGTGACACATGTTCATCCATTTAAACTAAAAAATCATTTATTAAATGATGGAAATCTTTCAATATGCCACGAAAGTTTAACTTCCCTGTAGCACAGGTAATAAAATATTTCTTTTTTTAATATTTATG